>OY829913.1:118203176-118670348 GCA_963691935.1 Nephrotoma guestfalica | reverse complement strand
CGGGTAGAAAAAAATTTCGATTAATTTTTACAAATTAGCAAAGGGGTACCCCTTTGCATTTTTTTCGTCGGAAAATTACAAAAAAATTAATTGTTACAATTCTATGAGTATTGTACCAATTGTGAATGGTTATTTAATTTTGAATAAAATCCATTTAAATTGGGTCAAAACATTAATCGGTTTACCTGTAATCGACGATTGAAGTATAAACATAATCGTCTTGTGAAATTTGATACTCTCCGTACAAAATATGAAATAACGCACCTACCATACATGATTTGCATATAATTTCTTTATCTGGTTAACATTCTGAATATATGAAACTATATGCAAACTAATTCGGGTAGAAAAAAATTTCGATTAATTTTTACAAATTAGCAAAGGGGTACCCCTTTGCATTTTTTTCGTCGGAAAATTACAAAAAAATTAATTGTTACAATTCTATGAGTATTGTACCAATTGTGAATGGTTATTTAATTTTGAATAAAAATCCGTTTAAATTGGGTCAAAACATTGATCGGTTTACCTGTAATCGACGATTGAAGTATAAACATAATCGTCTTGTGAAATTTGATACTCTCCGTACAAAATATGAAATAACGCACCTCCCATACATAATTTGCATATAATTTCTTTATCTGGTTAACATTCTGAATATATGAAACTATATGCAAACTAATTCGGGTAGAAAAAAATTTCGATTCTATTGTATTGTACCAATTGTGAATGGTTATTTAATTTTGAATAAAAATCCGTTTAAATTGGGTCAAAACATTAATCGGTTTACCTGTAATCGACGATTGAAGTATAAACATAATCGTCTTGTGAAATTTGATACTCTCCGTACAAAATATGAAATAACGCACCTACCATACATGATTTGCATATAATTTCTTTATCTGGTTAACATTCTGAATATATGAAACTATATGCAAACTAATTCGGGTAGAAAAAAATTTCGATTAATTTTTACAAATTAGCAAAGGGGTACCCCTTTGCATTTTTTTCGTCGGAAAATTACAAAAAAATTAATTGTTACAATTCTATGAGTATTGTACCAATTGTGAATGGTTATTTAATTTTGAATAAAAATCCATTTAAATTGGGTCAAAACATTAATCGGTTTACCTGTAATCGACGATTGAAGTATAAACATAATCGTCTTGTGAAATTTGATACTCTCCGTACAAAATATGAAATAACGCACCTCCCATACATAATTTTCATATAATTTCTTTATCTGGTTAACATTCTGAATATATGAAACTATATGCAAACTAATTCGGGTAGAAAAAAATTTCGATTAATTTTTACAAATTAGCAAAGGGGTACCCCTTTGCATTTTTTTCGTCGGAAAATTACAAAAAAATTAATTGTTACAATTCTATGAGTATTGTACCAATTGTGAATGGTTATTTAATTTTGAATAAAAATCCGTTTAAATTGGGTCAAAACATTGATCGGTTTACCTGTAATCGACGATTGAAGTATAAACATAATCGTCTTGTGAAATTTGATACTCTCCGTACAAAATATGAAATAACGCACCTCCCATACATAATTTGCAAATAATTTCTTTATCTGGTTAACATTCTGAATATATGAAACTATATGCAAACTAATTCGGGTAGAAAAAAATTTCGATTAATTTTTACAAATTAGCAAAGGGGTACCCCTTTGCATTTTTTTCGTCGGAAAATTACAAAAAAATTAATTGTTACAATTCTATGAGTATTGTACCAATTGTGAATGGTTATTTAATTTTGAATAAAAATCCGTTTAAATTGGGTCAAAACATTGATCGGTTTACCTGTAATCGACGATTGAAGTATAAACATAATCGTCTTGTGAAATTTGATACTCTCCGTACAAAATATGAAATAACGCACCTCCCATACATAATTTGCAAATAATTTCTTTATCTGGTTAACATTCTGAATATATGAAACTATATGCAAACTAATTCGGGTAGAAAAAAATTTCGATTAATTTTTACAAATTAGCAAAGGGGTACCCCTTTGCATTTTTTTCGTCGGAAAATTACAAAAAAATTAATTGTTACAATTCTATGAGTATTGTACCAATTGTGAATGGTTATTTAATTTTGAATAAAAATCCGTTTAAATTGGGTCAAAACATTGATCGGTTTACCTGTAATCGACGATTGAAGTATAAACATAATCGTCTTGTGAAATTTGATACTCTCCGTACAAAATATGAAATAACGCACCTCCCATACATAATTTGCATATAATTTCTTTATCTGGTTAACATTCTGAATATATGAAACTATATGCAAACTAATTCGGGTAGAAAAAAATTTCGATTAATTTTTACAAATTAGCAAAGGGGTACCCCTTTGCATTTTTTTCGTCGGAAAATTACAAAAAAATTAATTGTTACAATTCTATGAGTATTGTACCAATTGTGAATGGTTATTTAATTTTGAATAAAAATCCATTTAAATTGGGTCAAAACATTAATCGGTTTACCTGTAATCGACGATTGAAGTATAAACATAATCGTCTTGTGAAATTTGATACTCTCCGTACAAAATATGAAATAACGCACCTCCCATACATAATTTTCATATAATTTCTTTATCTGGTTAACATTCTGAATATATGAAACTATATGCAAACTAATTCGGGTAGAAAAAAATTTCGATTAATTTTTACAAATTAGCAAAGGGGTACCCCTTTGCATTTTTTTCGTCGGAAAATTACAAAAAAATTAATTGTTACAATTCTATGAGTATTGTACCAATTGTGAATGGTTATTTAATTTTGAATAAAAATCCGTTTAAATTGGGTCAAAACATTGATCGGTTTACCTGTAATCGACGATTGAAGTATAAACATAATCGTCTTGTGAAATTTGATACTCTCCGTACAAAATATGAAATAACGCACCTCCCATACATAATTTGCAAATAATTTCTTTATCTGGTTAACATTCTGAATATATGAAACTATATGCAAACTAATTCGGGTAGAAAAAAATTTCGATTAATTTTTACAAATTAGCAAAGGGGTACCCCTTTGCATTTTTTTCGTCGGAAAATTACAAAAAAATTAATTGTTACAATTGTATGAGTATTGTACCAATTGTGAATGGTTATTTAATTTTGAATAAAAATCCGTTTAAATTGGGTCAAAACATTGATCGGTTTACCTGTAATCGACGATTGAAGTATAAACATAATCGTCTTGTGAAATTTGAAACTCTCCGTACAAAATATGAAATAACGCACCTCCCATACATAATTTGCATATAATTTCTTTATCTGGTTAACATTCTGAATATATGAAACTATATGCAAACTAATTCGGGTAGAAAAAAATTTCGATTAATTTTTACAAATTAGCAAAGGGGTACCCCTTTGCATTTTTTTCGTCGGAAAATTACAAAAAAATTAATTGTTACAATTCTATGAGTATTGTACCAATTGTGAATGGTTATTTAATTTTGAATAAAATCCATTTAAATTGGGTCAAAACATTAATCGGTTTACCTGTAATCGACGATTGAAGTATAAACATAATCGTCTTGTGAAATTTGATACTCTCCGTACAAAATATGAAATAACGCACCTACCATACATGATTTGCATATAATTTCTTTATCTGGTTAACATTCTGAATATATGAAACTATATGCAAACTAATTCGGGTAGAAAAAAATTTCGATTAATTTTTACAAATTAGCAAAGGGGTACCCCTTTGCATTTTTTTCGTCGGAAAATTACAAAAAAATTAATTGTTACAATTCTATGAGTATTGTACCAATTGTGAATGGTTATTTAATTTTGAATAAAAATCCGTTTAAATTGGGTCAAAACATTGATCGGTTTACCTGTAATCGACGATTGAAGTATAAACATAATCGTCTTGTGAAATTTGATACTCTCCGTACAAAATATGAAATAACGCACCTCCCATACATAATTTGCATATAATTTCTTTATCTGGTTAACATTCTGAATATATGAAACTATATGCAAACTAATTCGGGTAGAAAAAAATTTCGATTCTATTGTATTGTACCAATTGTGAATGGTTATTTAATTTTGAATAAAAATCCGTTTAAATTGGGTCAAAACATTAATCGGTTTACCTGTAATCGACGATTGAAGTATAAACATAATCGTCTTGTGAAATTTGATACTCTCCGTACAAAATATGAAATAACGCACCTACCATACATGATTTGCATATAATTTCTTTATCTGGTTAACATTCTGAATATATGAAACTATATGCAAACTAATTCGGGTAGAAAAAAATTTCGATTAATTTTTACAAATTAGCAAAGGGGTACCCCTTTGCATTTTTTTCGTCGGAAAATTACAAAAAAATTAATTGTTACAATTCTATGAGTATTGTACCAATTGTGAATGGTTATTTAATTTTGAATAAAAATCCGTTTAAATTGGGTCAAAACATTGATCGGTTTACCTGTAATCGACGATTGAAGTATAAACATAATCGTCTTGTGAAATTTGATACTCTCCGTACAAAATATGAAATAACGCACCTCCCATACATAATTTGCATATAATTTCTTTATCTGGTTAACATTCTGAATATATGAAACTATATGCAAACTAATTCGGGTAGAAAAAAATTTCGATTAATTTTTACAAATTAGCAAAGGGGTACCCCTTTGCATTTTTTTCGTCGGAAAATTACAAAAAAATTAATTGTTACAATTCTATGAGTATTGTACCAATTGTGAATGGTTATTTAATTTTGAATAAAAATCCGTTTAAATTGGGTCAAAACATTGATCGGTTTACCTGTAATCGACGATTGAAGTATAAACATAATCGTCTTGTGAAATTTGATACTCTCCGTACAAAATATGAAATAACGCACCTCCCATACATAATTTGCATATAATTTCTTTATCTGGTTAACATTCTGAATATATGAAACTATATGCAAACTAATTCGGGTAGAAAAAAATTTCGATTAATTTTTACAAATTAGCAAAGGGGTACCCCTTTGCATTTTTTTCGTCGGAAAATTACAAAAAAATTAATTGTTACAATTCTATGAGTATTGTACCAATTGTGAATGGTTATTTAATTTTGAATAAAAATCCATTTAAATTGGGTCAAAACATTAATCGGTTTACCTGTAATCGACGATTGAAGTATAAACATAATCGTCTTGTGAAATTTGATACTCTCCGTACAAAATATGAAATAACGCACCTCCCATACATAATTTTCATATAATTTCTTTATCTGGTTAACATTCTGAATATATGAAACTATATGCAAACTAATTCGGGTAGAAAAAAATTTCGATTAATTTTTACAAATTAGCAAAGGGGTACCCCTTTGCATTTTTTTCGTCGGAAAATTACAAAAAAATTAATTGTTACAATTCTATGAGTATTGTACCAATTGTGAATGGTTATTTAATTTTGAATAAAAATCCGTTTAAATTGGGTCAAAACATTGATCGGTTTACCTGTAATCGACGATTGAAGTATAAACATAATCGTCTTGTGAAATTTGATACTCTCCGTACAAAATATGAAATAACGCACCTCCCATACATAATTTGCATATAATTTCTTTATCTGGTTAACATTCTGAATATATGAAACTATATGCAAACTAATTCGGGTAGAAAAAAATTTCGATTAATTTTTACAAATTAGCAAAGGGGTACCCCTTTGCATTTTTTTCGTCGGAAAATTACAAAAAAATTAATTGTTACAATTCTATGAGTATTGTACCAATTGTGAATGGTTATTTAATTTTGAATAAAATCCATTTAAATTGGGTCAAAACATTAATCGGTTTACCTGTAATCGACGATTGAAGTATAAACATAATCGTCTTGTGAAATTTGATACTCTCCGTACAAAATATGAAATAACGCACCTACCATACATGATTTGCATATAATTTCTTTATCTGGTTAACATTCTGAATATATGAAACTATATGCAAACTAATTCGGGTAGAAAAAAATTTCGATTAATTTTTACAAATTAGCAAAGGGGTACCCCTTTGCATTTTTTTCGTCGGAAAATTACAAAAAAATTAATTGTTACAATTCTATGAGTATTGTACCAATTGTGAATGGTTATTTAATTTTGAATAAAAATCCGTTTAAATTGGGTCAAAACATTGATCGGTTTACCTGTAATCGACGATTGAAGTATAAACATAATCGTCTTGTGAAATTTGATACTCTCCGTACAAAATATGAAATAACGCACCTCCCATACATAATTTGCATATAATTTCTTTATCTGGTTAACATTCTGAATATATGAAACTATATGCAAACTAATTCGGGTAGAAAAAAATTTCGATTAATTTTTACAAATTAGCAAAGGGGTACCCCTTTGCATTTTTTTCGTCGGAAAATTACAAAAAAATTAATTGTTACAATTCTATGAGTATTGTACCAATTGTGAATGGTTATTTAATTTTGAATAAAAATCCGTTTAAATTGGGTCAAAACATTGATCGGTTTACCTGTAATCGACGATTGAAGTATAAACATAATCGTCTTGTGAAATTTGATACTCTCCGTACAAAATATGAAATAACGCACCTACCATACATGATTTGCATATAATTTCTTTATCTGGTTAACATTCTGAATATATGAAACTATATGCAAACTAATTCGGGTAGAAAAAAATTTCGATTAATTTTTACAAATTAGCAAAGGGGTACCCCTTTGCATTTTTTTCGTCGGAAAATTACAAAAAAATTAATTGTTACAATTCTATGAGTATTGTACCAATTGTGAATGGTTATTTAATTTTGAATAAAAATCCGTTTAAATTGGGTCAAAACATTGATCGGTTTACCTGTAATCGACGATTGAAGTATAAACATAATCGTCTTGTGAAATTTGATACTCTCCGTACAAAATATGAAATAACGCACCTCCCATACATAATTTGCATATAATTTCTTTATCTGGTTAACATTCTGAATATATGAAACTATATGCAAACTAATTCGGGTAGAAAAAAATTTCGATTCTATTGTATTGTACCAATTGTGAATGGTTATTTAATTTTGAATAAAAATCCGTTTAAATTGGGTCAAAACATTAATCGGTTTACCTGTAATCGACGATTGAAGTATAAACATAATCGTCTTGTGAAATTTGATACTCTCCGTACAAAATATGAAATAACGCACCTACCATACATGATTTGCATATAATTTCTTTATCTGGTTAACATTCTGAATATATGAAACTATATGCAAACTAATTCGGGTAGAAAAAAATTTCGATTAATTTTTACAAATTAGCAAAGGGGTACCCCTTTGCATTTTTTTCGTCGGAAAATTACAAAAAAATTAATTGTTACAATTCTATGAGTATTGTACCAATTGTGAATGGTTATTTAATTTTGAATAAAAATCCGTTTAAATTGGGTCAAAACATTGATCGGTTTACCTGTAATCGACGATTGAAGTATAAACATAATCGTCTTGTGAAATTTGATACTCTCCGTACAAAATATGAAATAACGCACCTCCCATACATAATTTGCATATAATTTCTTTATCTGGTTAACATTCTGAATATATGAAACTATATGCAAACTAATTCGGGTAGAAAAAAATTTCGATTAATTTTTACAAATTAGCAAAGGGGTACCCCTTTGCATTTTTTTCGTCGGAAAATTACAAAAAAATTAATTGTTACAATTCTATGAGTATTGTACCAATTGTGAATGGTTATTTAATTTTGAATAAAAATCCGTTTAAATTGGGTCAAAACATTGATCGGTTTACCTGTAATCGACGATTGAAGTATAAACATAATCGTCTTGTGAAATTTGATACTCTCCGTACAAAATATGAAATAACGCACCTCCCATACATAATTTGCATATAATTTCTTTATCTGGTTAACATTCTGAATATATGAAACTATATGCAAACTAATTCGGGTAGAAAAAAATTTCGATTAATTTTTACAAATTAGCAAAGGGGTACCCCTTTGCATTTTTTTCGTCGGAAAATTACAAAAAAATTAATTGTTACAATTCTATGAGTATTGTACCAATTGTGAATGGTTATTTAATTTTGAATAAAAATCCATTTAAATTGGGTCAAAACATTAATCGGTTTACCTGTAATCGACGATTGAAGTATAAACATAATCGTCTTGTGAAATTTGATACTCTCCGTACAAAATATGAAATAACGCACCTCCCATACATAATTTTCATATAATTTCTTTATCTGGTTAACATTCTGAATATATGAAACTATATGCAAACTAATTCGGGTAGAAAAAAATTTCGATTAATTTTTACAAATTAGCAAAGGGGTACCCCTTTGCATTTTTTTCGTCGGAAAATTACAAAAAAATTAATTGTTACAATTGTATGAGTATTGTACCAATTGTGAATGGTTATTTAATTTTGAATAAAAATCCGTTTAAATTGGGTCAAAACATTGATCGGTTTACCTGTAATCGACGATTGAAGTATAAACATAATCGTCTTGTGAAATTTGAAACTCTCCGTACAAAATATGAAATAACGCACCTCCCATACATAATTTGCATATAATTTCTTTATCTGGTTAACATTCTGAATATATGAAACTATATGCAAACTAATTCGGGTAGAAAAAAATTTCGATTAATTTTTACAAATTAGCAAAGGGGTACCCCTTTGCATTTTTTTCGTCGGAAAATTACAAAAAAATTAATTGTTACAATTCTATGAGTATTGTACCAATTGTGAATGGTTATTTAATTTTGAATAAAATCCATTTAAATTGGGTCAAAACATTAATCGGTTTACCTGTAATCGACGATTGAAGTATAAACATAATCGTCTTGTGAAATTTGATACTCTCCGTACAAAATATGAAATAACGCACCTACCATACATGATTTGCATATAATTTCTTTATCTGGTTAACATTCTGAATATATGAAACTATATGCAAACTAATTCGGGTAGAAAAAAATTTCGATTAATTTTTACAAATTAGCAAAGGGGTACCCCTTTGCATTTTTTTCGTCGGAAAATTACAAAAAAATTAATTGTTACAATTCTATGAGTATTGTACCAATTGTGAATGGTTATTTAATTTTGAATAAAAATCCGTTTAAATTGGGTCAAAACATTGATCGGTTTACCTGTAATCGACGATTGAAGTATAAACATAATCGTCTTGTGAAATTTGATACTCTCCGTACAAAATATGAAATAACGCACCTCCCATACATAATTTGCATATAATTTCTTTATCTGGTTAACATTCTGAATATATGAAACTATATGCAAACTAATTCGGGTAGAAAAAAATTTCGATTCTATTGTATTGTACCAATTGTGAATGGTTATTTAATTTTGAATAAAAATCCGTTTAAATTGGGTCAAAACATTAATCGGTTTACCTGTAATCGACGATTGAAGTATAAACATAATCGTCTTGTGAAATTTGATACTCTCCGTACAAAATATGAAATAACGCACCTACCATACATGATTTGCATATAATTTCTTTATCTGGTTAACATTCTGAATATATGAAACTATATGCAAACTAATTCGGGTAGAAAAAAATTTCGATTAATTTTTACAAATTAGCAAAGGGGTACCCCTTTGCATTTTTTTCGTCGGAAAATTACAAAAAAATTAATTGTTACAATTCTATGAGTATTGTACCAATTGTGAATGGTTATTTAATTTTGAATAAAAATCCATTTAAATTGGGTCAAAACATTAATCGGTTTACCTGTAATCGACGATTGAAGTATAAACATAATCGTCTTGTGAAATTTGATACTCTCCGTACAAAATATGAAATAACGCACCTCCCATACATAATTTTCATATAATTTCTTTATCTGGTTAACATTCTGAATATATGAAACTATATGCAAACTAATTCGGGTAGAAAAAAATTTCGATTAATTTTTACAAATTAGCAAAGGGGTACCCCTTTGCATTTTTTTCGTCGGAAAATTACAAAAAAATTAATTGTTACAATTCTATGAGTATTGTACCAATTGTGAATGGTTATTTAATTTTGAATAAAAATCCGTTTAAATTGGGTCAAAACATTGATCGGTTTACCTGTAATCGACGATTGAAGTATAAACATAATCGTCTTGTGAAATTTGATACTCTCCGTACAAAATATGAAATAACGCACCTCCCATACATAATTTGCAAATAATTTCTTTATCTGGTTAACATTCTGAATATATGAAACTATATGCAAACTAATTCGGGTAGAAAAAAATTTCGATTAATTTTTACAAATTAGCAAAGGGGTACCCCTTTGCATTTTTTTCGTCGGAAAATTACAAAAAAATTAATTGTTACAATTCTATGAGTATTGTACCAATTGTGAATGGTTATTTAATTTTGAATAAAAATCCGTTTAAATTGGGTCAAAACATTGATCGGTTTACCTGTAATCGACGATTGAAGTATAAACATAATCGTCTTGTGAAATTTGATACTCTCCGTACAAAATATGAAATAACGCACCTCCCATACATAATTTGCAAATAATTTCTTTATCTGGTTAACATTCTGAATATATGAAACTATATGCAAACTAATTCGGGTAGAAAAAAATTTCGATTAATTTTTACAAATTAGCAAAGGGGTACCCCTTTGCATTTTTTTCGTCGGAAAATTACAAAAAAATTAATTGTTACAATTCTATGAGTATTGTACCAATTGTGAATGGTTATTTAATTTTGAATAAAAATCCGTTTAAATTGGGTCAAAACATTGATCGGTTTACCTGTAATCGACGATTGAAGTATAAACATAATCGTCTTGTGAAATTTGATACTCTCCGTACAAAATATGAAATAACGCACCTCCCATACATAATTTGCATATAATTTCTTTATCTGGTTAACATTCTGAATATATGAAACTATATGCAAACTAATTCGGGTAGAAAAAAATTTCGATTAATTTTTACAAATTAGCAAAGGGGTACCCCTTTGCATTTTTTTCGTCGGAAAATTACAAAAAAATTAATTGTTACAATTCTATGAGTATTGTACCAATTGTGAATGGTTATTTAATTTTGAATAAAAATCCATTTAAATTGGGTCAAAACATTAATCGGTTTACCTGTAATCGACGATTGAAGTATAAACATAATCGTCTTGTGAAATTTGATACTCTCCGTACAAAATATGAAATAACGCACCTCCCATACATAATTTTCATATAATTTCTTTATCTGGTTAACATTCTGAATATATGAAACTATATGCAAACTAATTCGGGTAGAAAAAAATTTCGATTAATTTTTACAAATTAGCAAAGGGGTACCCCTTTGCATTTTTTTCGTCGGAAAATTACAAAAAAATTAATTGTTACAATTCTATGAGTATTGTACCAATTGTGAATGGTTATTTAATTTTGAATAAAAATCCGTTTAAATTGGGTCAAAACATTGATCGGTTTACCTGTAATCGACGATTGAAGTATAAACATAATCGTCTTGTGAAATTTGATACTCTCCGTACAAAATATGAAATAACGCACCTCCCATACATAATTTGCAAATAATTTCTTTATCTGGTTAACATTCTGAATATATGAAACTATATGCAAACTAATTCGGGTAGAAAAAAATTTCGATTAATTTTTACAAATTAGCAAAGGGGTACCCCTTTGCATTTTTTTCGTCGGAAAATTACAAAAAAATTAATTGTTACAATTGTATGAGTATTGTACCAATTGTGAATGGTTATTTAATTTTGAATAAAAATCCGTTTAAATTGGGTCAAAACATTGATCGGTTTACCTGTAATCGACGATTGAAGTATAAACATAATCGTCTTGTGAAATTTGAAACTCTCCGTACAAAATATGAAATAACGCACCTCCCATACATAATTTGCATATAATTTCTTTATCTGGTTAACATTCTGAATATATGAAACTATATGCAAACTAATTCGGGTAGAAAAAAATTTCGATTAATTTTTACAAATTAGCAAAGGGGTACCCCTTTGCATTTTTTTCGTCGGAAAATTACAAAAAAATTAATTGTTACAATTCTATGAGTATTGTACCAATTGTGAATGGTTATTTAATTTTGAATAAAATCCATTTAAATTGGGTCAAAACATTAATCGGTTTACCTGTAATCGACGATTGAAGTATAAACATAATCGTCTTGTGAAATTTGATACTCTCCGTACAAAATATGAAATAACGCACCTACCATACATGATTTGCATATAATTTCTTTATCTGGTTAACATTCTGAATATATGAAACTATATGCAAACTAATTCGGGTAGAAAAAAATTTCGATTAATTTTTACAAATTAGCAAAGGGGTACCCCTTTGCATTTTTTTCGTCGGAAAATTACAAAAAAATTAATTGTTACAATTCTATGAGTATTGTACCAATTGTGAATGGTTATTTAATTTTGAATAAAAATCCGTTTAAATTGGGTCAAAACATTGATCGGTTTACCTGTAATCGACGATTGAAGTATAAACATAATCGTCTTGTGAAATTTGATACTCTCCGTACAAAATATGAAATAACGCACCTCCCATACATAATTTGCATATAATTTCTTTATCTGGTTAACATTCTGAATATATGAAACTATATGCAAACTAATTCGGGTAGAAAAAAATTTCGATTCTATTGTATTGTACCAATTGTGAATGGTTATTTAATTTTGAATAAAAATCCGTTTAAATTGGGTCAAAACATTAATCGGTTTACCTGTAATCGACGATTGAAGTATAAACATAATCGTCTTGTGAAATTTGATACTCTCCGTACAAAATATGAAATAACGCACCTACCATACATGATTTGCATATAATTTCTTTATCTGGTTAACATTCTGAATATATGAAACTATATGCAAACTAATTCGGGTAGAAAAAAATTTCGATTAATTTTTACAAATTAGCAAAGGGGTACCCCTTTGCATTTTTTTCGTCGGAAAATTACAAAAAAATTAATTGTTACAATTCTATGAGTATTGTACCAATTGTGAATGGTTATTTAATTTTGAATAAAAATCCGTTTAAATTGGGTCAAAACATTGATCGGTTTACCTGTAATCGACGATTGAAGTATAAACATAATCGTCTTGTGAAATTTGATACTCTCCGTACAAAATATGAAATAACGCACCTCCCATACATAATTTGCATATAATTTCTTTATCTGGTTAACATTCTGAATATATGAAACTATATGCAAACTAATTCGGGTAGAAAAAAATTTCGATTAATTTTTACAAATTAGCAAAGGGGTACCCCTTTGCATTTTTTTCGTCGGAAAATTACAAAAAAATTAATTGTTACAATTCTATGAGTATTGTACCAATTGTGAATGGTTATTTAATTTTGAATAAAAATCCGTTTAAATTGGGTCAAAACATTGATCGGTTTACCTGTAATCGACGATTGAAGTATAAACATAATCGTCTTGTGAAATTTGATACTCTCCGTACAAAATATGAAATAACGCACCTCCCATACATAATTTGCATATAATTTCTTTATCTGGTTAACATTCTGAATATATGAAACTATATGCAAACTAATTCGGGTAGAAAAAAATTTCGATTAATTTTTACAAATTAGCAAAGGGGTACCCCTTTGCATTTTTTTCGTCGGAAAATTACAAAAAAATTAATTGTTACAATTCTATGAGTATTGTACCAATTGTGAATGGTTATTTAATTTTGAATAAAAATCCGTTTAAATTGGGTCAAAACATTGATCGGTTTACCTGTAATCGACGATTGAAGTATAAACATAATCGTCTTGTGAAATTTGATACTCTCCGTACAAAATATGAAATAACGCACCTCCCATACATAATTTGCATATAATTTCTTTATCTGGTTAACATTCTGAATATATGAAACTATATGCAAACTAATTCGGGTAGAAAAAAATTTCGATTAATTTTTACAAATTAGCAAAGGGGTACCCCTTTGCATTTTTTTCGTCGGAAAATTACAAAAAAATTAATTGTTACAATTCTATGAGTATTGTACCAATTGTGAATGGTTATTTAATTTTGAATAAAAATCCGTTTAAATTGGGTCAAAACATTGATCGGTTTACCTGTAATCGACGATTGAAGTATAAACATAATCGTCTTGTGAAATTTGATACTCTCCGTACAAAATATGAAATA
Source organism: Nephrotoma guestfalica (assembly GCA_963691935.1). Lineage (NCBI taxonomy): Eukaryota > Metazoa > Arthropoda > Insecta > Diptera > Tipulidae > Nephrotoma > Nephrotoma guestfalica. The sequence goes on along the minus strand of OY829913.1, from coordinate 118,656,172 downwards.
ACGCACCTCCCATACATAATTTGCATATAATTTCTTTATCTGGTTAACATTCTGAATATATGAAACTATATGCAAACTAATTCGGGTAGAAAAAAATTTCGATTAATTTTTACAAATTAGCAAAGGGGTACCCCTTTGCATTTTTTTCGTCGGAAAATTACAAAAAAATTAATTGTTACAATTCTATGAGTATTGTACCAATTGTGAATGGTTATTTAATTTTGAATAAAATCCATTTAAATTGGGTCAAAACATTAATCGGTTTACCTGTAATCGACGATTGAAGTATAAACATAATCGTCTTGTGAAATTTGATACTCTCCGTACAAAATATGAAATAACGCACCTACCATACATGATTTGCATATAATTTCTTTATCTGGTTAACATTCTGAATATATGAAACTATATGCAAACTAATTCGGGTAGAAAAAAATTTCGATTAATTTTTACAAATTAGCAAAGGGGTACCCCTTTGCATTTTTTTCGTCGGAAAATTACAAAAAAATTAATTGTTACAATTCTATGAGTATTGTACCAATTGTGAATGGTTATTTAATTTTGAATAAAAATCCGTTTAAATTGGGTCAAAACATTGATCGGTTTACCTGTAATCGACGATTGAAGTATAAACATAATCGTCTTGTGAAATTTGATACTCTCCGTACAAAATATGAAATAACGCACCTCCCATACATAATTTGCATATAATTTCTTTATCTGGTTAACATTCTGAATATATGAAACTATATGCAAACTAATTCGGGTAGAAAAAAATTTCGATTCTATTGTATTGTACCAATTGTGAATGGTTATTTAATTTTGAATAAAAATCCGTTTAAATTGGGTCAAAACATTAATCGGTTTACCTGTAATCGACGATTGAAGTATAAACATAATCGTCTTGTGAAATTTGATACTCTCCGTACAAAATATGAAATAACGCACCTACCATACATGATTTGCATATAATTTCTTTATCTGGTTAACATTCTGAATATATGAAACTATATGCAAACTAATTCGGGTAGAAAAAAATTTCGATTAATTTTTACAAATTAGCAAAGGGGTACCCCTTTGCATTTTTTTCGTCGGAAAATTACAAAAAAATTAATTGTTACAATTCTATGAGTATTGTACCAATTGTGAATGGTTATTTAATTTTGAATAAAAATCCGTTTAAATTGGGTCAAAACATTGATCGGTTTACCTGTAATCGACGATTGAAGTATAAACATAATCGTCTTGTGAAATTTGATACTCTCCGTACAAAATATGAAATAACGCACCTCCCATACATAATTTGCATATAATTTCTTTATCTGGTTAACATTCTGAATATATGAAACTATATGCAAACTAATTCGGGTAGAAAAAAATTTCGATTAATTTTTACAAATTAGCAAAGGGGTACCCCTTTGCATTTTTTTCGTCGGAAAATTACAAAAAAATTAATTGTTACAATTCTATGAGTATTGTACCAATTGTGAATGGTTATTTAATTTTGAATAAAATCCATTTAAATTGGGTCAAAACATTAATCGGTTTACCTGTAATCGACGATTGAAGTATAAACATAATCGTCTTGTGAAATTTGATACTCTCCGTACAAAATATGAAATAACGCACCTACCATACATGATTTGCATATAATTTCTTTATCTGGTTAACATTCTGAATATATGAAACTATATGCAAACTAATTCGGGTAGAAAAAAATTTCGATTAATTTTTACAAATTAGCAAAGGGGTACCCCTTTGCATTTTTTTCGTCGGAAAATTACAAAAAAATTAATTGTTACAATTCTATGAGTATTGTACCAATTGTGAATGGTTATTTAATTTTGAATAAAAATCCGTTTAAATTGGGTCAAAACATTGATCGGTTTACCTGTAATCGACGATTGAAGTATAAACATAATCGTCTTGTGAAATTTGATACTCTCCGTACAAAATATGAAATAACGCACCTCCCATACATAATTTGCATATAATTTCTTTATCTGGTTAACATTCTGAATATATGAAACTATATGCAAACTAATTCGGGTAGAAAAAAATTTCGATTCTATTGTATTGTACCAATTGTGAATGGTTATTTAATTTTGAATAAAAATCCGTTTAAATTGGGTCAAAACATTAATCGGTTTACCTGTAATCGACGATTGAAGTATAAACATAATCGTCTTGTGAAATTTGATACTCTCCGTACAAAATATGAAATAACGCACCTACCATACATGATTTGCATATAATTTCTTTATCTGGTTAACATTCTGAATATATGAAACTATATGCAAACTAATTCGGGTAGAAAAAAATTTCGATTAATTTTTACAAATTAGCAAAGGGGTACCCCTTTGCATTTTTTTCGTCGGAAAATTACAAAAAAATTAATTGTTACAATTCTATGAGTATTGTACCAATTGTGAATGGTTATTTAATTTTGAATAAAAATCCGTTTAAATTGGGTCAAAACATTGATCGGTTTACCTGTAATCGACGATTGAAGTATAAACATAATCGTCTTGTGAAATTTGATACTCTCCGTACAAAATATGAAATAACGCACCTCCCATACATAATTTGCATATAATTTCTTTATCTGGTTAACATTCTGAATATATGAAACTATATGCAAACTAATTCGGGTAGAAAAAAATTTCGATTAATTTTTACAAATTAGCAAAGGGGTACCCCTTTGCATTTTTTTCGTCGGAAAATTACAAAAAAATTAATTGTTACAATTCTATGAGTATTGTACCAATTGTGAATGGTTATTTAATTTTGAATAAAAATCCGTTTAAATTGGGTCAAAACATTGATCGGTTTACCTGTAATCGACGATTGAAGTATAAACATAATCGTCTTGTGAAATTTGATACTCTCCGTACAAAATATGAAATAACGCACCTCCCATACATAATTTGCATATAATTTCTTTATCTGGTTAACATTCTGAATATATGAAACTATATGCAAACTAATTCGGGTAGAAAAAAATTTCGATTAATTTTTACAAATTAGCAAAGGGGTACCCCTTTGCATTTTTTTCGTCGGAAAATTACAAAAAAATTAATTGTTACAATTCTATGAGTATTGTACCAATTGTGAATGGTTATTTAATTTTGAATAAAAATCCATTTAAATTGGGTCAAAACATTAATCGGTTTACCTGTAATCGACGATTGAAGTATAAACATAATCGTCTTGTGAAATTTGATACTCTCCGTACAAAATATGAAATAACGCACCTCCCATACATAATTTTCATATAATTTCTTTATCTGGTTAACATTCTGAATATATGAAACTATATGCAAACTAATTCGGGTAGAAAAAAATTTCGATTAATTTTTACAAATTAGCAAAGGGGTACCCCTTTGCATTTTTTTCGTCGGAAAATTACAAAAAAATTAATTGTTACAATTCTATGAGTATTGTACCAATTGTGAATGGTTATTTAATTTTGAATAAAAATCCGTTTAAATTGGGTCAAAACATTGATCGGTTTACCTGTAATCGACGATTGAAATATAAACATAATCGTCTTGTGAAATTTGATACTCTCCGTACAAAATATGAAATAACGCACCTCCCATACATAATTTGCAAATAATTTCTTTATCTGGTTAACATTCTGAATATATGAAACTATATGCAAACTAATTCGGGTAGAAAAAAATTTCGATTAATTTTTACAAATTAGCAAAGGGGTACCCCTTTGCATTTTTTTCGTCGGAAAATTACAAAAAAATTAATTGTTACAATTGTATGAGTATTGTACCAATTGTGAATGGTTATTTAATTTTGAATAAAAATCCGTTTAAATTGGGTCAAAACATTGATCGGTTTACCTGTAATCGACGATTGAAGTATAAACATAATCGTCTTGTGAAATTTGAAACTCTCCGTACAAAATATGAAATAACGCACCTCCCATACATAATTTGCATATAATTTCTTTATCTGGTTAACATTCTGAATATATGAAACTATATGCAAACTAATTCGGGTAGAAAAAAATTTCGATTAATTTTTACAAATTAGCAAAGGGGTACCCCTTTGCATTTTTTCGTCGGAAAATTACAAAAAAATTAATTGTTACAATTGTATGAGTATTGTACCAATTGTGAATGGTTATTTAATTTTGAATAAAAATCCGTTTAAATTGGGTCAAAACATTGATCGGTTTACCTGTAATCGACGATTGAAGTATAAACATAATCGTCTTGTGAAATTTGATACTCTCCGTACAAAATATGAAATAACGCACCTCCCATACATAATTTGCATATAATTTCTTTATCTGGTTAACATTCTGAATATATGAAACTATATGCAAACTAATTCGGGTAGAAAAAAATTTCGATTAATTTTTACAAATTAGCAAAGGGGTACCCCTTTGCATTTTTTCGTCGGAAAATTACAAAAAAATTAATTGTTACAATTGTATGAGTATTGTACCAATTGTGAATGGTTATTTAATTTTGAATAAAAATCCGTTTAAATTGGGTCAAAACATTGATCGGTTTACCTGTAATCGACGATTGAAGTATAAACATAATCGTCTTGTGAAATTTGATACTCTCCGTACAAAATATGAAATAACGCACCTCCCATACATAATTTGCAAATAATTTCTTTATCTGGTTAACATTCTGAATATATGAAACTATATGCAAACTAATTCGGGTAGAAAAAATTTCGATTAATTTTTACAAATTAGCAAAGGGGTACCCCTTTGCATTTTTTCGTCGGAAAATTACAAAAAAATTAATTGTTACAATTGTATGAGTATTGTACCAATTGTGAATGGTTATTTAATTTTGAATAAAAATCCGTTTAAATTGGGTCAAAACATTGATCGGTTTACCTGTAATCGACGATTGAAGTATAAACATAATCGTCTTGTGAAATTTGATACTCTCCGTACAAAATATGAAATAACGCACCTCCCATACATAATTTGCATATAATTTCTTTATCTGGTTAACATTCTGAATATATGAAACTATATGCAAACTAATTCGGGTAGAAAAAAATTTCGATTAATTTTTACAAATTAGCAAAGGGGTACCCCTTTGCATTTTTTCGTCGGAAAATTACAAAAAAATTAATTGTTACAATTCTATGAGTATTGTACCAATTGTGAATGGTTATTTAATTTTGAATAAAAATCCGTTTAAATTGGGTCAAAACATTGATCGGTTTACCTGTAATCGACGATTGAAGTATAAACATAATCGTCTTGTGAAATTTGATACTCTCCGTACAAAATATGAAATAACGCACCTCCCATACATAATTTGCATATAATTTCTTTATCTGGTTAACATTCTGAATATATGAAACTATATGCAAACTAATTCGGGTAGAAAAAAATTTCGATTAATTTTTACAAATTAGCAAAGGGGTACCCTTTGCATTTTTTCGTCGGAAAATTACAAAAAAATTAATTGTTACAATTGTATGAGTATTGTACCAATTGTGAATGGTTATTTAATTTTGAATAAAAATCCGTTTAAATTGGTCAAAACATTGATCGGTTTACCTGTAATCGACGATTGAAGTATAAACATAATCGTCTTGTGAAATTTGATACTCTCCGTACAAAATATGAAATAACGCACCTCCCATACATAATTTGCAAATAATTTCTTTATCTGGTTAACATTCTGAATATATGAAACTATATGCAAACTAATTCGGGTAGAAAAAATTTCGATTAATTTTTACAAATTAGCAAAGGGGTACCCCTTTGCATTTTTTCGTCGGAAAATTACAAAAAAATTAATTGTTACAATTGTATGAGTATTGTACCAATTGTGAATGGTTATTTAATTTTGAATAAAAATCCGTTTAAATTGGGTCAAAACATTGATCGGTTTACCTGTAATCGACGATTGAAGTATAAACATAATCGTCTTGTGAAATTTGATACTCTCCGTACAAAATATGAAATAACGCACCTCCCATACATAATTTGCAAATAATTTCTTTATCTGGTTAACATTCTGAATATATGAAACTATATGCAAACTAATTCGGGTAGAAAAAAATTTCGATTAATTTTACAAATTAGCAAAGGGGTACCCCTTTGCATTTTTTCGTCGGAAAATTACAAAAAAATTAATTGTTACAATTGTATGAGTATTGTACCAATTGTGAATGGTTATTTAATTTTGAATAAAAATCCATTTAAATTGGGTCAAAACATTAATCGGTTTACCTGTAATCGACGATTGAAGTATAAAACATAATCGTCTTGTGAAATTTGATACTCTCCGTACAAAATATGAAATAACGCACCTCCCATACATAATTTGCATATAATTTCTTTATCTGGTTAACATTCTGAATATATGATACTATATGCAAACTAATTCGGGTAGAAAAAAATTTCGATTAATTTTTACAAATTAGCAAAGGGGTACCCCTTTGCATTTTTTTCGTCGGAAAATTACAAAAAAATTAATTGTTACAATTCTATGAGTATTGTACCAATTGTGAATGGTTATTTAATTTTGAATAAAAATCCATTTAAATTGGGTCAAAACATTAATCGGTTTACCTGTAATCGACGATTGAAGTATAAACATAATCGTCTTGTGAAATTTGATACTCTCCGTACAAAATATGAAATAACGCACCTCCCATACATAATTTGCAAATAATTTCTTTATCTGGTTAACATTCTGAATATATGAAACTATATGCAAACTAATTCGGGTAGAAAAAATTTCGATTAATTTTTACAAATTAGCAAAGGGGTACCCCTTTGCATTTTTCGTCGGAAAATTACAAAAAAATTAATTGTTACAATTGTATGAGTATTGTACCAATTGTGAATGGTTATTTAATTTTGAATAAAAATCCGTTTAAATTGGGTCAAAACATTGATCGGTTTACCTGTAATCGACGATTGAAGTATAACATAATCGTCTTGTGAAATTTGATACTCTCCGTACAAAATATGAAATAACGCACCTCCCATACATAATTTGCAATAATTTCTTTATCTGGTTAACATTCTGAATATATGAAACTATATGCAAACTAATTCGGGTAGAAAAAATTTCGATTAATTTTTACAAATTAGCAAAGGGGTACCCCTTTGCATTTTTCGTCGGAAAATTACAAAAAAATTAATTGTTACAATTGTATGAGTATTGTACCAATTGTGAATGGTTATTTAATTTTGAATAAAAATCCGTTTAAATTGGGTCAAAACATTGATCGGTTTACCTGTAATCGACGATTGAAGTATAAACATAATCGTCTTGTGAAATTTGATACTCTCCGTACAAAATATGAAATAACGCACCTCCCATACATAATTTGCAAATAATTTCTTTATCTGGTTAACATTCTGAATATATGAAACTATATGCAAACTAATTCGGGTAGAAAAAAATTTCGATTAATTTTTACAAATTAGCAAAGGGGTACCCCTTTGCATTTTTTCGTCGGAAAATTACAAAAAAATTAATTGTTACAATTCTATGAGTATTGTACCAATTGTGAATGGTTATTTAATTTTGAATAAAAATCCGTTTAAATTGGGTCAAAACATTGATCGGTTTACCTGTAATAGACGATTGAAGTATAAACATAATCGTCTTGTGAAATTTGATACTCTCCGTACAAAATATGAAATAACGCACCTCCCATACATAATTTGCATATAATTTCTTTATCTGGTTAACATTCTGAATATATGAAACTATATGCAAACTAATTCGGGTAGAAAAAAATTTCGATTAATTTTTACAAATTAGCAAAGGGGTACCCCTTTGCATTTTTCGTCGGAAAATTACAAAAAAATTAATTGTTACAATTCTATGAGTATTGTACCAATTGTGAATGGTTATTTAATTTTGAATAAAAATCCATTTAAATTGGGTCAAAACATTAATCGGTTTACCTGTAATCGACGATTGAAGTATAAACATAATCGTCTTGTGAAATTTGATACTCTCCGTACAAAATATGAAATAACGCACCTCCCATACATAATTTGCAAATAATTTCTTTATCTGGTTAACATTCTGAATATATGAAACTATATGCAAACTAATTCGGGTAGAAAAAAATTTCGATTAATTTTTACAAATTAGCAAAGGGGTACCCCTTTGCATTTTTCGTCGGAAAATTACAAAAAAATTAATTGTTACAATTGTATGAGTATTGTACCAATTGTGAATGGTTATTTAATTTTGAATAAAAATCCGTTTAAATTGGGTCAAAACATTGATCGGTTTACCTGTAATCGACGATTGAAGTATAAACATAATCGTCTTGTGAAATTTGATACTCTCCGTACAAATATGAAATAACGCACCTCCCATACATAATTTGCAAATAATTTCTTTATCTGGTTAACATTCTGAATATATGAAACTATATGCAAACTAATTCGGGTAGAAAAAAATTTCGATTAATTTTTACAAATTAGCAAAGGGGTACCCCTTTGCATTTTTTCGTCGGAAAATTACAAAAAAATTAATTGTTACAATTCTATGAGTATTGTACCAATTGTGAATGGTTATTTAATTTTGAATAAAAATCCGTTTAAATTGGGTCAAAACATTGATCGGTTTACCTGTAATAGACGATTGAAGTATAAACATAATCGTCTTGTGAAATTTGATACTCTCCGTACAAAATATGAAATAACGCACCTCCCATACATAATTTGCATATAATTTCTTTATCTGGTTAACATTCTGAATATATGAAACTATATGCAAACTAATTCGGGTAGAAAAAAATTTCGATTAATTTTTACAAATTAGCAAAGGGGTACCCCTTTGCATTTTTTCGTCGGAAAATTACAAAAAAATTAATTGTTACAATTCTATGAGTATTGTACCAATTGTGAATGGTTATTTAATTTTGAATAAAAATCCATTTAAATTGGGTCAAAACATTAATCGGTTTACCTGTAATCGACGATTGAAGTATAAACATAATCGTCTTGTGAAATTTGATACTCTCCGTACAAAATATGAAATAACGCACCTCCCATACATAATTTGCATATAATTTCTTTATCTGGTTAACATTCTGAATATATGAAACTATATGCAAACTAATTCGGGTAGAAAAAAATTTCGATTAATTTTTACAAATTAGCAAAGGGGTACCCCTTTGCATTTTTTTCGTCGGAAAATTACAAAAAAATTAATTGTTACAATTCTATGAGTATTGTACCAATTGTGAATGGTTATTTAATTTTGAATAAAAATCCATTTAAATTGGGTCAAAACATTAATCGGTTTACCTGTAATCGACGATTGAAGTATAAACATAATCGTCTTGTGAAATTTGATACTCTCCGTACAAAATATGAAATAACGCACCTCCCATACATAATTTGCAAATAATTTCTTTATCTGGTTAACATTCTGAATATATGAAACTATATGCAAACTAATTCGGGTAGAAAAAAATTTCGATTAATTTTTACAAATTAGCAAAGGGGTACCCCTTTGCATTTTTTCGTCGGAAAATTACAAAAAAATTAATTGTTACAATTGTATGAGTATTGTACCAATTGTGAATGGTTATTTAATTTTGAATAAAAATCCGTTTAAATTGGGTCAAAACATTGATCGGTTTACCTGTAATCGACGATTGAAGTATAAACATAATCGTCTTGTGAAATTTGATACTCTCCGTACAAAATATGAAATAACGCACCTCCCATACATAATTTGCAAATAATTTCTTTATCTGGTTAACATTCTGAATATATGAAACTATATGCAAACTAATTCGGGTAGAAAAAAATTTCGATTAATTTTTACAAATTAGCAAAGGGGTACCCCTTTGCATTTTTTCGTCGGAAAATTACAAAAAAATTAATTGTTACAATTCTATGAGTATTGTACCAATTGTGAATGGTTATTTAATTTTGAATAAAAATCCGTTTAAATTGGGTCAAAACATTGATCGGTTTACCTGTAATCGACGATTGAAGTATAAACATAATCGTCTTGTGAAATTTGATACTCTCCGTACAAAATATGAAATAACGCACCTCCCATACATAATTTGCATATAATTTCTTTATCTGGTTAACATTCTGAATATATGAAACTATATGCAAACTAATTCGGGTAGAAAAAAATTTCGATTAATTTTTACAAATTAGCAAAGGGTACCCCTTTGCATTTTTTCGTCGGAAAATTACAAAAAAATTAATTGTTACAATTGTATGAGTATTGTACCAATTGTGAATGGTTATTTAATTTTGAATAAAAATCCGTTTAAATTGGGTCAAAACATTGATCGGTTTACCTGTAATCGACGATTGAAGTATAAACATAATCGTCTTGTGAAATTTGATACTCTCCGTACAAAATATGAAATAACGCACCTCCCATACATAATTTGCAAATAATTTCTTTATCTGGTTAACATTCTGAATATATGAAACTATATGCAAACTAATTCGGGTAGAAAAAAATTTCGATTAATTTTTACAAATTAGCAAAGGGGTACCCCTTTGCATTTTTTTCGTCGGAAAATTACAAAAAAATTAATTGTTACAATTCTATGAGTATTGTACCAATTGTGAATGGTTATTTAATTTTGAATAAAAATCCGTTTAAATTGGGTCAAAACATTGATCGGTTTACCTGTAATCGACGATTGAAGTATAAACATAATCGTCTTGTGAAATTTGATACTCTCCGTACAAAATATGAAATAACGCACCTCCCATACATAATTTGCATATAATTTCTTTATCTGGTTAACATTCTGAATATATGAAACTATATGCAAACTAATTCGGGTAGAAAAAAATTTCGATTAATTTTTACAAATTAGCAAAGGGGTACCCCTTTGCATTTTTTTCGTCGGAAAATTACAAAAAAATTAATTGTTACAATTCTATGAGTATTGTACCAATTGTGAATGGTTATTTAATTTTGAATAAAAATCCGTTTAAATTGGGTCAAAACATTGATCGGTTTACCTGTAATCGACGATTGAAGTATAAACATAATCGTCTTGTGAAATTTGATACTCTCCGTACAAAATATGAAATAACGCACCTCCCATACATAATTTGCAAATAATTTCTTTATCTGGTTAACATTCTGAATATATGAAACTATATGCAAACTAATTCGGGTAGAAAAAAATTTCGATTAATTTTTACAAATTAGCAAAGGGGTACGTACCCCTTTGCATTTTTTTCGTCGGAAAATTACAAAAAAATTAATTGTTACAATTCTATGAGTATTGTACCAATTGTGAATGGTTATTTAATTTTGAATAAAAATCCGTTTAAATTGGGTCAAAACATTGATCGGTTTACCTGTAATCGACGATTGAAGTATAAACATAATCGTCTTGTGAAATTTGATACTCTCCGTACAAAATATGAAATAACGCACCTCCCATACATAATTTGCAAATAATTTCTTTATCTGGTTAACATTCTGAATATATGAAACTATATGCAAACTAATTCGGGTAGAAAAAAATTTCGATTAATTTTTACAAATTAGCAAAGGGGTACGTACCCCTTTGCATTTTTTTCGTCGGAAAATTACAAAAAAATTAATTGTTACAATTCTATGAGTATTGTACCAATTGTGAATGGTTATTTAATTTTGAATAAAAATCCGTTTAAATTGGGTCAAAACATTGATCGGTTTACCTGTAATCGACGATTGAAGTATAAACATAATCGTCTTGTGAAATTTGATACTCTCCGTACAAAATATGAAATAACGCACCTCCCATACATAATTTGCATATAATTTCTTTATCTGGTTAACATTCTGAATATATGAAACTATATGCAAACTAATTCGGGTAGAAAAAAATTTCGATTAATTTTTACAAATTAGCAAAAGGGTACCCCTTTGCATTTTTTTCGTCGGAAAATTACAAAAAAATTAATTGTTACAATTGTATGAGTATTGTACCAATTGTGAATGGTTATTTAATTTTGAATAAAAATCCGTTTAAATTGGGTCAAAACATTGATCGGTTTACCTGTAATCGACGATTGAAGTATAAACATAATCGTCTTGTGAAATTTGATACTCTCCGTACAAAATATGAAATAACGCACCTCCCATACATAATTTGCAAATAATTTCTTTATCTGGTTAACATTCTGAATATATGAAACTATATGCAAACTAATTCGGGTAGAAAAAAATTTCGATTAATTTTTACAAATTAGCAAAGGGGTACGTACCCCTTTGCATTTTTTTCGTCGGAAAATTACAAAAAAATTAATTGTTACAATTCTATGAGTATTGTACCAATTGTGAATGGTTATTTAATTTTGAATAAAAATCCGTTTAAATTGGGTCAAAACATTGATCGGTTTACCTGTAATCGACGATTGAAGTATAAACATAATCGTCTTGTGAAATTTGATACTCTCCGTACAAAATATGAAATAACGCACCTCCCATACATAATTTGCAAATAATTTCTTTATCTGGTTAACATTCTGAATATATGAAACTATATGCAAACTAATTCGGGTAGAAAAAAATTTCGATTAATTTTTACAAATTAGCAAAGGGGTACGTACCCCTTTGCATTTTTTTCGTCGGAAAATTACAAAAAAATTAATTGTTACAATTCTATGAGTATTGTACCAATTGTGAATGGTTATTTAATTTTGAATAAAAATCCGTTTAAATTGGGTCAAAACATTGATCGGTTTACCTGTAATCGACGATTGAAGTATAAACATAATCGTCTTGTGAAATTTGATACTCTCCGTACAAAATATGAAATAACGCACCTCCCATACATAATTTGCATATAATTTCTTTATCTGGTTAACATTCTGAATATATGAAACTATATGCAAACTAATTCGGGTAGAAAAAAATTTCGATTAATTTTTACAAATTAGCAAAGGGGTACATTTTTGGGGGTGCATTTTTTTCGTCGGAAAATTACAAAAAAATTAATTGTTACAATTCTATGAGTATTGTACCAATTGTGAATGGTTATTTAATTTTGAATAAAAATCCATTTAAATTGGGTCAAAACATTGATCGGTTTACCTGTAATCGACGATTGAAGTATAAACATAATCGTCTTGTGAAATTTGATACTCTCCGTACAAAATATGAAATAACGCACCTCCCATACATAATTTGCAAATAATTTCTTTATCTGGTTAACATTCTGAATATATGAAACTATATGCAAACTAATTCGGGTAGAAAAAAATTTCGATTAATTTTTACAAATTAGCAAAGGGGTACGTACCCCTTTGCATTTTTTTCGTCGGAAAATTACAAAAAAATTAATTGTTACAATTCTATGAGTATTGTACCAATTGTGAATGGTTATTTAATTTTGAATAAAAATCCGTTTAAATTGGGTCAAAACATTGATCGGTTTACCTGTAATCGACGATTGAAGTATAAACATAATCGTCTTGTGAAATTTGATACTCTCCGTACAAAATATGAAATAACGCACCTCCCATACATAATTTGCATATAATTTCTTTATCTGGTTAACATTCTGAATATATGAAACTATATGCAAACTAATTCGGGTAGAAAAAAATTTCGATTAATTTTTACAAATTAGCAAAGGGGTACGTACCCCTTTGCATTTTTTTCGTCGGAAAATTACAAAAAAATTAATTGTTACAATTCTATGAGTATTGTACCAATTGTGAATGGTTATTTAATTTTGAATAAAAATCCGTTTAAATTGGGTCAAAACATTGATCGGTTTACCTGTAATCGACGATTGAAGTATAAACATAATCGTCTTGTGAAATTTGATACTCTCCGTACAAAATATGAAATAACGCACCTCCCATACATAATTTGCATATAATTTCTTTATCTGGTTAACATTCTGAATATATGAAACTATATGCAAACTAATTCGGGTAGAAAAAAATTTCGATTAATTTTTACAAATTAGCAAAGGGGTACCCCTTTGCATTTTTTTCGTCGGAAAATTACAAAAAAATTAATTGTTACAATTCTATGAGTATTGTACCAATTGTGAATGGTTATTTAATTTTGAATAAAAATCCGTTTAAATTGGGTCAAAACATTGATCGGTTTACCTGTAATCGACGATTGAAGTATAAACATAATCGTCTTGTGAAATTTGATACTCTCCGTACAAAATATGAAATAACGCACCTCCCATACATAATTTGCATATAATTTCTTTATCTGGTTAACATTCTGAATATATGAAACTATATGCAAACTAATTCGGGTAGAAAAAAATTTCGATTAATTTTTACAAATTAGCAAAGGGGTACGTACCCCTTTGCATTTTTTTCGTCGGAAAATTACAAAAAAATTAATTGTTACAATTCTATGAGTATTGTACCAATTGTGAATGGTTATTTAATTTTGAATAAAAATCCGTTTAAATTGGGTCAAAACATTGATCGGTTTACCTGTAATCGACGATTGAAGTATAAACATAATCGTCTTGTGAAATTTGATACTCTCCGTACAAAATATGAAATAACGCACCTCCCATACATAATTTGCATATAATTTCTTTATCTGGTTAACATTCTGAATATATGAAACTATATGCAAACTAATTCGGGTAGAAAAAAATTTCGATTAATTTTTACAAATTAGCAAAGGGGTACCCCTTTGCATTTTTTTCGTCGGAAAATTACAAAAAAATTAATTGTTACAATTCTATGAGTATTGTACCAATTGTGAATGGTTATTTAATTTTGAATAAAAATCCGTTTAAATTGGGTCAAAATATTGATCGGTTTACCTGTAATCGACGGTTGAAGTATAAACATAATCGTCTTGTGAAATTTGATACTCTCCGTACAAAATATGAAATAACGCACCTCCCATACATAATTTGCATATAATTTCTTTATCTGGTTAACATTCTGAATATATGAAACTATATGCAAACTAATTCGGGTAGAAAAAAATTTCGATTAATTTTTACAAATTAGCAAAGGGGTACCCCTTTGCATTTTTTTCGTCGGAAAATTACAAAAAAATTAATTGTTACAATTGTATGAGTATTGTACCAATTGTGAATGGTTATTTAATTTTGAATAAAAATCCGTTTAAATTGGGTCAAAACATCAAATTCAAACGGTTATTCATTTAAAACTTCATAACTTTTCACAATTGATTAAAATTTTCGACATTTGAGCACCAACATTTTTCTGTATTTTTTCGCCTTGAAAAACGGCAAGGGGTTAAGCCTTCCTAATTTTGAAGAAAAACAAGAAATTTTTCGTCATGTTGAAGAAGAAATTTTGAGCAAATTGGTTATAGAAAACGAGGAATTTGTTTTGAAGCTGAAAATTGCTCAAAAGTTTAATCGTTGATTACAGCGAAACTGGGAAATGTTTTAATCAAATTCAAACGGTTATTCATTTAAAACTTCATAACTTTTCACAATTGATTAAAATTTTTGAAATTTGGGCACCGATGTTTTTTTAAATTATTCCGCCTGGAAAAACGGCAAGATATTATTCATAAAATCGATTAAAATTAATTAGACTTACCGTTACAAAATTATTTAACTCTAATATGTTTTATACTTACGATTCGTAGTATGTAACTCAGTTTTCGTAATGTAACCTCAGATTTCGAAATGAATAAAATCCAAATTAAATTTCCATTTAACATTACATTTTGTCTCGTTTTTATTTAAATTATGTTTTTTGCCCACTTGTTTGAAAATATTTTTTCTTTTATTAAATTATGTTTACTTCTTTATTTTTTAAATCATTTAAAAATGGTACATGCATCTTACAAATTAAAAACAAAAAAAAAATATCATATTTTTTATTATATTAAATAGGATTCTAATACGAAAACAATATACATAAAAATATAATCACAGAATAAATTAAAATACAAAACAAAATTTAAATAAAAAATGGTAAAAATTATAAAAAATATTTCTTTTTTTTTTTGTTATTGATAAGGCAGTGTGGAATTTTAAATAATTCACAAATTATAATTAAATGACATTTTTAAATGATTTTGTTTTGATACAAATTTTTATGTTTATTTTAAATGAGTTAAATGTATTTTTAGAAGGTTTTTATTTTGTTGAATTTTTTTTTCCGTTTTTTGTTTAGTTTTTAAAAATTACCATTTTTCATTTTTAGTATTAAAATTAAGTTCATATTTATTTAAATTTAATTTTTTATGTTTTTTTTTTTGGTTTTCTTCATTTATTTTTTATTCTAAAATTTTTAATATTAATTTTCATTTTAATATAAATATTCTTTTTATTTATTTATTTAAATTATAAAAAAATGTTTTTTTTTATAATGTTAAATTAGTTTTAATTATGTATTTTTCTGGAATATATAATATAATAAATTAAAAATAGTTAAAAATATGATTTTAAATTAAAATTAATTTTTAAAATAAAAATTAAAATTACAAATACTGTACGAAGGGTTTCTTTTTAATTTATGTTTCTAATTTTAATAATTATGTTACTTTATATAATTTAATCTCTTCAGTTTTATTTATTTATTTAAATACATAACTTATAATTTTATTTATAATAATTACATGTATAATATAAATATATTTATTAATTAATTATAATTTTGTTTTTTATTACTGAATTTATTATTCATGTAATAAATAAAAACATATTTTCAGTGCCTTAATTTCATGTAATTAATTTATATTTTTATTATTTTATTTATTTTAATTTATTTATTTATGCATTATGAGTGGTTCCAAATTAAAACGTATGATAGAAGAGGGTGATGTCTGAAGAAAATATTTTTTATATTTATAATTAATTGACGCTAAATTTTTTTTACGAGTTTAAAAATAATAATGAGAATGAGAATAGTATAACAGGTGGATATATTTAATAAAATAATAAAATATTTAATATATATTTTATTCTAAATATATATAATAATAGTTTTTATTTTCGTAATTGGCACTGGCTTTTTAATCTATTAGAGTATTTTGATAAAATAAAGAATAAAATTAAAATGTATTTCTCCTACTAAATTTAATCTAATTATAGCCGAGTTTAATTTTAATATTTCAGTACATTAATTTAAAACATAATAATATAAATTAAATGATAATCTTCGGTGTATGTATTGTTATATAGTTTGGGATGTAAGATTGTAGTAAACAATAACAAATAAAATGAAAATTAGCCAGTTATCTTAATAAAATTAATTATTTTATGTGCAATTTCTTTAATTATTATAGTTTCTTTGTTTAATTTAATAATAATATATAAAAATAATAAATAGGAAATAGAGAGCTTCATAATAGGATCTGCATATTATGACACATAATGAACATACATACATTACATATATATTTTATAATTATGTTGGACATTTTATTTTGCCCGAAACCTAACCAAAATTGATGAGAGAATTTATATTATAAAAAACTTTCACAACCAATTAAATGATTTTTAATAATTAATTTTTTTGTTTTGTAAATATAAATAAATAAATTAAAATAAAATAAATGCGTTATTTTTGTTCTAATTATTAAATTTACTTTATTATTTTTTTAATACAATTAAACGGATTTTCATTTTTAAATTCAATTTATCTATATTTTGTTTTGTTTTGCTTTTTTTTCACTATTTAATTTTTATATACAATTTGATAATTTTTATTTTTTTACTTTTAATTTTAATTTTAAAAATCTCAATCATCAATTTCTTATTATTTTCAAAATAATTCCCATTTTAGTTATTATATTATATAATATATATATATATATATATATATATATATATATATATATATATATATATATATATATATATATATATATATATATATATATATATATATATAAATATTCGTTTATTTATTTAAAAATCAATAAAATTAAATCATATTTAAAAACAAAAATATGAAACGGAAATACAGTCTTTGATATATATATATTTATTTATATAATAATTAGTTTTATTATTTTTTAAATATTTTTTGTTTGTTTAATTACAAGTATACTTGAGCTTGAGCATATTATTTTCCGACAATTAAAAAAAAACTAAATTTAAATTATTTTATGTAAATTAAAAAATAAAAGCTCATCGTACGTACACATTTTATTTTAGATTTTTTTTTTTTTAATATTGAACAAAGAAACAAATAATTTATATTTATTTTGGTAATAATTATTTCGTTAAGTATTTTTCATTTTAATTTAATTAATAAATTTAAACTTTTTTTTAAATATATATATATATACTTATATTAAAAACTAATCTTTAATAATAATTTGCTTTTCCATTTTATTTAGTTTATGTTACGATTAAATTATTAATTAATTTAATAATAATAATTCATATATTTTTTCATTTATTAATATAATACATTAATGACTTTCTTCTAATTAGTCTATAATTTTTTGCTTTATTTTTAAATATTCTTAGTAGTTTATCTGGGTTTCATATTTTTTTTTATTTGTTTACCGGTAAAATAAAAAGGTACTGGCATATTTTCTTATTTATTTTATTATTTATAAAAATAAAAAATAAAATTATATTATATTCTGTTATTCTTAAATTAAATTAAGACAAAAACATCTTTGGTACAAAAAAAAACTTAAAATTTAAAATTAATTTTCTTAATTTTTTTCAATAGTTAAATATCGTTTAAATAATTAATTAATATAAGTCGTTGATTTTATTGTGTTTAAAAAAAATTAAGAAAATTATATCTCGTATATTATTATTTGGTTTGTGATTTTTTGTTTTATTAAAAAATTATTTAATTTTACAACTCTTCCAATTCGGTTGCTTGCTCTGGACCATACATGTTTGCTAGTTTATCGAAGCGTGGACCCCATGCACCAAGGTAGTCATATTCATGATTTTCGTCGTCGGTTCCTGTATTTAAAAAAAAAAATATAAAATTGTGTACCGACGATATGTTATGACAGTTGTGCAAACTGGATTTCAACATAAACCACCATCGGGCACGGCCCTAGGTGGCGAATGGAGGATTGCTCGTCGAATAGAATCGGAGGATAGCAGGGAAATAAAATAAGTCTCGCATATACACTGAACTCAACTAAAGGAAGAACTAGCCCAAGAAGTGGTACGCCAGTGTGCTACTGGACAATCCATCCTCCATGGAGGTTGGTTCTACGGATTTTGGGGAGAGCCTTTCATTGCACGAAAATACAAATCAAAAGCATAATTCAACAACTGTAAAATCAATAAGTCCCCCGAGAGAACTAGATGTTACTCACTATTATTAGGCATCAACAGATTAGTACACAATACCCACAAGGAAGCAATAACGTCACCAAAAGATACATACTCACTCAAAAGAATTGGAATAAATCTGAAGAAGAGCAGAAACTATATGTACAATGAATAGCACATAGCCAAAGGGTCATTATTCTTATTATTCAGCTCGAAATTCCTATACAGGAAACTAATGTCAAAGCACAGTGCGAGTATCACACTGATTAGGAAGATCAGATAAACACATTATTAGTGATCTTCCACTTCTTAAATGTTTTGGGGGTTTAGTCATTTCAACAAATTTGAGTATAATAGCTAAACCCTTTACTTTTTTCATAAAGCTTGAAATGCGCTCATCAATTATGCGATGAAATCGTTTCGATTTGATACGGCAACCCTACACAGTCTACGCAATGTTTGAATTGGCCAATATTCGTTTGAACTATGCAGCCTGAATTATGCTAAGGTGGTTGCGACTGGTGACACTAAATCGACCAGGTTTTTGTCCCTTACCAAACCTAACGCAACATCAGCAGCACCTATATATATGCTAGCTGACGATGTAAAATCAACATAAGGTATGTGATGTGCATATCACATTGCAGATACATCAGATCAATAACATCAGAATTGCATAGCTGACACAACCAAATGGATCCAAGAAAATATCAAATCACGTTGTGTCTACCAACTCTTGCGTCTTACATGGAAATTTCCATGAATAACATGACACCGCATTCCATCTATTTTATTTTGCAACACTATGCAACAGTGTGTTTACAGTAAAATCATAGTTTTAAGATTAATATTATTTTTGTATTCGCCACAATCATATTGCAGTTTTAACTTGAAATAAATGAAACAAATTAAAACAATTTTGCTCTGGATAAAACCAGAGCTTATAAAAAATAAGTTTTTCGTAACAGTGAGAACTTTAATTGGCGCAGTGTGGTAGCGGATATTTTTAACAGTGCTAACCGAACTGTTATTCGCGAAAAATTTAAAGAAAAACGTGTGTGTTGAACCATAATTGAAAGTATAATATCGAAAGTGTAGTATATCTTTTTATTTCTGAATATCTATTTGCTCCTACCAAAGGTAAGCAAATGGATCAACTAATAAAATAAAAATAAAAAGACGATCAGGCGTCAGTACCTAAACAGTGAAAAAATTTACTATGAAAAAAAACCAACGGAATGAACCCGGAAGAGTCGGATAAGTGTTGACATTGCCATCAATAGATGATGGGTTATCAGATATTCTTGGCAATACTGGCAATACTACTTGTGGTGGGTACAAAATTTGATAATAATCCTTCACTTATCTAACAAACAGCTGCTTTTCCCAAAACGTCTTTTGAAAAATTGTTAAACCCCACTGTTGTATATAAGTTATTATAAAAAGCGGAAAGTTACATTGTGAAAAAAATTGATCAACTACGAGAATATTGTATTAAATATAACCGGAACAGAAATATCACAGATATGACGGAAGACGAACAGATTACTAAAATGGAGAAAACTCTCCAGTTATTACGAATACCAGACGCAATAAAAGACATACTCGTACATACGACGGTAATCGAACGGACTTAAATAAATTCATAGCCCACGTAGACGATATTGCGGCGATATTAAAACCCGCATTCGACAGATAAGTACATGGTAATATACTGCATCGAGCAATTCGGAATAAAATAATAGGAAATGCTGATAAGGCATTAGAAATGTATGTATAACACTAAAAATCACTGGATGGAAATTAGGTGAATTCTAATCTCACATTTTGCGGACAAAAGAGATGAGACAAGCCCCATCAGAGATCTGCATATGCATCAAAGAAGCGATCCGGTAGAAATATACTTTTCTCGAATATTGGAAATTATTAATGCTCCTAGTTACGAGACAAACTTCCCCAGACACACAAATCACAATCCATTCTCTAATCCAATTAAAAAAATTTATCCACCGCGTAATAATAACAATAATCAATCAATCAACAATCACCAAAATCCGATCGATGGAAATTCGAACCCATGGATATAAACTCAATTACTAGCAATTCTAAACAACCTACATTCGTTCAACAACAACAACCTCCAAATTTGGACCACCAACTATAAGATGAGCAAA
The DNA here is from genome assembly GCA_963691935.1 of Nephrotoma guestfalica. Taxonomy (NCBI): domain Eukaryota; kingdom Metazoa; phylum Arthropoda; class Insecta; order Diptera; family Tipulidae; genus Nephrotoma; species Nephrotoma guestfalica. The sequence goes on along the minus strand of OY829913.1, from coordinate 118,634,804 downwards.
CTGAAAATTATGAGCAAACGAATGATCAGTATAAAGAAAATACACCAGAAGAATATCTGCCATAATCGAGATCGAAGATGAGGATTTTTATTAAACCCCATCGGAGGATGCGCTTACCTGATCTTACTAACCAATCAACATCAATCAGGGATTAATTGCCTTACATAAACCTAACATTCAACAAAGCAACTTACAAATTGTTAATAGATACAGAATCCACTAAATCATTCATGAGTCCCGACATACGAGTAGATAATAAAAAATTCATTCAAAAAATCAAACCTTTGACCATCGCTACTTTGTTCCACAGCACGCACCTTTGTCAAACCATTACAATTTATTCTGTTCAAATTCCACGATTATTTTCAAGGCATAATTAGAATGGAGATCATGCAAAAACTAAAACCACTTTCGATTTAGGAAATTCTAGGATAATCCCAATACAATACAAATCTAATTATATCTCAGCAACCTAGGCAGACCCAGCAATATAGCTCCAAGGAGTAAGTTCGTAGTAAAAGTTCCCGTAACTATAGCCAGCGCAGAAATCTACCTTAAACCACAGGTGCTGAGAAATGGCCTCATAATACCAGAAGGAGTGAATAAAAGTATTGAAAACTATGGCCCTCAACAGAAACAGTTCGCTATAGACCATCCTGTCGAATACGAAAAAATAGAGGCCAAATTTGACTTAATCCAGAATAGGCCCAATTCATATTCAATTCATATTCATTTATTTATTACACCCAGCGTGTAAGGCTTTACATATATCTAATTCACATTGAAGAAAAATGAAACATTAACCAACAAGGTAAATTTATAAATTACTTTCAACTTCATTGGGGCATCGTTACGAGAGCTTCGAGAATAATACAGATTCATAAACGCTTAAATGTAGCACTTACACCTGCCGACTATATTGCAAACTTAACCGATCCACGTTTCCAAGGACTGAAATTAAATGAGAACCAGCTTGAATGTGCAATGCAGTATATTTCCGAACACTACGCCGAAGGTATGCCTGAAATCATAAATTACCAGACAAAATCATTTCTTTTCAAAAGTTATTTGTTCGTTTCAACACAACCGCAAATGTTGAACCACTAACATGGTGGCCGCACTTGAACGACAAATCAACAAAAAAAAAAATGTTGTTCTAATGGAACAGCTACATTGAGCTACGGCATCAAGTGCTGGAATTGAACGAGTGTTTTCAACCTATGGCCAAGTGGATAAAACCAGAGCTTATAAAAAATAAGTTTTTCGTACAGTGAGAACTATAATTGGAATCAGTCCACGTATAAATTGATTTATTTTCAATTGTTTCAGTTTTACCTTGCACTTCCTTCATGAATTTTGCTAGACAGCTGAACATAATTCGAGTCTCGGAACCGTTACTGAACTGATGGAAGCTAATTTAGATTTGCTAGTATAACTCTATTTTGAAATGATAATTGTTTCAATATTCTTTAACTGTTCTCGTATGCATAACCATTGTTGTTTGAGTTTGATCGGGACTTCTTTATCCCATTCTGCTTTAGCCTTTCACAGCACCTGCAAAAGCATCTTAACTCGAAAGATATGCGGAGATACTAAAATACTCAAACGCGTTGTACATTTTCCAGGATCATCCAACACATCTTCCAACAAACCTATTTCCACCGGACCCCATTGAAGCCCAAAAACTTGCCCAGAAAATTGACTTCGGGCTCATATCCAAAATAAATTTCAACAAGGCCTTTCAGATTCAACCTACTTTCACTAAATATGGTCATAAGATTGTCTCGGTGTTCTAGTAACTTAACTTCATGATTGCATCCCGTTATAATGTCGTTGACATATGTATCCTTATTCAATTGTCCTTGCTGCCCTCGAATAATTGCAATTTCTTTTAAAGTACTTGTTGCCCAATACGGTGCAGACGTTGTCCCATTGGTCACAGTAAATAACTGATAGTAATCTATGGGGTTGTTACAGTCACTTCGCCATATTATGTTTTGCCACTTTACGTCTTGTACATTTTGCCACGTCTGTTGTAGAAACGAATTGGTGTACTCGAAACCGCAATAAACTTGAATATGTACGTATGTTGCACCAGTCGAGTGATTATTGCATAACTCTATGATGTGGTATGAAATACGTTTTAAATCTTTCGTATGCGTCCTAATTTCACTTATTTTGCCATAAATTGCTTGTTCCCCAAATTCAGAATCATTTTTGAAGCTATTTCCCATCGATCAAGTCTTTGAATGATTTGATGCTATCACGAATTTACCTGGAAGAAATTTTAAATGAGATTCTGACGATGAAATCTCTCTTCAATTGTTCTTTACCGTACTTAAATTATATATTTCTTCACACATCTCATCGTCCAATAATAAATGCACCTCCTGGACCATTTCCGATTAAGCACTGAGTAAGCTCATGGTCACAGAACCCTTGGTGTTTGCCACAGAATTGTCACTCAAACCAGCCACTGGAATCGAATTTTGATTTACTTTCAACCAATATCGATTAACGAAACTCATAAATCAACAAGTATTGAGAGCTGCTATCTAATAGTGCACGACATGAATTTAGTAACTGACCGTCCTTACTTGGAATAGATACAATTCCACATTCGTTATATTCTCAGTCTCAATCGCAACATTCCATTGGATTGAACCTAATATGACCCATTTGAACCAATTTTGGGAATTCAGCAGCGAACCCTTGATTGACATCTATATAATCCATGGTTTGGTTTATGCAGTTGTAACATAGCTCCTCGGATTGATTTGTTCCTTCTCTCTATCACCGACCAACTATTGAATGTGAGACATTTACGCAATATATCCCATCTTTATTTCAAAGTAAGCATGATTCTTCGACACAACGTGACCTTGTAAAGGTGATCTCAATACTGAATTCAGACGTTTTTTAGGATTATTTGGCCTTAAACTTTCTAAATCGTCTACAGGAAAAAAAAACAATCTCTGTATTGGGGGAAAATCTTCATCCCTCGTTTGTTCCATCCACTTTGATATTGTTGATCTGTCTAAGAACGTACCGATCAATGTATTCACTATTAGTTTTTTTTTCTATAGCGATCTCGTATTTTTTGCAGAGCTTCGTGATAACTAACATCACTAATTGTTAAATGCTTGATTATATTATTCGCTTCAAATTGAGGTACCGGTGCAAGTATTGGAATTGCCACTGACTGTATTCAACCTTAAAATATGGAACGGATAACTTTGGTAATTTCAGCTGATGAGCCTCCTCTGCACTTTTCCTCTGTATCGTTGATTTCTAGTGGTTAATCTGGATTCGAAAAAATACGCTCGTATTGTTTACAAAAGGTATGCAAAACTAGAAACATGTACGATTTAGGTTTCTAACTTTATAAAATATTTGACACATTCCTATTCATTGGACACGAATCGATTTCTCGGGCGATATTTTCCTTTCCACAGTCCACTTGTTCTTCACTTGTCGACAGTTGTTTGGACGAAAATCGCACGAATTTCTAAATTTTTCGTACACTATCGAAGCTTTTCGTACACTAATCTACTGTTACACAACCGAACTAACCTGTGACTTTCCGCGATCAATTAAAACTTTAAACACACATTTTTGTTCGATAACAAATTGACAAAGTTTTTATTCATCTACTGTTTGATTACACAATTGTTACTGTACTATAACGATACCTGCTTAATTTCGCTTAAATGCAAAGAAGCAACGCAATTTTACACAAATGAGGCCAAATGTATGAGCAATCGCAGCGAAAATTGCGATAAATCCCCAAGACAAGCTAAATGTGCAGGAGACTACCTAGCTGTAAACTACGTCTACGCTAAAGATAGCCACCTGAAGCGTATACATTGCGAAAAAACTCGCCCGCTATCGATAGAGGATGAATTCAAAAAACGGAAATTCCTTAGAGAAACAGCAAACTTCAAAAGCAATATACTGAACAATCTTTTAAGAAAAGTGCAAAGATGTTGATATCAAACCTTGCAGGAGATACGAAATCAAATACATTCGACGAAAGGCTGCAAATGTTGGAAGATAGAGGTTTGGAAGCTAAACCCAAATGAAAGCAAAATTAGAATTGTGTAGTATTTTATTTTAAAGGCTGGGACACAGCCAGGGTTTCCCAATCAATACCGCCGTAGGCATTCTACCAATTATTTGTCGATTTACATTATTCGAGACGGAATAAAAAACATGGAATTTGGTACTATGAAAAGTAGGACAGCTACAGACATAATGAGTGCTATCTCCGTTAGCCTCTAAGCAGTCATCACAAACGGTAGTTGAAGCTAGCCGCATCCAAGTTAGATGTTCTTTGAAACGACCTTGCTCAGTCAGAATCATAACGAGAATTCGTAGTTTATCCTTCTTCAGGGTATACAAGTATTTGGCTAAGAGATAATTTTGCTCAGCAATAAATAGTTTTGCTCGGCAGTAGTCGGTTGTGTCCAGCCAATGCTGCCTTAACAGATACAAGACGAAATGTTTAATTGTGACTTTACCAATTATTTAATCATAAAGGAATGACAATTTTGCAGTATCTGCCAAATCTGTAAGCGGTGTAACAATGAAGTGGTGTGACTAATGACTCTATCCACGATTCTTTCCAACGATTTCAGAAAGTTCGAGAACAGACCTGTAGGATAAATACTCTTACGGTCAGTGTAATCAGATTTTCTAGGTCTAATTACCAAATCGACACGACTGCTTCTCCTTATAGGATAGCTATGCTGAAAATCAGCGGGGAAATCCCGTCAGAATAACCAACTTTAACCGGTGCAAAGGAGAACACCCTTTACGAAAAAGACCGATCACTGTAGGAGCAGAAGTACTATTAAAAATTAGTAGTGGGTTCAACGTTAACCACAACAAAAGGAATGACTGAATGCTATTATAAAAAACGATTGTGAATCTCTTTTACCAGGAAAGTCAATGACCGAAAAATGCCTAATCTAATCGTTCCTTGTAATCAAAAATATTTCTAGCAATTTTAAAATCGCCACTACTGTGGCGGAGTACGGGTTTGACAGCCTCCACGAAGTATTCATAAATGGATACGGGCGTACGCTGGGCAATGTTCTGTAGAACGAACGGTTGTGATACCCAATTCCTTCGTAGTAGTGAAGCAGAATAGTTAATTAGTGAATTAAAGATATGCAATGGTACTAACAAAAGGAAATAATAGCCCAGGTGTTACACCAATATCAACATTGGTTAATTTTCTCTCTGAGGTGACTGGCTCTATGGATTCTGGGAGGGCCATCAATTGCATTATCAGGGAACCTCAAATCCGTTCCAGAGAAGATAAAATTTACAAAGATCACCGATAAAGAAAAATGGGAGCAATAATGTAGCTGACCAGGCCGAGGCTTTTTCTAACGTTATAACTAGATGTACTGGACAAACATTACACGAAATAAGTGATGAGAAGAAAGAAAGTGAGAATATGGATCTCTTGGCGCGACTAGAGCATATGGAGCAATTATTTGCCAAGCTCAGTGAAGAAATTGAGTATCTCAAGAGAGAAAATGAAAATCTAAAAATGAATCGGGATTCAAAAGAAGATTGCGATATAGCAAACATTGAACCAGACAAACTCATCTATTCCATTGAAGAAAAAACGGTCCAGGAAGAGTAAGAAAAGAAAAGCTTAATCGCCACTTGAGGCTGAGCAATTAAATGGTAAGGGACAATCTAGTACAGATTCAAAACATGTTCTACCCAAAGCCAATCAACCAAAAGATAGTAAGTCTACCAAGAACATTACACCAAATTTGGCGCAACCGAAAGAAAAATCACCCCCACCAAAAAATATGGTGGGTGTAACCAGTTACCCAGAAATTGAGTCACTGATGAAATCGATTACTGGCAAAGACTATGAGGTAACAGCGCGAAACAATGATGTTTGGAAAATTAATACTCTGGACTCACATACTTATAGAACCTTTTATATGAAATTGAATGCTGGAACGTATGAGTGGTTCACTTAGGATAACAAATAGGGCCGACCTATAAAAGTCATGGCAAGAGGTTTGCATCACACTTGCTAAAGCAAAGTAATAATGGAAGACTTACAAAATAAAGGTTCTAAAAATATTAGATGCTTTGAGTATTGTTAAAAACGAGAGAACAGAAATCCAGGAAGAAAACCAAATTATCAGTAAAAGAAGACTTCCTCCTTTTATTCGAACCAATGAGGAGAACCACAACACGCATACCCCAATGCAAGAAATGTCAGGAATTTAATCACACGCAAAGATATTGCCGCTGGAATCCAAGATGTGTAAAATGCTCAGGTAATCATATTACCCAGGCATGTACAATAGGGAGAGATGTGCCAGCCAAGTGCACAAATTGTAAGGATCAACATCCGGCTAATTATCGAGGTTGTGAGGTTCTTAAACAACTACAAAAAATTAAGAGATAAAACAAGAAATCAACCGCAAAATCACGAAAATCGAAAAGTTCAAAAATCAAATCAGATGGATCAAAACCCATCACCAAGCAATACAGGGAAAAGAAGTTCATTTGCGCAGGTAGTGAAAGGATTGGGTTCAAACAAGTATATGGGCTCCGAAAATAACCAAATTATGGAAAACATTATGAACAGCACTGCAGCTATTACAAAGCGGCTAGAAGACCAAAGTAATCTGAACAACATGATACCTTGATCAACTGAAGAAAATGCAATTCCCTCAACGCAATCCAACAAAAAATGTTAAGTAAGAACACAACTTTCAAAATAGCAATCTGGAATGCAACATATTCCAGAAATAGAAATATTTTTAAATTCAGAAAAATCGACATTTTCTTAATAGTTAATCTTCATCCAGCGGAAAGAGCAAGAGGTGGTTCGGCATTGCTAATAAAAGAAAATATAAAACACCAGACAGCTTACTGTCTCTGCATATATTGACCCCCCCGGCATAACTTGAAAAGGCAGGACTACCTTAAACTATTTAAATCGCTTGGACGCGATTTTATTAATGGAGGTGACTTTAATGCGAAAAACACCTATTGTGGTTCCAGACTTACGACGTCAAAAGATAAATAATTGCTTAAACCAGGGCAGACATCAAAATGTGAACTTTATTCTGCTAGTTCCCCAATATACTGGCTCAGTGACGGAACGAAGGTACGTGACCTAATAGACTTTTATGTGGCAAGAGGTATATCCCAGAACTACATCCACCTTGAAGACAGTAATTCTCTAGTATTGGATAATTCCCCAGTTACGAGTATCATGACAGTCAAGTTCAAAAACATACTGGGATCTCTTTCGTGAAGTAATGGAGGAAAAAATGAACCTTCAGGCAATGATAAGAAATTTTCACCAGTTGGAAGATGAATTAGAACAACTCAATGAAACAATTCACTATGCTGCTTTGGCAAGTACTCCCATTATACAAAATAAGAAGACGCTTAACATAACTTACCCAATGGAAGTTAGAGAGTTGGTAAGGAAAAAACGACGGGCACGTAAAACGTGGCAAATAACTAGAACACCGGAGAAAAAAAACAATTCTCAACAATTTAAGTAACAGTCTCAAATCTCTTCAAATCTCAAGAAGTTAAAAATGCATCAATCAAAAGGTATCTAGTTAGCCTAACCGATGAAAAAAATTCTAATTATTCACTCTGGAAGGCGACAAAGGGACTCAAAAGACCAAAAATGCAATTGCCTCCACTTAAAAAGTAGGATAGGACCTGGGCAAGAGGTCCTAAAGAGAAGGCTGATCTGTTTGCCAATGAAAATATAATGTCAACCACAAGCGCTAGATGATCTTGATATACGCCCAGTAACTCTCAAAGAATTAAAAGAAGTAAAAAGATACATGAATGTTAAAAAAGTCCCAGGGTACGACTTGATTACTTGCCAAATAATCAAGACTCTACCAGGTAAAGGATTTCGTAAGCTATTACACATAATCAATGCAAGGTTTCGGCTAAAATATGTTCCGTGGCAATGGAAAGTAGCAGAAGTAATCATGATAGCAAAACCTGATAAACCACCTAACGATAAAAAATCATTCAGGCCAATTTGACCGCTGCCAATTATGTCAAAACTATTTGAAAAATTATTGCTAAAAAGACTTAAACCAATAATTGAGGACCGACAACTAATTCCTCCACATCAATTTGAATTCAGAGAAGAGCACGCCACAATTCAACAGTTGCATAGAACGTAAAAAGGTATGCTCCAGCATATTTCTGGAATTCAAGCTGCAAAGAGATCTGCCGAAGCAATTATATGCCATACTAAGATCTTATTTATCCAATAGACATTTTCGTGTGAAATATGAGGATGAATACTCCGAACTAAAGAAAATCTCTGCCGGTGTCTTGTAGAGGAGTGTCTTAAGACCAATTCTGTATTTATTATATGAAGGAACCATAGTCACCTTTGCAGATGACACAGCAATCATGGCCATTGGAAGTAATGTCGCTGATGCAACGAGCAAGCTCCAGAAGATTACCAAAGCGGTTTGTAACTAGACTAAACGCTGGAGAAACAAGCTTAATGAGATGAAATTCACGCATATTAACTTTACATATTAAAAGGCTTGGCATGACACTCAATGCCAAGCTCAAGATGAGAGAGCATGTCAAAAAGAAAAAAGAAAAACTTAATATTAAGTTTAGAAAAATGTATTGGCTCCGAGCTTACAATACACAACAAGCTGCTGCTATATATATAGTAATGCTGGGGCAATAATACTCCAGAAATAAAAAAAAAACATAAAAGGAAATAAGTATTCAAAAGAAATAAGAGATCTCTTGGCAGCTTAGAAATGACCATGGTGTCTATGAAAAGGCAGTTAGTTTCCGAAGACAGATCCTTGTTCGATGGATAAGTTGATAAAATAATTCATCCATTAGGAATAGATTTCTCAATCAATATGAGTACATCTATGCCGCCTGATTATAGGTCACTCGTTAATGGGGTTCGCGATTGGGGTTGCGGACCTCTTTATTCAAGGACGTAGTATGTAAACTGAAAACACAGGTATTAGCACAAAATTGTGAATTTGTGATGCTTTTGAAAATATTATGTTTACATTTTGGAAACAGATTGTCAGATTGTGAATCGTTACTGACTTTAGCCACTCTGGATTTCAAAATGACATGTTGAAGAATCTGAAGATGCACTAACTTAAAAATTAATACAGCTGGTCCATTCCATTTGCTGCGTAGTAACTAAGCCTATGAGTGCATCTCGTTAATGCAAATAAAGCGTGCGGTATAATATCAAAAAGTTGTATTTTTATATCCAGCAATCGCACGCAGATTAGATAGCCAATGTTAAACCTTATGCTTCATTTTAGTAAATAATTTACATGAATCTGGTAACTTCAGTTTGCATGCTAACGAGTTTCGTGAAGGTTATATACAGTGCGTGTTTGCTAATACTGAAGTATCAGCGATAGATGAACTTTGATGGAAAACGGAGTTTGTGATTTATTTGTGGTTGAGGAACTGTGGCACACTGTCCTGTCCTAATTTACTTCAGGAATCCTTACATTGAGACGCAACTTTGCATTTTATTTCATCGATACCATGTTTTGTAGAACTGAGGACCAGTTGCATTGATGAAATGGATTGATGTAATGACCAGTTTCTGTTTATCCATTCGTAAGAAAATCGAAATAGTTATTTCAAAAAAATTTTGTAGGGCAGTGTACCAACTGGTTTGCAATAAAGCTCTGATAACTCGACAACAATAGAGGTGTTTGAGAAACGATTTCTTTCATTGAGTTTCAAAAAGGTTTTTAGAGTAAGGCCATTGCTGATATCTTTGTTCAGTTTCAGGAAAAAATTATGGCCATTATTGAAAGTGAAATTTTATATTCTGAAGACGTTAATCTTAACGAACATTAGTAATAGTCCGAATACAAAATTTTACTTCCATCAATGGTTAATCGCACACATTTTCCATGAAACTAAACAAGGGTATCGGCAATGGCCCCATCTAATAGATCAATCGATAAGGAATGACCAGAATACAAAATTGTTGTGATTGATTGTTCAGTTGAACAAGGTTTTCGGCAATGGCTCCATCTAATAGGAGAACATTAAGAGACCGGTGGCCATTACCGGTAGCCAAGTGGACACTGATTAGAAATGGAAAGCAAACACAATTTTACTTTCAATATTGGCGAATTGTGTGAAAATGTTTTTTTTAACTAGGCATAAGTATATCAGTAATAACCCCAATTAGTAGCAAAGCAGCATGACCCCGATAATCTTAATCTTTAGTCAAAAAACCATCGCATTCGTCGCATCGACATTTCATTAATTTGTAGAAGGTTCCACTGTACTTTAATTATATAGATTTTAATAATCACGTATTCTGATACTCAAATGAAATATAATTATTTAAAATATCCACTAACCTGAAGCAAGGGAGCTTAATGATCCAGCTGTACTACCGCCGCCCTCATACGCATAATTTCGTAAATCATCAAAAGGTGGTGCATTAGGATCACTATCTGCTCGTTTTTTATGTTCTTCAATGAAAATACCAACATTTGGCTCTTGTCCGGGTACCATTGTCATCACAGGATCTAATTACGTATGCAAATGAAACAAACAATAACAATTAGATGATTATCAAAAATTATAATTAGAAACAACAAAATGAAAATACTTACACATACAAGGCATTTGACATTGTGCTAGTTCTGGCATAGGACCCCCAATCGGTATCTGTAACGGTGTAATATCAAAAGCAGTCATGTCATCTTCGCCGCCACCCTCATCATCATAATTAATAATATTTTCACGTACATCATCATCGGGACCCGGATATTTAATATGTGCCTCACGTCTTCGGTTGTACACAACAAATACAAGTACTAATACTAAATGGGGACGAGTTAAAACGAAAACAGAAACAAAATATTGATTAGAATCGTAAAAAAAAATAAGATAAGAAATGTTACCTACCGCTCTATTCTTATTTAGGTACAAATAATAACAAATTACAACGGAAATTGATAAATTAAAATTCTAACAATTTAATGCGTGCGCGCTAATAATATAATTTGCTTTTAGCTAGGCAATTAGAATAAATAAAGAATACAATTTTGGTACTTACATATCAACGAGCTGGTACATATGAGGATCGCAATTATAAAATCACGTGATGGTGTTAAAACGCCCGATGCTAATAATTCTAATTCACAATGCATTCCCGTATACCCCATTGGACAGTGACATTCATATTTTCGTGGTGGATGATGGTCTCGACATCTTCCACCATTTTGACACGGATAAAACAGGCATTCATTTTCATTAACACAATCTATTCTATCTATTTTTTCTACTTTTATATATCCTGGCCGGCAACTAGATTGCCAACATACACAAAAAAAAAATCGATAAAAAAGGATTAAAATTGAAACATAAAATTAACATAATAAAAAATAACAAAAAAAATGGAAAAATAAATTGAATTAAATTAAATTAAAATTAAAAGGGATTTTTTTTATTGCCATAACCTGATAACATTTTAATTTTATATCTCTTATCTCAATTTTCGGATTTTCTATTTTAATGAAAACATGAAAAGTAGATAAATATAAAAAAAAAATGTTAGGCAGTGTCTTGTACACCACTAAAAATGAGATTACATAAAATAAGGTACGTGTGGTTAGGGTGCGATGGTTGATGAAACGTGACACGAATTTTACGCTAATAATTAACTGTCTCATTTCATATCGTCCGACACAGGCAACCACCCATTTATAGTACTCAGGAGGACACACACTTGCACGTAAATAACAGAATGCATTTTATTTTTTAGCTCTAAATTACTTACCGAAATCATTTAAATTTAATTAAATTGGTTTTTGTTTACCGTGTCTGCACAGTCTATGTACAGTTCCAAGTATATTTACCGTAAAATAATATTTTGACATAACACATTTAGAAAAATCTAATTGAAAATTATTTTAATTACGTTTTATATAAAAATATGCAAGCAAATAAAAATTTTTCAGTAAACTGCATCATAAAAAATTTAACAATAACTAAACTAAAATTTTGATCAACGTACTTAGAATAATTAGAAGACAAACGAGTATAGCTGCCAGTGCTCCCATACTTAATTTAAGCGTTTGACCTTCTTGCACGGATTCACAATTTTCACCCCAAAAGCCATCGGGGCATATACAACGGTAACGTAGTTTTGGTTCCAAGTTAATACAGGTAGCACCGTTTAAACAGGGTAAATCCAAACATTCATTACGATCAACACAACCTTTGCCCTCGGGTCCTCTCATACGACCTTCACCACAGCTAAAGGACGGATTGATTTATATAACATGAAAAATATTGTAGTAAATGTAATTTATGTTACTTATTAATTATTAATTAATGTAATTTATAAGTATATATGTTGAAAAATAAAATCATATAAAACCCCTTTAATGTATTTCCCAAAAAACAAAACAAAAATTTAAAATTATATAATGTTGGATGAAAATGGGGAAAATCGATTCCCAGAATGTTAACTCCCTTGGTACAGTGCGTTGTCGCTATAAAAAGCGGCATAAAGCCATCGAAACACTGTATTTTCACTTATGTAACGAGTGTTTTGTTCTAGGATTCTGTTGTAAATCCCACAAACGAAATTTAACAAACTGTTTGATGTTCTTTGTAACGATTTTTTATAATTGTGAAAACCCATAGAAGTTTCATAATGTTTAATGCGAACAAAAATATTTGTTATGGTTGTTACGGTATAGAAAATATTGTGTCAGTTTGGTTTTTGACGATTTCCACACAGAACGAAATCACGGTTACTAAATAAACTGGAGTAAAATGCAAAGAAGTGAGGTTTAAAATTTAATGAAATAGGAAAGAATAAAACGGTCCCTAAGAGGTAGGTTGCGAACATTATATAGTTCAAGAAATTTAGTTTTCAGTCTGATCAGTAATTCTTAATACTCTTTTCAGAATCGTGGTTTACAAAAATTACAGGATATTAGGAAAATATGATGAGCTATATGATGTTTCAACCGAAATCTTATAATTAAAGCCGGCATCTTCTTAATCCAGCCGGAACCATACCATTTAAAGCCAACCCCCAATGTAGAACCCATATTAAGCCAGCCGGAACCATTTAAATCCAGCCGAAACCAGAGTTTTATCAACAATAAGCACAATGCACTTAAAGTCTGCCGGAACCCTACCCTGTCCAGCCAAACCAACTATGGACAAGAAACATAATTTATTGTATTAATTGGTTCCGACTTCCTTAGCGCATAAAAATGTACAGTGCATTGTGCTTCTTGTGCCATAGTTGGTTTAGCTGTAAAGTGTATAGTTCTGACTGGCTTTATAAGGTTTCGACTGGAATTGTAAGGTTCCAAAATAAAAATTTTAAAGCACACAATGATGTACAGTACATTGTGCTTCATGTGAAAGACTTTGTATAACTCCGGCTGGCCTTATATGGCTCCCGCTACTTTGTAGTGGTTCCGGTTGACCTCGTTATGGTTCCGGCTGAAAGCTTGTATGTTTTACAACTAATTAGGTTGATTTGATAAAACTTTGGTTCCGATTGGATTTAAACGGTTCCGGCTGGCTTAATATGGTTTCTGGCTGAAAATCATATAGTGCACAATGTTGCACAACACATTATGATTGGCATAGTTAGATAGGCTATAGATGGCATGGTTTCGTCTGGTTTTATATGATTCCAGCTGATATTGTAGTGTTTCCGGATGAAAGCTTATAAGTTTCACAAATATTTAAATGCATTGTACTCATTGTGCAAACTCCTAACGGTCCCTGTTTATAAAACTCTGGTTCCGGCTGGCTTTAAATGATTCCGGCTTAAAAATCACAGAGTGCATAATGATACACAATGCATTGCAATGATTGTGTCATAATTGGTTTGGCCCCTATATGGTTCCAGCTGGATTTCTAAGGTTCCGGCTGGATTTATAAGGTTTTGGCTGAAAAATCGTATAGTGCACAATGATGCGCAATACATTTTGCATCTTGTGCCATAGTTAGTTTAAATGTAGACAGTATGGTTCCGCCTGCTATTCTAGTAGTTCCGGCTAACCTTATTATGGTTCCGGTTGAACGCTTATATGTGTTGCAACTATTTGAGTGCATTGTACTCATCGTGCATACTCCTAATGGCTCCGGTTGGTGGCACAATGCATTGTGCTTCTTGTGCCATATAGTTGGTTTGTCTGATAGGGCCCGAAAAATTTAGAAAAACTGCATTCATTACCTTTAATTCTTATCCCGAATTTTTTTTTACATCAGCATACTTCAACAAAATTTAATTTTACAAGCCAAACACTAAAAATTAGAATAAAATTTAATGAATAAAATATATTTATGTTTATGAAAGGCAAATTTAAGGACAATTTCAAAAAATTAGTCTGTATTCAAAATTCCAGTATAGTGATATTACGTAAGATTCTCTAAAAAAACACTAAAAAATTTTCCTGTGAGGCGGTTGTCGCAACGATTGTCTGAGTATGGAACGATTTTGAACTAAAAACTTACTATGAAATTTTCTTCTGTGACGGTTGTCACAGGGATCGCCTGAGACTTTTCTTCTGTAGCACTTGTGACAGGGATTACCTGAGACTCCGGCTACCATCTATAATTAGTGTAGGCCATCTGGAATCCAAATAAGTTAGCTCCATTTCTTTATGAGGTGGAACGAAAGTTCGTGCGAGTCTCAGAAAGTAACGATTTCAACAAAAAATTCATACATAAATAGGGCTACATTATTTGAATTACAGATGGCCTACGCTAATTCTCGGTCGTAGCCGAAGTCTCAGGCAATCCCTGTGACAACCGCCACAGAAGAAATTTTCTTAGCAAATTTTTTGTTGAAAAACGTTACATACTGAGAGTGGCACGAACCTTCTTTCCACCTCGTTTGTAAATAAGGCTATGTTATTTGGTCTCCAGATGGTCTACACAAATTCTTGGCAGTGGCCGAACTCTCAGGCCATTCCTGTGAGAACCGCGTTATAGGGAAATGTTTTGGCATGTTTTTCAGAATCTTACGTAATATATCATTACTGATATGGACTGGCATTTTGAATACCGACTAATTTTTTGAAATTGTATTATGCTGATGGAAAAAAAAATTCGGTCAGCCCGAAAATATTACAGATTAAGCAACAACACAATTTTTTTGGGCTACTTATCGGGCCAGTTTCACATCGGTTGGTAATTCAAATAATCAGTATAAACAAAAACAGAGCAGAGGTTAAATTTTTCATTGGTCCTTCGAGTAAGATACATCCGGCCAATAAAGCTTCTGAATGTTAAAACAAGAGAAAATATGGAGGAGCTACTTCGTATTTCAGTTAGAAAATGCTGCCAAAATTACCGTCTTTCAACAAAAACAGTGAAATAGACAAAACAAAAGCCTATTTTGGAATCCCAGCAACAATTCCTCCTCATAGGTGACATGTGTCAACGGCTAAATAGAGAACCACTCAATACTAGTCATAACCATCGTCACTCACCCGTCATAAGCTATTATGACCAGAAAACTCATAAGCTATTTAAAAAGTAAGACGTATTAATGCTTTAATTGCAGCAATCGAGATTGCATTATATACCGCAGATAGTTGAAAGGAACATTTGCAAATAAAAACCAACCAGTAGCAAAAAAATATGGTTGAAATCGACCAATTGCTGGCTGAAACGGTGGTAAAAACAAAAGGAGGTCGAAAAATGAAATAACCGACATTGGACATAATAAAATTATCTGGGGAGTACGAGAACTGGAGCTTATTCAACGATATATTTATTGACCTCATTCACTGGACCAATACCATTTCCGACGCAAAAATGTCGTATCTTAAGCCACACTAACAGAAAAGTACAGCGAGGATTACAAAATAACTTGGAGCTTGCTACAGTCAAGATACATCAACCCACGACTTCTAGCTGACAAGTACTTCAACTCATTGTTATCAATTGCTGTCACTAAATACAAGTTAACACCATGACTGAAATGTTACAAAACAAAGAGCAGCTGCATATGAGCTCCTTGCTCGAGTCATTTCTAACGTTCATTAGAATCAAAAAATGGATTCAGAATCAGCTAGGCTTTATGAAACAACGTAATCAAGTCCAAGAGAAATACCAAACATAATTAGTAATTTTAGTAATTTCGATTTCATGGAGACCAGGTTTCTGACTGGGTTAGGATTTTTTTTTCATGATTTTACGTTAGCCGGTCTGATAAAGTTGCTATCTAGCTATTAAAGTTAGCCTCCAACTCATACGTTGCCCTACGCTAATTCTCATTGGGTGTAAAAGTGCCATTATTATTCTCAACATGTTAGTATGATGAACATACTTAAATCCCACTACAAATAGAAACCAACCATGGCCTTGAGCAGCGATGAAAATGAATTCATTTAATTTCCATTTGGGCTGTGTGCCCGTTTTATTCTAAAATCCTTTTCCATCATCCCACATTTCATTAGTTCCCTATATTTAGGGAAGAATACATCACCTGTAGAAGAATCACCTGCCATAGAATAAATTGGACAAAAAAACTACAATATTTTGACATTTAACTGCACTTTTAAATTAAATTGTGAATGAAAAAAATATTTCTCAGTTCAGTCAACAAAACATTTCTAGTTTCAACATTTAGTCCCACATTTTATTTTAGTTCGGCCAAATGTCAGGAGATGTCAGCAAAATATATACTGATGATTTTCAAATGAACATTTATTTTTTATGCTATGCGACTATGTTTAGCACAAAATAGCATTTATTTTGAAATTAACGTTTATACTGTGTACCTCACGCCGTTTTTTGTTTAGATTTAAAACAAACTAATTGTTAGTTCATACCAGCTATTTATAGATGGCACAAAACAAACCGCACCTGATTTTTAATTAAAATTTGCTAAATAAATTAAGATTTATAAATTCGCAAGAATAGAACTGAATACCAAACATATTTTGATTTATGGATATTTGAGACATCTATCAATGACTAGTATGAACTAACCAAAAATTCAGTTAGTCGAAAAGTTTAACAAAAAGCTCAACATCAGGAACACAGCATTAAAAACTGTAATACGTTGTGTCGGATACCAATTTTCTCGGCTAAATTAATAACTAATTCGTGTGCCTGACGTCGATATTTTGTTCTAAATTTCCGACAAACTAAATTGATGGTTAGTTCTTACCAATTATTGATAGATGTCGCAAAGGTTTAGGATACAAAACGTGCCTAATATTAAGTGTGAACCTGCAAATTTAAGTCAACTTTATAGCCAATACGACGAAAATTGAAACTTGCTAAATTTTACTTTATTAAGAAATTTTAATTAAAAATCAGACGTGATTTGTTTAGTGCTATCTATGAACGACTAGTACAAACTAATCATCAATTTAGTCACAAATTTAGACAAAAAAGTTGGCGTCAGAAACACAAGATACACTAATTTCATGTTAGTTCGTACCAGTTATCAATAGATGGCGTAAAACATAACGCGCAGATATTTCATTTTAATGCGCTAATTTAATTTGAGTTTTATCAATTGTCTAAGTATTTATTATCGCTGGTAGGCAATCAACAATTTAGTACGAAATTTAGCACGTAATATTAGACCCAGTATCTTTATGGACACAGTCCGACTAACAAACTTAATGGTTAGGTCTTACTAATCGTTCATAGATGGCGCACGAAAATCGTGTTTGATATTTAATTAAAATTTTGAATTAAAATATTTATTAATTTTGACAATATTTTTAATCGGCTACTGACAAATCTGAACTAAGTTTATAGCTTAAGTTTAAATATCATGCATATTTTGGTGTAAAAATATTAGAGACTCTCTATCTATATGAACTTTTATGAACTAACCTCTAATTTATTTAGTTGGAAATTTAAACAAAAAACATTAACGCCAGGCACACAGTATTAACTAGAAAAACATTGTGGGGCAGACAGTATAAGTTAATTGGTATAAAATATATGGCGGCGTTGTCTACGTTGTTGACGAGTTGTCTACGCAATCACGAAAAAATTAGTATATCAGGCGTAAACACTCAACTCTGGTTTCAGACGTTAAAAACAATGGGGAGCACAAAGTCAACCGTAATGCAAACACCTAAGACGTATACATGCCGCCACGGTCAGCACCCAATGTTGGATTAAAACTATTAGAGAGCGGCACGGCTTCGAACGGATGTGAGTCATTCCGGAAATGTAAACATTAAATAGAACAAGGTTAGTGAATGTATGCAAACTTTTCGTACGTTGAGACAAAAGCAGTATAAAAAGGGTCAATGCAGGTCGAGATCGTGTATTGTTCACAATGAACTTCATCATACACTTCTGCATTGCAATGATGCAGCGACTTCAAGCATGGGTAAAACTCAAACTCTTATAGATCAAAGCAACTACCCACACGGGGCACCTCGTTACTTTAAGGGCCTTGATAGATTCAGGGTCCCAAGCCACCTTAATAACATCAAAGGCTGCCAACCTATTGAATGTTAAAAAAAGGAAAACATACGTAAGTATTACGGGAACAAAGCCAACGCAGACACGTTAACTTTTCCGCAAAAGCCCCCCTACAATCGCTCGGAACCAATTGACTTGGTAATTGGGGAATATTATTATCCGAACATTAGAACCCATGGCTCAACATTCGGCATTCAGGTGGATTACAATCGGCAACCTTGGAAAGGAACATCAAACAGCAACAGCCATGATGACAACAAAGGCAATTCAAAAACAATTACAATTATTGAGAATGACAACATTCCGCAGGAAAAAAATCTCACCAAGGAGGAAATAAAAATTGAAGAAGTCTTTCAAGACAGTTTGGACACAAACACTGTGAGGGTTCCTTTGAAAACGAGCCACAGCACTCTAGGAGAATCAAGAAAAATATCTGTACCCAAATTATTACAGATCGAAAGGAAGTTTACAAAGGATACATCATTCAAGCAGATGTATCACCAGTTCATTCATGGATATATCGTCATGACAAGCACATGAAATTAATCCAAGCAGAGGAAGAAATCGAAGTAAATCAAAACTATTATATGCCGAATCACGGTGTGCACAAGAACCAAACTCCATATCGTTTGCCACGCTTCAGCAAAAAGCACCACGGAAGTATCATAAAATGACTTAATGATGAATGGCCCGAAGCTGCCGCAGGACCTTGCGGGCATTCTTCTTCGATGGCGACGGTACAAATTTATCTTGACTGCCGATATCGAGAAAATGTACAGACAAGTATGGCATGAGGAAGATCTCCAGAGAATATTATGGAGGGATGATTCCACCAAATCTATGTCTGCGTACAGATTGAATACGAGTTTATCATTTTAGCTCTAAAAGAACAAGAGGGTCCTCACGGCGGTTTGCACCTCAGAAAATGGGCTTCAAATTCCGTGAAAATTTTGGAGTATATGAATGGCTGTCACTAACAACCATCACGGCCAAACCTATGATGTAAGAAGCATGGACAATTTGGATAGGATGGGATGATTGGCTACCAGTTGCACTTAACGCTAAATAGATGAGGTAAGGAAGAAATATCTAAAATGAAGAAGCTAATAGTTCCTCGGTGGATTGGTGGATTGAAGAAAGGAATCACCAACTGAGCTGCATGGATTTTCCGATGCATCCATACTCATGTCGAAAACACGAGTTGCTCCTACCAAAACTAAATTATCCATCCCACGCCCAGAGCTTAATGAAGTCTCGCTACTCACAAGATTTATAAAGCGTACTCAATGTGCCATGAAACTCAATGACACTTTGCTGGTTCAGAGAGTCACGTGGAACAACCCCTTTAGTTCTCGCTAACAGTGCTTTATGGTGAAAGGGTTCATATTTTCTTCATAGTGAATTAGTGTTGGATTCCGATGCACCCCTGCCACGCAGCATTCATCTTGGCGTATATCAGGAGGAATTAGAAAGAAAATCAGTAGACAATTTGATTGGGGTAAAAACAGTCAACCCATTTTTACAATTATTCGAGTGACATTCAAGTTTCAACAAACTGAAACACATCGTCGCATGTTGAGAGCGATTCATCTATCACAAAACCAAGAGTCCAAGATGCAGAAACTACAATTATCGAACTCATCTTATTAAATCCGGTCTTAGATAATAATGGATTACAAAAAGAGAATGGTCGAAATTCAATAGTTTTGGACAAACACAACATAATAACGTTGCAAATCATTGAGGATGCACACAATAGCACGATACACGATGGTATTCAATTGGCCTTAGCATATTTTAAGGAACTAATACTGGATTGTTGATGGTAAGCGAGCTGTACACAACGGTCATTAAAAATGTTTAAAATGCTTCCGCCATAAACAACAGACGGTTACACCATACCAGAGTACAACCAGGGAGAGCATTTACCCAAACGGGAATCGACTATGCCGGCACCATCCAATTGAGAACAACCAAAGGAAGAGGACACAAGGCGTACAAAGAATATAGCTCTTCATATTTATGGTAACTAAGGCGATCCTGATGTCTTACAGCGGAATCTTTCATTGCTGCCTACAAACGATTCGTTTCCAGGCGACGATTGTGTACCGATATTCACTGAGGCAATGAAACTTATTTTGTCGGAGCAGACGCTGTATAAAAAATAACTGTCGCACAGCCATAACAACATTACAAACCGACATTGCATCTATGTTAGCCATTGATGGAACTAACTGGCACTTCACTCCAACTCACCTCCCCGTTTCGGAGGTATCTAGGGGGCAAGAATAATATCAGTGAAATTTCATATCAAAAGGGTTATTAGTGAATCAACCTTAACAATCGAGGAACTGTACACGGTTACAACTCAAATTGAAGCATACCTCAACTTACGGCCTTTAACACCACTAACAAATGAGGCGTCTGGCTTAGTAGCAATAGTATGAATTGTGAGGAAGTTAGCACTCTTGTAGAATTTTAATTTATTTCATTCTTAATTATGATATTAAAGTAGTAAATATTCAGTTATATTTCCAAATTCCTAACCGAGATAAATCAAAAATAAGAAACGAAAATTCTAAGTCTTGCAAATGGAGCTTGCAATTCAATAAAATCCTGCAGCTGTCGTAAAATAATTCGTACAGCAAAAATTGGACGATGATTCGTATAAAATGCAAACACCACGAAATGGGATGCTGGCTATATCGCAAAATATTTACATGTTTTTTTAATATTGGGGCACTTATTCAAATGAGCCACCCCCCCCCCCCCCATTAAATTCAATTTAAATATATTTTATATTACATTATAATAAAAGAAATAAAATTAAATAAAATATTTTTTAAATAAAAGTATTATGTGTTAATGTTAAAAATAATATTTTTTTTTTAAATTATACATAAAAAGATAAATATTTAATATTTTTTAATGATTCTGTTTTTAGTGGTGCCTGATGAATATATAAATATGTTTGTTGTTGTATTTTAATATAATAAAAATGTATATTTCGCAGGGAGATGGTTAATAAATTTCAATGAATTTGTGTACCATCCACATCCCAACGGTCGTATATAAAAAATCCCATTTTAATGAAAATTAATTTAAATGTTAAATATGTGAAGGTACTTACGCGCAGTCATAGTCATTCCACAAGTCGACACACTCGAATGGTTCGGGGCAGATCACATTTGCACATGGTTTATTCGATGGACAACCGCGTTCAACATTTCGTGCCATTGTTGCTTGGCCCCACTGTGTACCGTTCATTGCTGTTGGCAGCGGTAAATGTTTACCCTCTAATCGTATATCATCCAAACAACTCTTTTGATAATCGGCATACACTTCAAATGTACGTACACCAGTGTATTCAGCTTTGCCGCCAGCATATACACCTTCCTGCTTATCAACCAATAACCACTGATGCCCTTCAAAATCAAATGTTTCATTATATCTTCGACCTTCTCCACCGTCAATTTCGAGTGTAGCGGCCGAGCCATATCGATTCACTCGTACAACATGCCATTGACCATCATTCACATCAGCATGATTTAACCATAAATCTTTTTCCTCCGTTCGCAACGAATTCAAATTGTATCGGAACCGTAACCGTGTATCTTTTATCTCGAGTATACCATATTCACGATTATGTTGATCGCTAACGCGGAATAATTCACCGTGTTGTTCTCGTGTTCTAAATCGTAGTTGAATTTGGGTCGTGAAGCGATCGGGTTCAAAACTTAAAGCGTATTTTACATAACTCTGTTGTTTAAATGTTGACGGAACGGTAGGCACATTACATGCCGGGCCTGTCCAACCCGGTCGACACTGACAACGGGCCTCACTAAAGCTTCCAACACAATTACCGTGCTCCCAACAACGGGCGGTTTGTTCACTTTGGCTGCAAACCTCCTCGGTTTGTGGGCAACCTGGATTACTATTTTTCGATAGGCCTGGATGTGCTAAATCGTATAATTTACTATTATGAATCAGATTTCGAATGCATCCGTCAAATCCTTTCCCAATTGGAGTATAGTGCCATGCATATTGCGACGGATCAAACTGCACTCTAAAGAATCCACCAACTTGGAGTGGTGCATTTACGTTTAGATACTCGCTAAATGGTGGAATAGTTCCGCGCGCTTGACACGACGAATCATCAAATTGTATTGGAGAACCGTCTTCCATTTCAACCACTTCGGCCGATTTACAGTAATCAATAACCATTCGTACATTTTCAGTGTCCCAGAATAAATCCATTCTATGCCATTCACCATCATCTAAGCTCTTTTTAGTTTTCACTCGAAGTTCTAGTGTACCAGAACCAAAATCGATTAGAAGCCGCGGAAAACCACGTTCTAATTCTACGAGTATAAAATCAGATACTAAAATTTCTTCACGTTCCGGTGGAACCATTGGACCGTTATAGATTAAAACACCGTCCGAACGTCGAGTTATGAATTCAAAACTTAAATGAGATTTATCACACATTTCTAGGGGTGGATACCAAGCCCAACCATTACCGCGGAAACTGCGTGTGGTTTGCTGGCATCGCGGTCCTGCATATCCAGCCGGGCAGGAACACTGTAATCCATAGTGTGTCTCGGAACAACGACCTCCATTATAACACGGAGTAGATCGGCACGATTCGGCTTTCGAGAAATTCCGAGCACCACACGTACATTCAGCTAAAACATCTACACGCACACCAACTAAGGCCGTTTTATTTGCGTTCACCATATAGGGTAGCTGGCTTATGTCGAGAGTATTCGTACACGATCCTTCACACATTTGATTTTCGTACAAACATTCGTCTATTCCAACCATTGTAATATTAATTCCGACATCCTTTTCAATATCGTACCGATGCGTTAGCACAATACCATTTAATCTAACGGGTTTATAGTATGGAGATCCATGTGCCGAAAACCGAATATCGGTTAGAGGCGGATGCTTCCGCTTCAATTGGACGCTAAATATATCAACATTTTCACGATCTACTTCTAATAAATCGGCTAATTTATCACGGAATCGATCGAGTTTCGATCGGGACAGACTTTGTGTTTTATAATTCCAAACGCGTATAAAATCTTCATCCGTTATACCCGCTATTCGTATAGAACCCGAGTTTACAATTGCTTCGTGCGGTATCTCTCGCACAGTCACCGTCACATTAGCCGGCACATCATTTTGCGTATGCTTTCGATCATATACACGGAACCTTAAATGATACCGCCCGTCACGTGTTCCTTGCCGCATTGTTATCATACCCGTTTCTTCATCTAGTTTGAAGCGTGGATGTTCCTGTACATCCCAGTAGAATCGCTTATCGGGTAAATCCCAATCATCCAAATCGTAAACATAAACACGACCAACTTGTGTATCGGGTGATTGTCCCTGATAGTTGTATACGAAAATTTCTTTTGATCCTGGTTGCATTTTATTATCATTCACATCACCAATAACTACAGTGAGCGTGCTTGTACCAGTCATGGCAGGATTACCGTGATCCTTTATTACGATCGGAATTAAATATTCTTTTTGTTGTTCTCGGTCGAATGATCGGAGTGATGATACAATCGCCATACCATCACCGTTCGCACCTTTTTGGTCTTGTTCTACTTTAAATGAAGCTCGGATAATGTCGTCTGCGCCCGGGTCTAAACGGAATTGGAATGGTGGCCCGTTGCTTTTGGAACGATCATCATCATCGGTGGCTAAAATTTCAACTACTTTACGTGGTGGCACATGTTCCGGAAGAACGGGCCGATAGTCCTTTAAGAATTTTGGTGCATTATCGTTTATATCCTGCACGATCACGGTTAAAGTGGCGGTTGCAGTTTTTGGTGGAATACCATCATCAATCGCTAGTATTTTTACTTGATGGCGTGGGGTTACTTCACGGTCTAGTGATCGCTGAATAGTAACTGTGCCTTCTTGATTAATAGAGAATTGTCGTTGTCTATCTGAGGAACGATCGATCGCATACGATACTTTACTCTTTCCGCCCTGATCAGGATCGGTTGCTTTGAACGTTTCTAACGTTTTACCGACCTCATCATTTTCGTATGCAATTACTTCGATATTTGGCCGTTCGAATTGGGGTTTATTATCATTTATATCGCGTAGTTTCACTGTTACCCATGAATATGCAACATGATATTTATCATTGTCGTTGTCTTCACCTTTATCGTTCACCTGTATTCTAAATCTAAAGCCATTGCTCTGTAATTGATCCTCGTAATCGAGTGGCTGGACTATTTTTAAACTGCCCGTGCCATCATTATTACGAACCATTGTAAATTTATCAGCACCATAACCACTATTATCAATAACTTTGTATTGGAACTTATTAGTTTCATCTTCATCATGGACGGTCACAGTTAAAATAGGCATTTCGGGTAAATTGGTTCCATCAGTCTCGTCAACTTCGGTTACCCATTCATCTTTGGTAAATTGCGGCGGCATATCATTTATATCTTTGACCCGTATAGACGCGGTCCCCGTCCCTTTCAGTCCGCCCCCATCCATTGCAACCACTTGTATTGAATAGTCGGGCGTACGTTCCCGATCTAAACAGCAAACGGCCGTTTTAATTACACCCGTATCAGGTTCAATTTCAAATATTGGTGTTCCCGTTTCCTCTTCAATAACATTTTTCTCAATCGAATAGACTAATTTTGCATTCGTACCTTCTGACGGATCGTCATAATCGACCGCTGTCATCGTCATTACCACCATACCGGCTGTACCATTTTCGGTTACATTACCTAGGTAAACGCCTTGTGGGAATATTGGTGCATTATCGTTAATATCTTTTAGGTTTACTTGCACATCGGCATAACCAACTAAACCTTCACCACCCTCGTCTTGTGCGAACACAGTAAATCGCCATTGTGGACGACCATTGGGTTGATCACGGTCGAGTGGCTGAAAATATATAAAAGGAAACAAAGTTAAAATTTACATTTAAATTTAATTTAACACACATCCGAAACAGAATAATATATAAACAATTTCTACAGTTTTTCTGCATTAGAGAACATATTTGGGATCCGTCTGAAGCTGGAATTTTCCTTTTTTATGTTTTTTCCATCGTCGCAAGAATCCCATATAAAATGTCAATATATACACGAGTATATGGGAGTCGAGTTAATAAAAAATTCTTGGAAATATTTTCGAAATTTAATTTGTAAAATTGATAAACAAAACAAAAATATGTTTGAAATGTTTTGGTTTATCTGGATGTCGATCTGCATACACTTATGTACGAGTACATCTACAAACTTACGACCTCGATAATTAATGTGAATCGAAAAATAGAAAATTTCATAGCAAATAATAATACGAGTAATGTGTCTATTAATCAAATCATTTTTTTGTGCGTGTGTGTGTGTGATGATTTTCCCAAAATACGCTTTGGGTAGCAACCAACATTTTCTGCTGGGTTGTTATTTATTTATTTTTTGTATGGCTTGTGTTGTTCGTGATTTTCTCCCTTCAGATTTCATTTCTTCAGAAAAAAAACATTTTTGTGATGACAATGGAGGAATTTCTGTTGTTCGTGTTTTTTCGAATAGTAATATTTCGAGTGCGTGCAATCGTTTATCATTCATCATCATCAGCTACATCGGAAAAAATGGTTATCGTTGTAATTTTATGTAATTGGATGAGCCATTTTGGAAAGCAACATGTGTGTGTTCTGAATTCTGCTTTATAATTCTCACAAATTATGATTTGAACTGAAACATTGTTATTAGTCCGAGAAATGGAAAAATTAATAAAATACATTTCCGGTTTCGTGTGCTGATCTTCGAGTTCTTAGGACTAAATTGCCCATAATCATGATGCGGTGAATAATAAACATATCCGACAAGAAATGTTATCACATTGTTCAGGTAATAATCATGGAACGGGTTTTTTCAGGAAAATATTTACAGAATTATAAATTATTGTGATCATGATCCAGTCTTAACTTGTAAATAATTGCAATTGATATCTAACCTTCCATTATTTGCCAATTATAATATTCGGGTGACTGAGAATTATTGCATGAAACAATCAAGTTTGGAAAATTATATTTTAAAAGGCAGTCCAATACCGTAGACAGTATGGGGCTATTTAACTAAACGCTATAAAACTAACGCACGTAGTCTTTATTTTTAACTGTTAGTCACTCAAAGACTCTAATTTAGTTTAGAACATTTATTTGTTACAACTTAATTGATCGTTATTATTACATGAATCAATTAAAATAAATTTTATTAACATAATTACTAAATTGGTACACTGAAAGACTTAATTAGTACTTAATTAAACTTAATTAGTAAAATTAGCTTGCACATAACATAAACAAGCTGAATTTACAATTGCAAAGTCAATACAACCAAATTCAATATTCAAAACGTTACTTTAAAATAGAAGTGAATTTAGACCTAGGTGAGGTAACCAAGACGTTGGAATGGAAGCTTGGTTTCGAACTAATGAGACTTGAATTTTTTTAATTTATAAAATTCGGTCGTCTCATCAGACTGCAGTGACCAAACTACAAAAATATTGAAAATACTTTACACTTATGTATACAGTATAATCACAATGCCTTAGCGAATTATTATGTTTCGCTACGCAATTGTCAACTCCTTCGTAACCTCGAATTTTATTGTATTTAACGCATTAGCCAGATGAGACGACCGAATTTTTTAAATTAAAAAATTCAAGTTTCATTAGTTCGAAACGAAGCTTCCATTCCAACGTCTTGGTAACCTCACCTAGATGTAAAAGCAATATCTGGCTATCAACCAGAACAACCCAAATTTCAAGTGAATTTAGCTTTGTTACTACGAAAATTTGTGCATAATGTATTTTGGGAGATAATGCGGGATTTCTGACGTGATTATCACGCCAGGAACCCCATAGATCCGTTTAATTATTAGAGCATATGTTTTGCTTTAGTTTAATTGTGCAAAATTGTGCATGCCAAAAACAATTTAGTTCTTCTGTAGAATTGGTCAGGATTTTTCCTATAACGGCTAAATCAACTATGTAAGAAAAAGTCTTAGTTTTCTAGTCATAATACTTAGACTAGCAGTATATAACCTGATTAGACCAGGATTCACTGGTGACATACTCGATATCAGCCAGAATTGGGAATAGAAAACTATTGAGATTATTAAAAATAAAAAACACCTGAACTATTATTAGAACAAATTTGCACGTCCTACTTAGAATGAATTTAATTGTGAAGTGGTTCTGATAGTTCGCATACACAGCCGAGCCAAAAGTTCTGTGTATGTGCGTGAGTGTCGACTTGAACAGAATACTCAAACAAGAGTGATGTACTAAATTGTATACTCCCACTTTTTGTTCCAAGTCGATGCCAACATTTACTAGAAAAAATAAAAATTAATTAACATTTTATTTAAAATAAAACTACGGTAATTCTTTGGCATGACACTCATCAATTTACAGAAAAATTGATCCTTTAGTTTTGATAGCGCTTTGGTCATGATGTTCGCTATCTGCTCATCTGTTTGCACATACTTCAGTTCGAAAATTCTGTCTACAAATTGATGTGTTTTGTGCGCTTGTGGAACTCCGGATTCTTCACCAATCTTATTGCGCTCTGATTATCCATGAAGAATACGGGCGCTTCGCTCTCAGACCAATTCCTTTATGGCGTGTAATGCTGCCATAAATTCCGACTCCGTCGTTGAAAGCGCAACTGATTTCTGGCGTAAAAACGTAGCCCGACGTCGATCGTCGCGTTTGTTTGTCGCCGGCGTAGTCCCCATCGCTGTATCCGCAGAAGTTCAGATCGTTTTTGCCTTCGAAGCGAATTCCCATGCCCATCCAATCTCGAATGTACTTCAGAATGCATTTGACTGTATTGCTGATATCTGGCCTGGTGGCGACGGTCAAATACATCAGACTTCCGACTGCTTCTCGATACGGAAAATCCACTTCCTCGTCGGCCTAAAATCTCCCAGATTTTGTGAATTGTCCAATGGAGTAGACACTGCATTGCAATCCGCCATGTTGAAACGATCGATGACTTTCTTGCGTAGCCATGTTGATTTACGTGAATCAATCCGTCCGATCGCCGATCAAGTATAAGTCCCAGAAAACAATTCAACTCGAAAACCTTGATCTCGAAATCCTTTCTCAAATGTTCGATGCTCGGCGTAATGTTTTCCTGTCTCTCCGCTGCAATCAAACCGTCGTCGACGGTTGTTAATCGATTGGAATTAATCGATTCGATGATTAGCGCAAAACTATTGAAAATACAGTAAACGTTCGATTTAACGGACCCCAATTTAACGGACGTTCGATTTAACGGACCTCGATTTAACGGACGCTCGATTTAACGGACAATTTTTTATTTTCCATTTTTCGGTTACCGATTATGATGGGATTGGATATGTTGGATGGAAATGGGATTCTAAAATGGTTTTTGGAAGAAATTCTGAAATGTGGCCACCTGGGACGGAACTCAACCATTTCGTAAGCGATTATGATCGGATTGGGTATGTTGGATGGAAATGGGGTTCTTAAATGATTTTAGGAAGAAGCTCTGTAATATGGCCACCTGGGGCGGAACTCAGCAATTTCTTAACCACTTATGATGGGATTGGGTACGTTGGATGGGAGTGGGATTCTTAAATGATTTTGGGGAAAGTTCTGAAATATGGCCACCTGGGACGGAACTCAGCCATTTCTTAACCGATTATGATGGGATTAGGTATACTGGATGGAGATGGGATTCTTAATTGATTGTGCGAAGATGTTTTGAAATATGGCCACTCCGTCTAAAGTGGCAGGCAAAAATTCATTCAGTTTATAACCGATTACGATGAGATTGGATTTGTTTAATGGGAATCAGATTCATTAATGATTTCTAGAAGAAGTTTTTTAATATGGCCACCTAGAACGGGACACGGCTATTACTTAACCCTTATGTGGGTGGCAAGGTAGAATTGTACCTTTTTCGTTTTTAAGTTTAATAAATTTTACTTTGGAATGTATCTACAAATCTGAAACTTTTGTGTAGCCTTCGTTGGTTTTTGATTTGTCCTAGATGGCCATATTTCAGAACTTCTTCCAAAACCTGTTTATGAATCTCAGTTCCATCCAACAAACAAAATCTCAAAATAGTCGGTTGAGAATTGGTCGCGTTCCGTTCCAGGTGGATATATTCCAGAATTTCTTCCAAAAATCATTTAAGAATCCCGTTTCCATCCAAACTACAAAATCTCATCATAATGGTTGAGAAATGGTTGAGTTCCGTCTCAGGTGGCCATATTCCAGAACTTATTCCCAAAATTATTTAAGAATCCCAATTTCATCCAACGTACCCCATCCCATCATAAGTGGTTAAGAAATTGCTGAGTTCCGCCCCAGGTGGCCATATTCCAGAATTTCTTCCAAAAATCAATTAAGAATCCCATTTCCATCTAGTATAAACAATCCCAACATAATCGGCTAAGAAATGCCTGACTTTCCCAGATTAAATTCGATCGAATCGATTAATTTAAAAAAACACTCGGATTTAACGGACATTCGGATTTAACGGACACCGCCAATTAGTCCATTAAATCGAGCGTTTACGTATGCTGACCGCTATTCATAATATAAACGTTCGAATGTCATTCAAAATACATTTTTTGCATTGTCATGTAAACAAAATCGCCGAACAATCACCAGCCGAATCTGATGAGCACGGCATCTGAAATGACGGCAAGGCTCAAACATTGGTACAGCGACAAAAAGCTACATGCACTTTTGGGTGATATTTGCTGGAATTTGCAAGAGGTAGTTTGAGCAAAATTTGTTGATTTTGAAATTTTGAAATTTTTTTAACACCAGAAATGAACCATCACGAAATCAAGTACGCAATCTAGTCGCTCGTTTTCAGTCATCGGGATCAGTTATTGACTTATCTCGGAGTGGAAGACCGCTTGAAGCAAGAAGCCAAGATAATATCGAACGAGTTCGGGAGAACTTAAATGAAAACCTTGAAACATCGACTTGTAAACGTGCCACTCAGCTTCAAATGTTCAGAACTTCCCTGCGTAGAATAATGAAACAGAAAATGTATTCACTTAATAAACACATTAAAACACTTGTTTATTATTTCGCACAAAATTTTTTTTTTTTTTTTTTCAAAAATGTTTAAAAAATTACTCGATTAATTTCGACTTGGTAGGTCATCATCAGGAGTATCTACTGATTGGTAAAAATAAAAATTTAGTTATATATAGTAGAAATAAGCAAAATAAAATCAAAGAAGGAGGGACAAAAAATAGGCAATAAAAATTAATCTATTGATCGTTCCAACCATCTGTTGTTAACACGGAAAAATTACAAATAAAAAAAAAAAAAAAAAAAAGGGGAGGGGTGCAATAGCAGGTAAGCTTCCTTAGACTTCAAAATTTATCGGAAACCTACGTATACAGACGCTATTATCCCTAGTTCTTCAAACCATCCCCATAATATTAAAATGTCAGCTTTCCACTCACTTATAGATAGACTAATAAACATCCCTTTGACAAATTCAAATTACGACATAGAGCTTAATATAATTCTACAAATAGCAACGAATAACGGATATGCAACTAAGACTATATTAAAGTAATTAAATAAAAAGCTAAAGCGCAAAGCTCTAACGGGTATTTATCCACCGGATAATCCAACGCAGGAAAATTGGCGTCGCTTAGAGTATATAGGAAAAACTAGCCAACGGATTAGCAACATCGTGTCCGATTATACCAATATTAGTTTTGCTTTTTATAATAATAACACAATAAAGAAAATGGTTTTTAACAATAAACCTAAAGTGAGATTGTAGTTTCTCATATATTGGACAGACTGGGCGCAATTTTGGAGTTAGAGCTAAAGAACATTTATCTGGTTGCAATCAATCAACGTTCCATAATCATTTCACTTGAGAAAATCATACAGCTTGCTTAAACAATTTAGACATATTACATATACAACCTAAAAGCAGACGTTTAGATACCTTAGAATCTTACGAAATTCGAAAATCCATATTCCTTAACCAAGATATCCTTAACGAACAGAGAGAAATCCGTTTCTCACCAATTACAGATCCCGCCGTGTTTTATTCTCAAGCTCTTAATAATATGACTAATACGTCGGGTAATTAAATGCACTTCAATATACCTTGAATTTTGTTACTCAACCGATAACTAATCGCTTACCTGCTATTGCACCCCTCCCCTTTTTTTTTTTTTTTTTTTTATTTGTAATTTTTCCGTGTTAACAACAGATGGTTGGAACGATCAATAGATTAATTTTTATTGCCTATTTTTTGTCCCTCCTTCTTTGATTTTATTTTGCTTATTTCTACTATATATAACTAAATTTTTATTTTTACCAATCAGTAGATACTCCTGATGATGACCTAACAAGTCGAAATTAATCGAGTAATTTTTTAAACATTTTTGAAAAAAAAATTTTTTGTGCGAAATAATAAACAAGTATTTTAATGTGTTTATTAAGTGTTAATGTGTTTCGCCAAGTACCAACGGCGCATAGTGATAAAAGTAGAAAATGTATTGCTGTTTCCGTACAAGATACAAATGGCACATACAATTTTGCCGCAAGACGGTAAAGAAGATTGACCGAATTATTAACGGATGATCCTGATTTTATGAAAAAAATGAAGCGCATTTCCATTTAAGTGGTTATGTTAATCAGCAAAAATTTAGAATCTGGGTCACTGAAAACCCAAGAGTGATTCAACAGTGTCCGTTTCATCCACTTAGAGTCACATTTTGGTGCGGAATACCAGCAGACAAAATCTTCAAGATGGCCCGTACTTCTTCCAAGGCGAAAATGGCAATGCATTGACTGTAAAAGGTGAGCGTTACAGGGCTATGTTAGAAAATTTTCTTGTTTTCTGAACTTGATAATACTCAAGAAATTTGGTTTCAACAAGACGGAGCTACGTCCCATACTGCAAGGGAAAGAATGAATTTGCTGCGAGCGGTTTTTGGTAACCGAATCGTTTCACGACTTAACACCACCAGATTTTTATTTGTAGAGATTTTTGAAAGTTCGTGCATACGGAAATAAACCACAAGGACTGCAACAACTACAAGACAGCAAAGAGCAGCAGCTTCATGATTAAACTACCTTTTGTAATCAAAATTATTCATTTTCGATAAAAAATTAAAAAATTATATCAAAAATACAATGCTTAGTGACCTATGGCCCACTCTGTATATATATTTGTCGATGCGATGTTTATTCGATCGATTTAAATTCAATAAATGGACAAAAAATGATAAGTGAGAAAAAAAATGATGAGTTGGCTTGCGCAACAACTTTATTAAAGAAAGAAAAACGAGTGTATTTTTGACAAATTTTTGACTGAGAGCCAAAACATGTCGAAAGCGATATCTCAAAAATGGGGATTAACTTTGAAATGGGACTAGCACCATTGAATTCAGGATACTTGAAATGAACTCTGCCCCCCTACATATATAGAATTTGTCCGTAGTGATTTTAGGCTTTTCAAAAAAATCATTTTTGTTTTAATTTAACGTTCAAATATTTTACAGGTACCAATTTTATCTATTTGTTTTCTAATAATCCAATTTTAACTTCCAAAACAGATGGGTAAACCAACATTCAATATTCTAAAGTACATTGCCTACCAATATAGACAAGGCATAACATTGAAAAACATCTGTACTATTGTAAATATAATAATTAGAGTAATCTGTAATTAATCATTTATTCAGAATTTTTCGCTAGAATTTCATCCCCAGCGGAAACGAAATACCATTTTGAAATGAAATAAAATGACAAATTATCAAATAAGCTTAAAGTTTGATTTTTTGTTGTTGTGTGCGTTATTTACAGTATGCCCTAAATTTTGCGGATAAACAGCTTGGAGCATATTTCGTTTTGGTCCTTGTAACCATTATGACAAAACGAGGTAATATCTAACTTGCACGGCGTACTTAGCAAAAAGCATACGGATCTCCGCAGACCGAGCGCCCTTATTAATTACAAAGTTACTGTAAATTTACTTCACGTTATCTGTTCCTGCCAAAATCGAATGTCGCCAAAGAGGAAGTTCTAGATTATAATGCCCTGTTTGCTAATTTGTGAAACACCCTGTATACATATTTTGATTATTATGCTTGCCAATTCATTTTATTCAATTAAATTTACATTAAAGATAAAAATGGAAATGAAATGTAAAAAACAAAAAAATTAACAAAAAATAATTAATTTTATTTTTCATTTCAATTTTATGTTGTTGTGTAATGTTGAAAAAAAATAAAATAAAGATCTCATTTAAATAATGGATAATAATAATAATATGATAAAACAACAACAAAAATCCGATAATTATACTTGGTTTTAAATAATAATTATACTGTGTGCTTGTGTACGTCTGTGAATGGCTGCGGTTAAAACGGACAATCTATCAAGATTTTTATTTGATTTTATTTTTTATGTATGAAGCTAATGAATATGTTTTTTTGACTAATTAATCATTGAAGACAGATTAATTGATTTTATAGTTATTCATTATATCGATATAAAAATGAAATCAAAATTTTGGAAGTTGACTTTTTTTTATTGGGAGTGATTTCGAATGAAAGCTGACGATGATTACGTATCTGTGAGTTTAGTGGGAC
Source organism: Nephrotoma guestfalica (assembly GCA_963691935.1). Lineage (NCBI taxonomy): Eukaryota > Metazoa > Arthropoda > Insecta > Diptera > Tipulidae > Nephrotoma > Nephrotoma guestfalica. Next base: position 118,600,632 of record OY829913.1, on the reverse strand, counting down.
GAGGTTTTAATTTCAGAATGATTTATGTTTTGTAATTATTTTTCAAATGGAATATAATTATGATAATTATTATTTATTCATTGTGGTTTAATTGTTTCCCACTTGAGTATTTTCCTGAAGAAGGCCCCTGATTTTGATAGGACAAATTTAAATTTTTAGTATTCAACAATAAAAGTAGGCTAATTGGTTTCTGAAGAATTTCATGCACGCATTTAATTAATTTTATTTATTTAACGAAATAGAACCTTAGATCCGGAGAATACGGTGGTCATTGCATAACGTCGACAAAATATGGATATTTCTCTCGAACCTTCTCTCAAACAAGCATATAATCGAGTCTGCATTATCTTTTTATGGCCGAAAGCTCTATAGTTCTCAATGCAGAAGCTGTTCAGAATTAAAATAGTTAAAATGACTAGCGTTGGTCAAAAAGACCTACCCGGTTGACGTTATGCCATGACCACTGTATTCTCCGGATCTAGACCTCAAATCGACTATTTTTTATTATAAAGGGTGCTTCAATTCGAGGTATAGAACTTTAAGTTGGCAACAGTTTTTTCAGGGATAGCCTGATTTGACAGCTGAAAGGTGCTTTATGGTTAGTGTGGTTTGCTATCTTTATATATATACGGGTGATTGACACAAAGTGTTATCAACTTCAGACTGTCTTTGCTGTCAAACCGGTGATGACAGAGCGCTCAAATTTACACTAATGACAGTTCATTCCATTGTTTACAAGCGTACAAAAGAATTTTAGTGGGAAATATTCTGAAAAAAAGTTATCCGCAATGGAATTCAAGCGTAATAGTGTGATTGCTCTATATTTGGCTGGAAAACCACAGCCGCAGACTGTTAACCAGTTAAAACATCTGTATGTGAATAAAATGTTTGTGTATCGCACCATAAATCTTTATAACGATACTGGCAGCATTGCAAAACGCCATGGTGGTGGACCGAAACGCACTGCAACATCGCCGGATATCATTCGGAAGGTGAAGACCAAATTGGCTCGGAATCCGCACCGTAGCACCAGAAAAATGGCTCGTGAGGCGAACATTTCGCTCGAACGCATGCAACACATATTGAAAGATCATCTTGGACTAAAGGCCTTGAAATTCCATAAAACGCATGGTCTCACCGATGCTCAAAAAAAAAGTTAGAGTGGAAAGAGCAAAGGAGTTGTTATGCTTGCACGAAAGTAGCGATTTGCCGAATTTGGCTTTATCCGATGAGTCACCGTTCGATATTGAACAATATGTGAACAAGCAAAACGATCGGATTTACTTGCCCGGCCATTCTACTGAAAATTTGGACCAACGGATTGCCACTCGAAACCGAGCCAAAAGCCGTTCACCGCTCGTTTTTTGGACCGTGGCATCAAGATAAATGCTCAAATTTATCGAAATCATGTGTTGGAGGGAGCGTTGAAGCTTTGAACATTTCAACAGGACTCGGAGTCGAGTCATAAAGCACGCGTCAATTAAGATTGGCTGAGAAACAACGTTCCGCGGATCATTTCCACTGCCAAATGGACACCAAATTCAACGGATGCAAATCCGCTAGATTTCTCGGTTTGGGGCATTTTGAAGAGCAGGGTTGGGACAAAAAAATACCAAAGTGTTGATCATCTCAAACAAGCGCTTCGCCGGGAATAGGCCAACATACCGCAGAGTCACTTTCGTGCTGATACAATAGGTTAGTCGGCCGTTTGAAGGCCGTAATCGCGGCTAAGAATGGCCAAATCAAAAACTGTTAATACTGGGAAAATTTTAATATTTGTGAACATTTTTTACTTTGATTCAATAAAATTCATCAAAAAATAAAAATTCTGTGGCGTTTTGTTTTAGTAAAACTTCGTGTCAGCCACCCTGTAATTCCATAATTCCCAAACGTCTAGACCGATTGAGATGAAATTGTTTGTGTTTGTTAGATCAGTTCCCTGAATGGTTTAAATTCACAATTGGACAAGTTAGGTGGCGCGACTTATAAATTTGTTTTGTTTATTTCTTGACGAAAATTTATTTTTTAAGATTTTTCGCATATCAGAATATATATCCCCAAAACTACACCCCTCCCTCTCCCATCACCGTCAATCTTTGGTTATCCAATTCAAGCTTGATAAAGTAAACTTAAAAAAAACACACAAAATATTCGGAATGTATTGTAATTTTTATTTCATTTTACAGATTGATCATTGCCATTTTTAGTTAAACAAGATATCATTCAAATGTCCTCCACGGGACTTCTTACAGGCCTTGATTCTTTTGCGGTAATTTTCAATGACTTTTCGGCACATTTCGGGCGGTATCTCGGCCATTACCTTACGAATATTAGTTTTCAATTCGTCAAGAGTTTGAGGATTGTTTGCGTAAACACGATCTTTCGCGTAGCCCCACAAAAAGAAATCCAAAGGCGTTAAATCACAGGATCTTGGAGGCCAATTGACATCCACCAAGCGAAAAATGAGCTTCATCACTGAAGAAAATTTTGTTCGAAAAATCAGCATCGACGGCCTGTTTTTCCAACACCCAATTTGCGTATGTTAAATGCTCCATATTCTTAAATGGCAGAATGTCAACTAAATAAATGACAGCGTACTTGACGTTTATCTTTGACAGATGTCGGTATACAGATTTCTACTTTATCAACCTCGAATTGGATAACCCTATATATATGTATATAATTATTCTGTACGTGTGTATGTCACTCAACTTCTCTTAAACGTCTAATTTTGTAGTAGATAGGCAAAGACAAAAGATAGGTGCGTGAACGAGCCACCGATATATACAGAACACATGAACGACGGCACCTGCAAATACATTGCGCATTGACACGTACATCACTTATCCGCCTTGTGTTCGAATACGAGTCGGACATCGATTATTCTGCTGCGCGTCTGGAAAATTTACCTACCACAAATGGGGATCGACAATCCTATCCAGAAATAATTGACTTCTACTCTAATTTTTCGTTTTGCCGGGAAGGTCGACAGCTACACAAATACAGTAAATTATACAATGATAATCATAATTCATTCACCACTTCGAGCCTTTGTATTATCAGTTATGTATTAAATTGTAAATTTCACAATTTGTATTCTCAATCTGGACTCCTTGCGGGAATGTTTATTTTTAAATAAGAACGTTACGATTGTAAATCGGGATAGCACATGTGTTAATTTTGGATTTATAAATGTCCGTAGTCTGTTTTGTCATATCGATAAACTGAGAATATTTATCGATTCCTAAGATCTCGACGTATTTTGTGTCGTAGAAACATGGCTTACAAATAAGATTAATAACGAATCTGTCTCTCTGAATGAGTGCATCATTTTGAGATTTGATAGAACACATAAAAGAGGTGGAGGAGTTTGTATTTACTATAAAAAATTCCTTAAATTTAAAGGTATATTCATTCGTTCATTTATGGTAAAACTAAAATTTTGATGGCTGAAATGATATTACCATCTACGAGTATGATTGTACTGATTGTACTTTGCTACAATTCATCAACCTCATTTTATAAATGCTTGTGATATAAACTGTAATATTCTTGATAAGTCCGATAAATTTCATAATCTTTTAAAAGCCAACCATTTAGTTCAAGTCCCATCCTTATCTACTCATAACCGTACATGGCTTGATATTGGCGTCTAGTCAACACACTTTGCCTGACATCTCTGTCCAAAATTTTCTGATCATTTCTTATAAAGTCAGATCAAAGCGTGCTAAACTGGACCACAAGCTTAGTCAGTTAGATTTTAATAAGATAATGAATTAATTTTCTGGCATTAACCGCAGCTATCTGCGTGCGTCTGATAATGTCAATTCCCTCTTCAAATCCTTTTATGATTGCCTGTATTATATTCATGACAATTGTGTGCCAACTAAAGAAATAATTAATTGACAATCGGCTGCCCCATGGTTTATTTAATTGTAATATTACTAAACGTACGCTTGCGAGGGATCAAATTAACCATGAAACGGATTTGGAGTAATTTTGACCATATTGGATTGGGGACTAGTAGGTCTCGTATTTCTACTGACTTTGACCCTTCAATTATCAACACTTATTTTTGCAATGTACCCAATCATCGATAGTTATTCCATTGCAGGGAATGGAGCGCACAGGAATGCCTACTTCTCTCTCGTTTTGCAGCATAAATGCATTAGATGTTTCCAAAGCCGTGTATCTTATTAAATCAAATTCATCCGGTCACGATAAAATAAACTTACAATTTCTAAAGAATATTTTACCATATATTGTATCACCTTTGACATACCCGAATAACAGTTGTATCATGCGTTCTGAGTTTTCTGAAATCTGGAAAATGAACACTGTGATTCCGATTGTAAAAAAGAAGAGTAACGATTCTGTGGATAATCTTACACCGCTTAGTTTAGTTTCCATTTTATCTAAAGTATTCGAGATCATTCTTCGTGATCAAATCAACCAGCATTTGGCTAATTGTACTCGTAATTATCTTAATAAATTTCAATTCAGATTCCCGATAGTTTGCATATGGAAAACTCGGTTGATGAAACGTATTTTGAAATCGGGTCACATTTTGTAATCGAACCTGGATTGCAGACGAATAAGGCGACATCTTGCAACAACTTAAACGATTCTCTAAACTTTTCTAACTGACATGGTCTCCAACAAACAGCCCTTATACCTGATGATGTGTTAAGATCTTCAGAGATACCTCAAATGGTTTAAGAATTTTTATTATATTTGGTCATTATACAAAATCCTTTAAACTGTTCCCACCCCTGAGTGAGAAGCTCCTGATAATTTTATCTAACTAGCATGGTCCCCAATTAACGCCCGATATAACGGAGGTTGTGTTAAGATCTCTAGACATATCTCGAGTGCCTTAAGAACTTTTGGGTCATAATACAATATTTTATATTATTTTTATTTTTTAACAGCTTAAGTTGTTTACTATTAGACGGGATATGCCTTTACTTGGTATCATCTCTGAGTTTTTTTAAATCGGCCTTAGTGTCGCATATGTATAGGGTACAAAAAGATCTCAATATGTTTTCAAATTTATTTTTTCATTGTAAAGAACAATCCTTCCGATTAGTTATGGAATACTATTTCATTCATATGACTGCCTCGGCTGGCCTTGACGTACCCCATACGGTCGGTCCAATTTTTGAGCACATTTTCGATGGTATGCGGCATTATGTCTTCAATGGCAATGCGAATATTGTTCTTGTGAGCGTCAATCGTTGCTGGTTTATCGGCGTAACACTTATCTTTGACGGCACCCCAAAGATAATAGTCCAACAGCTCCGAGGCGGCCAAATCACATTAGCATTTCGGCTGATAATTCGATCTTCGAACAATTGAAACGTGTGCTGTATGGCACGGAGCCCCGCCTTGTTGAAACCAAATGTTGCTTATGTCCTCCTCTTCAAGTGCCGGGAACAAACAATCGTTTATCATGGCGCGGTAGCGCTCACCGACACCGCTCACTTGACAGTAACGGCGGCTCCTTGCTCATTTTCAAAGAAAAATGGCCCAGTGATGCCACCGGACCAAAATCCGCACCAAACAGTCAATCGTTGAGCATGCATCGGCTTCTCTACAATCACGTGTGGGTTCTCCGTGCCCCAAATGCGACAATTCTGCTTGTTTACATAGCCGCCAAGATAGAAATGCGCCTCACTCGAAAATATGATTTTTTTGCCAAAATCGGCATCTTCTTCAAGTCGATCGCAAACCCACTCAGCGAACCGAAAACGCAATGGGTGGTCTCTTTGCTTCAATTTCTGAACCAATTGATCTTTATACGGTGTCATACCAAGATCTTTACGCAGAATTCGTCGTAATGTTGTGCGTGAAATGTTCAATTCTTGAGCACGATGACGAGTTGACATTCCCGGCGACTCACGCACATTCTCGGCTACAGCATCAACATTTTCGGGTGTACGCTTGGTTGGCCACTTGGTTCGTGTTGGTTTATTAATTAGCAAGCCTGTTTCTTCAACTTTATTCACAAAATAACGCACATATGGAGCACCCGGCGCTTCGTTTCTTCCGAAAACCACAGTCAATTCTCGCACACATTCTGCAACATAACCATGATTTGCGAAGAAATGTTTCAATATTTGCCAGCGTTGTTCAAGCAAATACACAACCATTTTCGTTCAGCGGAAGGATAAAACTAACTTTCTGTCAAATCAGAAGTGGCATAACCCTTACCATACTCAAAATAACCGCTAGCTCATAAAAAAAGTTAGATGGCCCACCCTATATGAATGCAAATCTACATTCTTATGTACGTGTGTATGTCACTGAACTCCTCCCACACGGCCAGAACACATGAACGACGGCGCCTGCACGTACATTGCGCATTGACACGTACATCACTTCTCCGCCTTGTGTTCAAATGCGAGTCGGACATCGACTATTCTGCTGCGCGTCTGGAAAATTTCCCTACCACAAATGGGGATCGAAAATCCTATCCAGAAATAGTTGACTTCTACTATAATTTTTCTTTTTGGGATGGAAAATTACTCCTGTAGTTATCTGGTACGGAGACCGTGGATCGTTTGCCGGTGATTATTTTCCATATAGATGGAGAACAAACGTTGGGCGTTCTCAAAATATCTAGATCAACTGGTTTGGAAATGGCGGATGCTGTTTTCCAAAGCTTAGTCGATTGGAGAGTAGCTGACGATGTTGTGGCGGCTTGCTTCGATACAACATATTCAAATACTGGAATACTAAATGGAGCATCTATTATTTTAGAGCAGAAACTGGAACGAAGTTTATTATATCTTCCTTGTCGACAGCACATATGTAAAATTACATTGCGCACTTCAATTGAATCAAAAATGGGCAATACATCAGTAGTAAATGTTTCGGTATTTGTGAGATTCAAGAATGACTGGAATTACTTGAATAAGGATAATTTCAAAGCAGGCACAGATGATCCCAACGTTCATACACAATTAAATGATGCGAAAGCGGAATTAGCGGTTTTTGTAAGAACGAATTGGCAAAGGAACATGCTCGGGATGATCACAAAGAATTATTGGAAATCACTCTATTGTTTCGGGTATGATACCAAATGGAAATGCCCGTTTGCGTCTGCCAGGGCCTATGCATCATGCTCGCTGGATGTCCAAAACCATTTATGTATTGAGATTAGTTCGTGAAGAATTTAAGTTAACAGCACAAGAACAGAAGAATTTACGGGACATTTGCATTTTTGTCGTACGATTTTATGTGAAAATTTGGTTCCATTTATTTTTTTAAATATAAGTAATTTGAACTGGTCTTGTTGGGAGTCGCGTAACACCGTTTATGAATAGACATACTGAAATGGAAAGATGTTTGCCAGTTGAATGATGCACCTCAGTCAGAAAACGTTTGCAATTTGATGCAAATTTGGAAACGCCGATTGCCAGGAAAATATATATACACGGAAAAAATCGCTAGATGAAGTTTTAGATGCCATTATGAACTTCGCACTCTGTATGAATGAGCTTTTATGCTCAAAAAGGGTGTGGAGTTCACGAAATTTTTTGTCAATAAATAAATAAATAAGCTGCTAAAGCACTAAAGCTGGATTTGAACTATTTACGAGATATTTATTTCTATAAAACACACGACGAAAAGTTGGCGATGGCTGTACTAAATAAAATATGTGCTTAATTGTGGTATTTGCCAGAAGAAAGCATCGCATTCTCTTTTGGCAACGAAAACGTCTCTAGTGCAGAGAAAAAAAGAATGGTGCAACAGTTGGAAATGATGAGGAATGCAGAGGCCGAGTCTAGTAAACGAGTCGAGTTGAAAATTGATGATGGGTGTCATTCATTACGAAACAACTGGCAGATTTTGTTACACCAAACAGGCGATTTTTTTACACGGTTCAAGATTTCCACCGATTTATTAAATAAAGATCCGAATATGTGGCCTCAAGATGATAATTTCAAGAACGGAATGAAGATTATCAGTCAAATAAAAGGCGTAAATGATATCGCAGGTGTTAAGGTGGTGTTAAGTTAATACACGATTTTAATAAGAAATTAACAAGAAATGAAGATGACTTGTTTAACAAATTCGCTATTTGTTAAACAATTTTCGATATCATTGATGTTTTGGAAAGGTAATTATCTCTTCTATTTACAACAATTTTCATTTAGACTAAAAAAAAATTTCAATAATTTTTCTGTTCGTTTGAAAGTGAAAAAATTAAAAAAATATCGTTTTTATCGAACTTCGCGCTCAAGTTGGGACCTCTAAACTATCCTCGATTGACCTAATATTTTTTCGTTTAAGTTTTTAGCACTTCTCTGAGAATTTTGCTCGATTCGTAAGATTACCATAATACTTATATTAACACCGATACACGTTTATTCGATTGAAGTATAGAGTAGTAACTATAAAAGTAATGATTTATTGCCAGCACACGACGCGATAAATGTTAATATGTAAGTATCCTTAATTACGTACTGAATTAATACATAAAATGGAAATAATTTGTATTGGTTAGAAGATAAAAATTAAAAATAATTTTCCCTTATAAGAAGGTTTGACATAAAACGCACTCATCTGCAATCGGAAACACTTGATTGATAAAACAAATTTCTTTCAATTGCATTTTATGTTTGTTTTTTTAAATAAGCAATTTTTTTTGCAGCTCGGTAGTTCACATGATAAACGGAAGTCATTGGTTCGAAAAGTTGAGAGTTAAAATACTGAATGGCGGGTGAGAAGTTGTTTATATTTAATATAAATAGTTTCATAACCACATTCAGATTTTAACAAAATTTATTTAACCGTGTAAAAACAAACTTTCAACTAAAAATTATATACCGGGCTACAGAGTACATATTTTTTGGTGAATATCATTTCAAGCTAACCTAAAAGTTGGCCCGCTGTTACATTCAAAATTGTACATAGAATGCAAAGGAGAGAAAAAGTTTGATGGCACATGTAAACGAGTACATCAAACATTAAAACTTTATAATTTATAACATAATGTTTTGTTATTTATTTTATTTACAAAACAAAACCAAATATTTTCATCAGCCTGAAGGAAGTTTAATAAAATATTTTTATTTTTAATGCATGTTTTGTTGTATATAATAAATAAAAGCTCTTCTAAACATACGACAGCGCTTCTCTTATTTCCACAAATATTTATATCATAAAATATTTTCGGACCATAAAAATATTTTGTATGTAACATGAAAGCAAATACTAACACCACCTCCCAGCACACAAACAAAAATGTTTATTACTTTTGAATTTTATCGTTTTCACCTACAAAAAAGCTTGTGTTATTTCTTTTTTGTATTGTATATCCGTTACTAACTTCAAGGCTTTCAAAAAAATTCAATTTGCACAATTTTATACAAAATGTAGTTTGATGATAAGCTTTACAATAAGTATTATTTATTTAAAAAGCTCTGTATAATAAAACATGAATTAAATGAGTACTGAGTGCATTTCACCGATAGTGCAGGTAATATACAAAATGCATCTCAAACATAAAATCATATAAATTTGTAATAATTGGCTAGGTACATGGAAATGAATTATTATTTGTTTACGATTTATTTGTTATAAATTTTTTATTGTATATCGCACATAATCCAATTGTGCATGCATACACTGTTATTATTTTATAACATAAAAAAGCTCACTGAATTTGCAATGATAAAACTATTGAAGTGTAACAAACACATTTTGCTTTTTTCTATATTTTATGCAATTTTACTAAAAATATATTAATTGAATTGTACTTGTACAGATACGCAGTAAGTATATAAACATTTTACAGTGTGTTTGATAGGCGTATGTATGTACAATACCGTACAACTGCAATTGATATTGATTTCTAAGGTCACACTGTTTCTATTCATTCAATAGTTTATAATTTATGACCAATTATTCTAACGAGCAAGTTTTGCAATCATTCGAGTGCAAATATCGTTTCAGGCACAAAAGGCAAACAAGGATTGTTCTACTACTCCGTCTAATGTTCACCTGTGATGAAAGAAACCTACATTTGATTTTCATTTTTTTCATCTAAAACAATCAATTTTTATTTTATTGCCAGTCTAGGTTTGCTTTAAGCCCTAGGGCGTAAATAGTATATTGTATAACAAGTGTTGAAAGCGAAAGATTATTGGGATGGGAATGGGGGCACTCAAATGGTTGAAATAAACTGTGCGAAATTAGAATGAGAAAACTTTATATATTACACGTCCGACCTTTCGGCTGTTACTTCTGTGCTACTGTTCGAAAATTATCATACCAAAATATTTTGTACACATACGATTAGTAACTTAACTACGTAAACTTACTTCACTGATAATAAGTTTTTTGCGGTAATACCGTAATCTCAAACAAACAACAATTTTGACTAAAACTACAATTTGGTATCTATAAAATAATATTATCGTAGTAGTTCAACAAAGTTTGGAAACTTCTTGGACATCCGAAACTTGCCGTTTAGTAAGATTTTGTTCCTTATCAAGCACAACAGCGTCATCTGCAGATATTGAGTGGACACTTACTCGAAGACGATTGGTCATTGCACTGTTTGACGAAATATAATCTTGGGTAGTCTCAATATTATGCTGGTACACCCTCATCCTTAAATATTGTTTGGTTTGTCCAACACAGTGTTGTGCAGATTAATTACGTTACATTAATTACGCTATTATTTACAAGTAAATAATTGTATTAATTACACGAAATTGTTTACGTTACGTCATACAACCATTACAGGCAACTACATCTATTGAAACTTGTACATTTGAATTTTATTTTCATTGCTGGCTAAACAATTTTTTGTATCCAATTTCAAACAACACATACACGCTGAAATTCTAATTGAGTGATTCGTATTTTTTTAAAATTCAAAAACAGCCGTAAATAAATCACGCAGTGTTATTCCAACATCAGCAACCATACCACACACCGACCAAATGGCACAGTGGTTAAAGCTTTGGCGTTTGGATCGGGAGGTACCGGGTTCGAATCCCGATAGGAGCAGCATGCAAAAGGAAATTGTCATCAACAGATTGTAATCTGGTGATTAAAAGGAACACAACTACGACCCCCTATTGGCGTGCAAAACTCATGGGCCGACCCATCTTCCATGTCCAGTACTATAGGCTGGCATGGAGCTATGCAATGCGCAGATGGTAACTTAAATCGGTCCTATAGCCGTACGTCTTCAATTTGGCAGGGATGCGTAAAGTAAGACGGGAAAATCAACCGCGAAAGAGCAGGGAGTGCTTCGGCCCCAGAAAAGATTGCATGGATTAAAAAAAAAAAAAAACTATACCACACAATCTACTTGATGAATTTAGCCAAATGAGCCACATAAAGCGTTTCATAACGAGATACAAATTTTCGATACTAAAATATTTTTTTAAAAGTTACAGACAGTACATCGAACTTCTAAAATAACTATTCCAGCGTTCACGTAATAATTATTTGGCGCCTCCAGAAATATAATCAAATATATATAAGCTCCCTGAGTCTGCGAATTTTTATTACCGCTTAAGCGGATTACCGGTACTATTAACAATATATTTCATCCTTTGAATCATAGATGGATCTGCTACTTTCCTTACCCAAATATCATCATCACGCTTCTGAATAATACAGTATGCAGCCTTATAGAAAAGTGAATTTTTATTTATTAAAAATATTGATACTAATGAACATTTATTTAATAATTTACACATTATAATATTGTAGTAGCGCCATTAATTAGCAGATGTCAGGCCCACAAAATAATCTATTGAATTTAAAAATGTCAATAGATGTAGCTGCTAGAAAATGGTGTATTTTAAATTATTTTACTAATTTAAGTATTTTCATTCAGATGTCACTAATTAATTACATTTTTTACATTTATTACAATTTTTACCGTAATTAATCATTATTTACGTAAAAAATGTAAAAAATTATTTTTTACGTGTAATTGCACAACACTGGATTCAACATAATTTTTTCCAATTTTCACGTATGGAATCGAAATAAAACATTTACGATTAGTTTCAAATGTTCAACTGTTAATTTTCGAAGTGTTATTTTTATAGATAGCCTTCCTTGTGATAATGTTTCCTAACTAAAACATCCGTTATACTTTGTATAGTTTGAACTATGCTTTCTGATTTTTGAATCAAGTTACTTTCAAATTTACATTTCAAATGAAGTTTTCATATTTTTTGATGAAAGTTTTGAAAACTTGATTTTTTCTCGAAACATCAGTTCTATTCGAATGTTTTTTCAAATAAGTTTAAGTGTTTTTGTTTTAATGTAGGAAATTATGTTTATAGTCAAGGACATGTCACCGCGAGTAATTGGCGCCCTAAAACCAATACTAATTCAGCGACTTTTCTCCAAGTTAGAGGCGGCTGAAGCGGGTGTTTGTCATTTATCATGTGGCTCGCTATATAAAAGAGTTGAAGGTGGGACTGGATGCCTTAAGATCCTTCACTAGTACGCGACCCACACACGTAACAAGCGGGTTGCGTAACACAAACCTTGTCACAAACACGACATCAGAAATTGTACACAAACAACGCTTTAAATATGGGAAAAGCAAAGAGTTACACATTAGACGTACTTGAACTACAAGAGCTTAGATGGTCTGGGAGTGGGATCCATGTTACCACCAATGATTACCCATTACAGCGCCCACCAGAATTGAGGAGAATATGGAGTAGTTGGCTTGAAGCGGATATGCATTTCTCTGTCTAATTGAAGAAATTCATCGATAAAATCCGCCACTACGACAATAAAATCAACGAGGATAAGACTGTAATGCAAAAATCGGTAGAAGTGCAGAAAATATATTGCACATCGGTCCTAACAGCTTGCACCTCACTATTAACAACAACGGCCAACGCGTAACTGGCGTTGTAGTAACGTACACGTTAGTTGTATCAAATACGTGTTTTTCCACATAAGAGATTCCACAAAGATGAAGTAGAGATTTAATAATGGAGAAACGGAAAACGAAATCGATTACATCATAGTCTCTAAAGACACTTCACCAGCTTATCCGACGTTAGATCTAAATTAGATCATCTAATAGAGATGCAGACATGAACAGCGATCATTTGCTAGTCATATTCAAATATAAGTACTCGCCTTGCTACGTTTCAGTTTGCGTCGTTTCACATTGCTTCGAAAAAATGTATACAATATGATTGAAATATGCAGTGTAAACACGCCTTTATGTCTAACAAAAAAATTACATATATGTATAAAAAGGGAAATCCCAGCTACTTTATTATGTTTTTTGTTGTGTGAGAAATTTACATTTGTTTTCAGTTTGATAAAAGTTCTTGAAACGAAAAGTGTGTTTTTTAAAATTATTCGTAGATACGTACTGAAAAATAAAATTTATTAGGAAAAAATTTTATTTTGGAATCTGTTTTCGTAAGTTGTAATCATTTTTTGTAGCTTCATTATTGATATCATTATTTTTTTAGTCGGAAGGATAATAATCATGAGCGGAAAAGTTGAAAAAAAGAAATCGAGAAAGGCAATAACACTGGAAACTAAATTAAATATTTTGAAGCGTTTCGAGGCAAGAGAACGAGCTGTTAAAATAGCTGAAGCACTTGGACTAGCAGAATCAACTGTGAAAACAAAAAGAGATCGCGACGGCAGTAAAATTAAAGAAATTGGGATAGCTGCTACTGTGTCAGGCAAAAACAATAACTCGTGCAAGAGATTTTCTGCTAGTAAAAATGGAATCCTTACTTTCTTTATGGATTGAAAAACAAGTACACGACCAAGTTCCACTACGTGAGAGCATAATTCAGGAAAAAGCACAGAAATTATATGAAGATCTGAAAAAACAATCAATGATATGGAAAACGAGAATGCCGATGAAAGACAACCAAAGTTTTCAGCGAGCGCTGATACGGCTGCGGAATTCCCCGATACTTTAAAAGCAAAGGACTTCATAGCAAAAGACTAATCTCTAAGCAAGTTTTTAACGTTGACGAGACGGGATAGTTTTGGAAAAGGCTGCCGAGCAGAACATATATTTCTAAAGCAGAAAAATTAGTTTCGGGTCTTTCGTCCCGAGCAAAATAAACTCACTCTTCTTTTAGGCGGAAACGCGGAAGCAGATTTTAAATTTAAACCGTTTCTTATTTATAACTCAGAAAATCCTAGAGTAATGAAAGGCGTAAATAAAAAAGCCTTCCCGTACATTGACGATCAAACAAGAAAGCTTGAACGACGTCTGCAATGTTTAAAGACTGGGTTTGCAAATGTGCTATTCATGAAAAAAATCGTATTACTCTAAAGAAAACTTGAATTTTAAAGCTTTGATTATTGTTGATAATGCTCCCAGCCATCCCATTTACATTGATCATTTATCAGATAATTTAACATTTTCATTTCTGTCACCAAACACTACGTCAGTTATCCAACCTATGAATCAAGGGGTAATTTCAACGTTCAAAAGCTACTATCTGAGAAGAACGTTCAAGCCGCTTTTAAACGCTATCGATGATTCACCAAAAAATAACACAGTTCCAGAATTTTGGAAAACATTTACTGTACTGGATGCAATCAACAATATTTCAGAATCGTGGAATGAAGTCACACTCACTTGTATGAATGGTGTATGGCGGAAGATATGGCCAGAATGTGTTCGTAAAAACCCTAACGCTAGCCATATTGCAAATGTTGGTGACATATCTGCAATTTGTACAGAAATTGTTAACCTGGCAAAAGAAAATGAATTTGAGGGAATGGACGAAGCTGGTGTGAAAGAGCTTATTTCAACACAAAATGAAGACATGACCAATAATGATTTGATGGAATTATATTTAGAATTGGCGTATAAAGAAAATTCTATAGAAAATTTAATGGAAACTCCTGAGCAAGAAATGCTTACTTCAAAACAAATTAGCACAGCTATGGCCCTACTTGACGAAATCGCTTCTATTTTGACACAAAATGTTCCTGACGAAAAAAGAAGTTTAAAAGTTGCACGATCCTTAACTGCTCCCGTAAGTTGCTACAAGGAGATTTATTTGGAACAAAAAAAGAAAACGATCCAGCAAACTTTGGGAAAAATATTTGCAGCCATCAGCATCTACGTCTACACATCGAACAATTCCTGCATCGTCCGATACAGAATCTCCAATAACGCTAGATTCTGATTCGTCATAAACATTAATTATCAATCTAGGTTCTAACAGCAACGAAAAAAATATTGAATTGTCACGTTTTATTTTAATTTTAATAAATTCTTACGTTTTAATTTTCTGAATAAATAAATAAATTTATTAGAAACTGGAAATTGCTTTGGTTTTGATAAAATGCCCGTTTGGATTTAGCGTTGGAAGGATGGATGGATACGATCTTTAATATTTTTGCACCCTTCCATACAAAAAGTTATTTCGAATTGCGACGTTTTGCTTGCGAGTATAAACTTTCATCTTCGTTTAATAGACAAGCATAGAAAACCGTTCGTTAGAACGTCGAACCTTTAAACGATCAAGCATCACTACAAAGTTACCAATCAGCTGTCACTGACTATCTAGATCGACACAGTAACTACGAAGAAAAGAAACTCCTCTTAAGAGCGTTCTGTACTAAATTAAATTTGTTGTTAAACTATCACATGGCCGCGAAAATAATGTCGCCTCCTCGTATTACTGTAACTTTTGATATGGCTGTCCTTTTCTTTCCGTATTTTGTTTTTTATGTTGATGATTAATTGTTTTCATCGCATTACATTAGAACAGTCCAAAGAAGCTTGAAAATATTTCGTGAGGAAGACACCGTTAATTAAAAATCAAGATTTGGTCGTCTGAAAAAAAAGTGATTGAAGGTGGTGTGCAGACTTTAATGCGAAGAGTTTCGAAAAAAGTGCGGGAGTTTTTTTTAAGTTGAATCTGTACACAACACTGAATTAAATTTGTTGTTTTTTAAAATCATAATTAACTATTTTATTAATTTTCGAACAGGCGTCATTATTTTCGCGATCATGTGATAACCTAAATATCAAATTTCCACGTGTATTTATAAAAAATTCACATTAGTATTCGAAACTACCTATAAGAAAAACTCCGTATTTCCATACCAAACAGTCGCTCGCCCTCTATCGGTGATTTTCTGAATTTGTTTTCATAATTTTTTGATGTTTTTATTTAAATATTTTCTATAATACAAAATTAAAATAAAATAATAAAAGATTTAATTTTATTAAGCAAATTGAGTCTATTGTTGAGCCGATTGAGCATGCACAAATTCTCCAAGTTTGAGAGCTAATAATAAAACAAATGTTAAAAGAAAATTTGGAGAAAAGGAAAAATATAAACAAGAGTTTTCCATAATATCTACTGACCATCAAAAAACTCTAGTAGAAAATGTTGGCCCAGATGCCTATCAAACCTGCATAATTTACCCTTACTTTAGTAATGAGCACTATTAATATCCAAGAGCAGTGGCACGCTATACAGTCAGTGATAGGAGGTCTTCATCGAGTTATCCCTATGATTGGTTCGATGATCAGTACCTATTGGTTGTCGAAAATAAACAAAGGCTTCGTGAAAAATGTTTGGCTCGCAACACTAGAAGCAACCTAGCAAAATATCTGAGTACTAAGAAATCGAACATCGAAAACATCAGCTTCCAAGCAGAACAAGGAAATTCTAGAAATTATGTTGCTAACGCCAGGAATCTCACTAAAGACTTCCACCCAAGAAGTACTGCCCTCAAAAGCGGGACTGGTGAGCTCAGAACAACCGTGGCGGTTCTCTCAGTATGGCAAACCTACTTCCAAAATTTGCGAAATCGGAATAACGAAGTGACCTCCATTAAAGCAATTGCTCCATCAAGTGAAAAGGTCTTTGTCGAATATCCAATAGTGGAGAAAGTACTCGACGGAATCCCCACAGATTTAGTTAAGCTCGAATGCGGAACTCTTGCATCAAATCTATACGATCTCATCGTCTTAAATATGCCTACTAACCGATCGACTACTGATCAGTGTTTCACCATGAGGGTGATTTTGGAAAAATGTTTGGAATACAATATAACCATACAACAACTATATATAGACTTCCGACAAGCATATCACAGTATAAACCGCGAGAACCTATCAGCGGTGTCCATATGACTAGGAATTCCAGAGAAACTCGTTTATCTCCGTAAATTAACAACGTCTGGCTATGTAATCGAAATCGAAGTAACTGTATCACTCATTTGAAATAACATCTGGTGTTCCAATATGGAGACGCAATCACGCCAGCACTGTTCAACCTGGTACTTGAGTGCATAGTAAAGAAAAGCAACATTCGTGTTATTTTTTCAACGCAGGATATACATATGATATCGTGCTTCTTGGTCGAAGACCTAGCAATATCAAAGACAGTTTCATATCGCTCGGTCGCTACGCAAGAATTCTTGGTTTAGAGATGAATAGCTCTCTTGGTTTAGAGCAAAATAAAATTTTTAGCAACATCCAGGATCATTTCCAGGGAAAATCATGAAATGGGCGACCATAATTTTGATAGCATTGATAACTTTAAATACCTCGGGTCAATAATAACATTCTCAAATAATATTTAGGCAAAGATAAAAGTTCGAATCGCTGCTAGACAACGAGTTTTCTAGGCCCAAATCGTGCAAGCTCACACTTTATAAAGCACTCATAAGACAAGTGATGGCTTTCAGAAGTAAGAGCTGGACCATGACCTTAAAACGATTGTAGATTGTTATCTACTTTCGAAAGGAAGGTCATTCGTTCCATCTTTGGTCCAATTAACGTTGCCAAGAACAATGAATATCGGATTCGTAGGAACCACGAGTAAAATCAACTTCTTGGAAGTAGCGGTATCATCGGATTCATCAAATACAATCGAGGTAGGTGGTTCGACAATTTCACTATCAACGTCGAGCAGCTGTTGGTTGAGTTAGTACAAGTTTGGGTCAGTGCATGGAAACAGCATAAATGTAAATGTGAAATGCTGGTATGCCTCATCCAGCAGTAGACCCGGCTAAGGAGGAAGAAATTTTCGTTTTTCATACAAAATAGCATTTTTGAAAAAAACGACATGCAAGGAACGGATAAGCTGTGTTTGAGCATTTACGATTTTCAATTGCGAACCCAACCTTCGAGAACACGCTTGAATATTTTTCGATCTTTTTGCTTAAATTCGGTCAAGTTTTGAAAACAAATTATGTTATGGTTAATTTACCTATTACCAGGTTATTTTAACTAAAATTCAACTACATATTTAATCATTCTTCTGTTCATGATCACGAGCAGAAGTATACAGTTACTTTAACTTTAATAATTAAATTGCAACAATTTTGAAGTGAAAATTGGAATCTATTGAAAATCTACAAAACGATAATCTTCCAACGAATCGAGACGTAATTAGACGATTCCTCCACAAGCTGACAAATACTAATATAAGTATGCAAGCTAACACTGTTGCGGATGAGATAGCTACCATTTGGCAGAAGTTTGGTATTTGTCATCAGGAAAAGAGAACTATTTTTAGAAAAATCATTAAATTACATGACACATATCGAAATCTCAAAAAAAAAAAATATTAGCAAAAAAAGTGAAACTGAAACAAGTAAAAGATAAGTTTTCTAACAAGATGGATGGAAACTCTTTGATATTGGTCATGATCTTAATCTTGAAAAAACAGAAGATCCGTCAAAGTCGTGGTTCCGCGAGCAACAACGAAATATTTATGCTTTTAACATTCGTTCATTAAGACCAATGGATGAGAGCAATTCCACATTGACGATTAATGATCCACAACCTTCAACAAGTAGATCTCAAGAAACAGATATAAACTTAATCATTTCGGACACCAGCAAACTTACATTGTCTTCTAGACGTTGCGTGCGGTGGATCGATCGAAAATAAGCAATCCAGAAGCTGCTCGTCTAATCGCCACCACTGCAAATGCATTAGGGCATGATTTAGAATCAATTGCAGTTTCGAAAGAGACCATACGTCGCCATCAACAACGGCTCAGGAAGGAAATCAGTGATGAAATATTTAAATCTTTCAGTTCTGATTCTATTCCAACCGTACATTGGGATGGAATAATGTTAGAATATATAGCAGAGGGAACAACGGTTGACCGACTGTGCGTTATAGTATCCGGTTATGGTAACACCAAATTGTTGGAAGTTCCAATGATTGCACATGGAACAGACATCGGGCAGTGTAAAATGGTATATAAAATGCTTGAAGACTGGAATAAACCAGAAAATATTAAAGGATTGTGCTTTGATATAACGGCCAGCAACGTCGGTATGCTAAATGGAGCCTACAGACTTCTTCAAAAAAGACTTGGCAGAAATTTATTGTGGTTTACTTGCAGACATCATATATATGAATTAATTGTATCTGCTGTTTTTAACCCTAGAGCCGTGCATATGAGTTACTTCGCTTTGTCGTACTTAGGGGTACTCAATGCGCCAATATTTTTTTGGTGGAAAATGAATGTCCTGCAGAATAAAATACTTAACCCAACAAATTTTTGTGTAGAACAGAGCAACGAATTTTTTTATTTCGAAGTAAAACAGCCTTTTTCAAATAATTCGTTGCTCTGTTCTACACAAAAATTTGTTGGATTAGCCAAAATATTGGTCCAATATTCGTCCACCAAATTGGTGAATGCGTTCTTGGTCGCTTTGATGGTGGTACCGAAGAGGAGGTGGATTGCACAGACAAAATTCAAATTACAGCCTTTATCCTCATCAGCCACTGGATCTGTGCTTGTCGTATAGGACTGTTCGTGTATCTTAGTATACAACCTTTTGCTTTTTTCGATTACGCTTGCAGGCTTAACATCTTTGTTTTATTTTATTTTTCTGAATTTCCAGGAGTATTGTAATGTTCGTAAACTCATAACCAATTAACTGTAAAGCTGTTTAATGATTTTAAAAATAATTTTCGTGTTTCGATGACGTACACAAGGTGGGATTACTCAGTTGAAATATGCGATAGGCAACAATTACACCTACATCCAACATGTCATAAAACAGTGCATTTGATCGAACGTATCAACACCATTCTTCGTAGCATTGTAGTCCAAAATAACTTGCGGTTTTTGGATGTTAGTATCTATAGCTCATCAGCGTGTTCTATAAAGAGAAGCAAAACGTTTTTTTTTTGTGTTGCGTACATAACTAGTAAAACACAAGTTATCAGAGAGCTCAAAAATAGTAGAATATTCTTCTCTACATTTTATTTATATTCGATCGTATTGTGCCTTGTTTTGTTTGTAATTAACTCCTTGGATAAAGCGAAAAACTATCCATGGTGATGTTGAAATCTTTATCGAGATAACGGTCACTAAGACGAAGCACGAGATCGTGAGCAATATTTTGAGATATCTGTTCTCCTGGCTGTGTGCCCAAATGTATTTCTCCTGCCAATGGATAATTCGTAGTAGCATCGACTAGCCAAAAAATTTGTATTCCGTACTTCCCCGGCTTTCCCCGATTCCAGCGAATCTAATAAAACGAGTTATTTGTTCAAATCTTGCTAGAGACATCACAGCTCTGTAGAAAGGTGAGTGCGACTCATGGGACAGATTCTTGGCCTGCACTGAACATGACTTTTCAGCTTCAGCCTATAATAAAGTTGATATGTAGGCATGAAACAATTCATCAGCGTTTAGATCGGTCCAATATCGCATATTCTTGGGATAGTTGAAATGACTTTCATTTGTTCGTTTAGCTTTTTTATTTGTATCTAATACAAGTTTCGACAATCGATATAGGTATGAGCCGTTTGAATGCATCTACTTTATTTGGGAATGCTCCGTTACACAATGCAATGTGATTTTTTCTTGCAGCATTTGCGAAAGTTGTTGTTTTACTCAGAATGAGAGGGACGCGACCAATAAATTTGCTCATAATTTTTGTTCTGCGCGATGTCGCGCATTCGTCGATTACGCTCAACTGCCGGAGCTTCGTTTTGTTTTGTTTCTGGAGGATTATTGGCAAAACTTGTTTAATTTTCTGCTTCACGAAAATCTTCAGTTATCGATTTTTTTCAAATCACTAATTTAACATAAGACACGTTAATTACAAAAACCACTACCTGTTCTAACGAATATTCTTTCTCTTTCTTTCTTACTTTCATAAAGTACATAATACTGTGGGCAAAATATAGTAAGACTTTGTTCATAATTAAATACATGCCTATGTATTTAATTATGAACAATCCTCGAAATACACTTGTGCCAACGTTTTTTCCAATCCTCGAAACAGTTGTTAAAGTCAATTTCCGGAGTAGCCTACAATGCGCGTAGCGATTCACGTTTAATGCCTTCAATTGACTCAAAACTGTTTACACGGAGCGGTCGTTTGAGTTTGCTGAACAGCCAGAAGTCAACCGGAGCTAAATCAGGCTACGGTGGTTGCGGGACGATATGGGTGGAATTTTTGGCGAAAAAATCACGTAAAACCAATGCAGTATGAGAAGGTGGATTATCATGGTGCAAAAACCAAGAGTTGTCGGCCCAATAATTCCGGCCTCTTTTTACAATTAGCTTCGCGCAAACGACGCATAACACTCAAATAGTATACCTTGTTGACAGTTTGACTTGCTTTGACGTGGTTTTCTCGGCTTCGGCTCATCTTTGGCACGATATTCGGCCGATCGTCTGTTTCCGGGTCGTAAGCATAGATACAAGACTCATCGCCAGTTATAATACGTTTCATGACATCCTGGTAGTCGGAAAGCATTGTTTCACAGACGTCAACACGACACTGTTTTTCCTAAAAATTGAATGATTTTGGAACCAATCGTGCTTTCACTTTTCTTAGACCAAATTATCTTTCAAAATGGTTTTCACTGATAAGTCCGATATTTCAACGATGCCAGTAAGGTCTCTGACTGTTAATCGTCGATTCTCGAGCACAAATTCCTTGATTTTATTAATGTGTTTTTATCAACTGATGATGTTGATGTTGATGACCGTCCTAGACGTGGCTCGTTGTCAACACGTTCTCGACCCTCTTTGAACAATTTGTACCAATCGAAAACACTTGCTCGCGACATACAATTATCACCGAAGGCCTTTTGCAATATTCTGAACGTTTCGACACCCCAAAATCTATTCCGCACACAAAATTGAATGGAACTTCTTTGTTGAATAATTTCACTCATTGTAAAAATCGCCTAATGCACTTTTTGTACTTCAGAAAGACAAGCGTATACTAAACACTAATGATTATTTTGATGGGATTTGGGCACAGATGTCACTGATAGTCATACCAACATAGAAAAAAAAATATTTCGACGAATGGTTTTCCGCGCGAAATTTAAATTAAAAAGTCTTACTACTTTTTGCCCACAGATTCCTTTTCAATTGCTCTCAATGAATTATTTTATATAAATGCAGTTCGAGTAAACGATCCTATCGGCAATTAAATGATTTGGGATACCTTTGGGACCCGTCTAGTAAATAATTTTTGTTTGTATCGAATGAAAAAAAACAGAGAAACTATGAAGGGATTGGCAGTTTTACATACAAAATTCATTAATAATTTTACGGGGCACTGTATGCCCCAATATACGAAAATGACATTTTTTCTTCTTGGTTCTCTCCTACAAACAGACACTACAAATATATTTCGTATCGCATATTTGTGCATTCTGTATAACGATCTCTTTCGAATAAACAACAATTATTAGTGTTGTATATGTTCTAGAATAAATTATAAGTTTATTATTAGTTTGAAAATCGTTAGGACACTGAGTGCCCCATGCACAGCTCCAGGGTTAATAGCTTGTTAAAGGAAAAATCAAGTGGGCTCAATATTCAGCCTTTTCAGATATTTAGAAGAAGTAGAATTCTTTTAACCATACCCAAATGAAGTCCGGTTTAGCTGACGCAAATGTTCAAGGAATCTACAGTTCGCCAGAGAAGGAGAACCTTTATTAATGATCAACTTGGAAAAATATATAATGGGCGAGATTTTTATGTTTATCACTTTCGTTTCTTGGAGAACCACTTACATATATCACTATAAGATGACTATAAGAGAATTCCTTTAGTAACAAAAACAACTATTAAGGCTGCTGTGCAACAAAAAAACTGTGTTTCTATTTTAAATCTTTTCCATGGCCTTTAACCAAAATTTCATCTTAATATGGAACCTAACTTCACTGTGACAAGCTATATATTTTAGAATCATTATTAAGGCATTAATTAATTTTCAAAGACAGTACTGTTACTAAGAAGTAACATTTTTTTATCTGTTTGAGGTCCCCTTTAATTTTTTATTAATAAACTCTAACCATTGATTTAGCAAGTGGCAAACAATTATTTGAAATTTGCCCCTTTTGGTCGGTGCTTCATTGCTCTATAGCTACAAATCGTGATAAGTACAATAAAATAACAGAAACTATTTTGAAAATTCGCTGAAACTTATGAGCTACAATGAGCTTCATTGAATTCGGCATACTCAAAAATACTTAGAACATATTAAACCAGCATTACTTGAACGAGCTGAAGTGAAAGGGAGGAAAAAACTTCACTAAAGGTCGTTTTAGTGTTTTTTGCAAACAACTAGTTTGAGCGACCCTTAACGTGATACGATATACCAAAAATTTGCAGGAGGTTGTTTCTAATAGAAACGAATATTTTTATCCCTGAGATCGGTAGGAAATCAGACATGAGGAAAAATGGGTCGCAAAAACTTATAAAATTTATTTCAATTCGTTATAAAATTTTACATCTAATTCGTTTAATTAAATTTCAGCACAATAGTAATTTTGGGATTTATATAAATTTGCTAAACAAATATTTATATGCACTAATGATTTTAATTTAATTATTTTTCTAATTATAAAATTTATGAATATGTGTAAATACATAAACGTAACGTATGTACAAACATCCCAAAATAATTTATGTTTCTCATAGTTATAAATTTATGATAAATTAAAATAAAATAAAATTTTGTATTTAGTTTTTAAATATAAAATTAAATAAAATTACGTTGTACTAAATTGACAGAAAAAAAATATTCCATGATATTTAGAGCGGACATTATTTTACTTTGCGGTTTGTGGAATTTCGTTTATGAATTACTGTTTTTGAGTTTTCTGCATCGCTTGTGAGATAACCAGTCATACTAAGTGTTTACATACTAAGCAAAAATGATTCTCAGTCTGACGGCCAGTCCGCACCAGTTTGGTTGACCGGCTTTCACTTAGTGCTTATTAACAGCGGGACGTTTAAAGGGTTAATCCTTACAGTCGGATGTTCTATATAGATTAAAGGCCAAAATTGTTGCCGCAGCTATAATTAGTTTAAATATAGAAAGTATAGAAAGAGAGTAAATACTAAAATATGTAATTCCAACGTAGACTAAAAAAAAATTCTATCATCAAATAACATGACAATTTGTCTTGCCTAACATATAAACATTGAAATAGGTTTAACAGTTCTACCTAAATATTTACACCTCTAGAAATTTAGAAATCAAAATGAATTTTAACTGGCCGAATAAATTCGAACATTACTAGTATTAAGTTAAAATTGCACACTATTCCACTTACTCAAGTTTCGTATTCATAAAAAAATTTACCACAAGGTTGAAGACCATAGAAGAATTTTATTTTTTACAAATATTTCTTCTTCTGTAGAATTTTTAGAAGTAACGACTATACGTTTTCAACTTGAAATTGGGGATAAATAATTTCAATTTATGAATTAACAATATTCATTTTGGGAACAATCAACACTGGAAAATCATTTATTTCAAAGTAATAAAATAGTCCGTTAGAACGTGTAAACATATAGCAATTATATATTTGGAACAATTAGCAACATTGAGCTGCCTTATATTGTCATTTGTTATGTTTCTAGCCGTGCTAGGCGATATATTTGGCATTTGAATAGCTAAATCACTTTTAACATGATCTTTTACACTTGACCATTGGGCTATATGGGCTAAATTCATCTTCTTGGAAAACATCTTCAGTAGAAGAATGAACAGCCAGTATTATCAACTACCATTGTAATGATACAAATGACTAGTGAGCGTTTAGAAGACAACACCGAATGAATTAACTAGCTTCTGGTTTTTTAAATGCACCTCACCTAAACTCATGATAGATTAGACGAATATGTTAGTTCGTTTGCTGCCCGAGTTACGTATCGCCATTCCACAAAACACCATATTCACGGCATCGACTAAGCAACAATGTAGCAAACATACAACAATGTAGCAAAGCAAAGCAAACAACAATGTAGCAACAAGAAACTACAACCACAATGTAGCACAACTAAAGGAAGTAAAATTGGAAATTCAAACATTATTGTATTACACTTATATTTTTCTTTTAATTATTAAATAATTTATTTTTTAGAATTATAATGACACTACATAAAGAACAACGGTATGAAATTCTAATGCTGATTTTACGTTACATTATCATTTACCATAAAATTCTTCTTTATGTTTTCTTTACCAAATAATGGTTCCTGAACAAAAACTAAATCAAAATATATGTAACTTCGAAGTAGAATAGATTAACACGTTCACGCAAATGACTGCTATAGCAGACATATAACTTTTTCGTGTTTAAACAAGTTTGCGCAAACAACTTTCATTTTTTAAGGAATAACTCAATGTATTTTTCAATTCTCAACAATACATTCCTTTCCACGACGAAATATCATTGCAATTACAAAAGTTATCAAATGTGGGTTCCTGAGTAGTACACACATTTAGAAAGTGTGCGCCAACGTGTTAAATAAATTTGTTAAAGTGATTAAACTAACACCAGTGTTTTAAATTATTAAATCCACGACTGCAAAAACTTTAACTGGCGCAGCCATTACCATTTTGAATAACCACATTAAAAACAGTGAAAATTTTCGGAAGTATTGTGAAGTATTGACACGGCTTTTGTGAAAACGAACTTTAACGGTTTATTAGAGTGTAGTGATCGTGTTTATTGAACAATAAGTGATTATTTAACAACAATATAATGATCAAGTGCTAAAATCCATTGACGGCTTATCAACGGGACAACACATGATGCTGATTTTTACCTACCAATTTATTCTACTGATGGTTAAGTGATTTTAGTGATTTCCATTAATTTCCACATACCTTATTCTCACTCCTCACGGTTTATGTGGGACAGGTCATAGTTTCGCGGTTTATGAGTGTTATCGACCAATCTTATTAGTTAACAAAAAATAAAAAATTATAATTTTTGTACGTTAAATGGTGAAAAAGAATTTGAATTCATGAATAAAAAAAAAATACAAAGCAAATAATAATATCAATCGTTTTATGGACGAATTGATAAATAAAATAAATAATATATCGATAGTAGACCTAGATGGCGATCAAGAAAGGGAAAAATTAGAAATTTAAATAAAATAAGTAATTCCGGATTAGGGAAAATCGAACCCGTTAAAATGGTAACCATAGGAAAAATGAGTACCTTAATAGACACCCTAAAGTTACCGGACTGTAAGAAAGACCTACCCAAATTCACGAGTAACAACGATTCGCTATACGAATTTATCAAAATCGTGGACGAAATAATCTCGCAATGCGATGCAATATTAGGATGTGGATAAGTACCCACAACATTTTTACGGGCAATTCGGAATAAAATCATCGGCGAAGTGGCGATGAAGTACTTGTTATGTATGGGACAAACCTTGATTGGAATGGTATCAAGGATAATTTATGGACTCACTATGCAGATAAACGCAATGAGACTAGTCTCATCCGAGATTTACATATTTTATACCAATACAGTTGAACAGTACAGTTGACACAGTTGAAAAATATTTCACAAAAATTGTTGATGTGCAATCAACATAATACACGAACATAATGAAAGTAACCTGAAACAATTTCGTACCCAGGTATCCAAATCATCCCAGCCATAATTATAATTCTCGACCATTAATCAAAAATGGTCAGAAAAGCCAAGGATTTTAAAATATCCAACCCAAACCAGCATTTCAATCCTTACCAAAACCTCAAAATTCGCATTTAAAATTGATGGATACAACATCTAATATGAATAAGTCTCAACAATAAACCTTGCGAAGTCAAAAACCGCAGTATCAATTCAGGCAGCAAGGACCTCCACGGTTTGTGTCCGAGGAACTATATAATCTGGAAGAATTAAATACTAATGAGAAAGTATACGAGGAAATTGAGCATCCTCCACAATATTTACCAGAACTGGATTCATTTCAAGATCCCATCGAAGAAGAACCAGATGAGGAGGGTTTTCCGCCACTAGCCTCGGAACACCCATCGGATTAATTAGCCTCAATACACATTTATCCGGGTTATTGCCATATATTCATATAGCAATAACCAACAAAACAAAACTCATTGGTACAGGAGCAAACAAATCGTTTATTAACCCAGCATACCTAAATCCTAAACGGATAAAGCAAATTCAGCCTATAACAGTGCGAACCCTATTGTAAAATCACGAGATTACAGAGAAAATTATAATTAAAGGATTACAAGAATTTCGAACTGAAGAACCGTTATAATTTTTTAGCTTTAAATTCCACGAATATTTTGATGGCTTAATTGGCCTTGAAATGATCTAAAAATTAGGAATTCGGCTGGACTTACAAAAATCTCTATTAGAGACAGACAAGATAAGACTTCCATTATTGTTTAAATACATCATCTCAATTCTTTACCATCCCACCTCTAGCAAAACAAATAATCCAAATTCCAATAGATACTGAAGAGGGGGAATACTACATTAAAACCAATTCAGACCCAAAATAATCTAATAATACCAGAAGGTATCTATAAATTTAAAAGTTAGCGATCAAATGTAGAAATCGCAAATTTTACCGATCAAGAACAGCCTTATCTTTTCGAACAACCAATCAAGACAGAATCTCTAAATAATTATCGCACTGAACTAAATCATTCTTCTATATCAATCAATACCCAAAATTCTCAAGTCATAACAAACCTAATTCGAGGTAGTCACCTTAACGTAG
Source organism: Nephrotoma guestfalica (assembly GCA_963691935.1). Taxonomy (NCBI): domain Eukaryota; kingdom Metazoa; phylum Arthropoda; class Insecta; order Diptera; family Tipulidae; genus Nephrotoma; species Nephrotoma guestfalica. Next base: position 118,572,610 of record OY829913.1, on the reverse strand, counting down.
AGGTAGAAAAAGCTATTAAGAATCTGTGCCTAGATTATGAAAAAAATTTCCTCAAGGAAAACCAAATTTTAACATTTACGTCACGAATGAAGGCGTCAAGCCAAATACTGACAAAATAAAAGCTGTCCAGAATTTCCCAGTACCACGAACGGAAAGACAAATCAAATCCTTCTTAGGGTTGATTGGTTATTGTCGAAAATTTATTAGGAATTTTGTTAACATAACCAAACCATTGACACAATGTCTACAGAAGGACAAAAATATCATACTGGATGAGGAGTACCTGAAATGCTTCGAATATTGCAAATAATTGCAAGCAATTTTGCCTTAGGAGCAATTCTGTCCCAGGGAATCATTGGATCGGACAAACCTGTTTGTTATGCATCTAGAACTCTGACGCAAACTGAACAAAATTACTCGACTATCGAGAAAGAACTCCTTTCTATAGTTTGGGCAGCAAAATACTTCCGTCTCTATTTATTCGGAAGAAAATGCGTCATTGTTACAGACCATAAACCTGTAACATGGCTCCTTTCACTCAAAGAGCCAAACTCCAAACTTGTTCGATGGAGACTTAGGTTAGAAGAATATGACTACACTATCACGTATAAGAAAGGCACTAAAAATAACAATCCCAACGGCCTGTCCAGGATAGAACCTGAATCAATGGAGATCAACCATCTTTCCGATGATGACTCTAACTCATCAAACAAACGGACATCATTCCGATTATGGAAACACCAATCAACGAATTCAAAACTCAAATAATCTTGAAAAAAGCGACGAATAAACGAGACCTTGGGGTAAAATTTGAAATTCTATCTTGCTCAAAGAAAAGGTATACTATCCAAAGCACAAGATTTGATAAAAACCGAAATCATTAAGGAATATTTAGCCCCAAACTCATTTGGATTAGCTTGTGATCAAGATACATTTAGCACCGTCAACCGTGTTATAAAAAGAAATTTTGAAAATTCGAACATCAAAATAATACGAGCCTTATATTTACGTTTAGACGTAGAACAACAACTTGAACAACTAAACATCATAAAAGAAATTCACGACAAAGGTTATCGCGGAATAGACGAAAACGTTCAGCAAGTAAAACGAAATTACTATTTCTCAAAGTTACGAAATAATACTGTGGGCAAAAAATAATAAGACTTTGTTCATAATTTTGAACAAAGTGTTGACAATCAGTTGATGTTGATGGCCGTCCTAGACGTGGTTCGTCGTCAACACGTTCTCGACCCTCTTTGAACAATTTGTACCAATCAAAAACAAATCGCCGGATTCACTTTTTGTACTTCAGAAAGACAAGCGTATACTAAACACTAATGATTATTTTGATGTGACATTTGGCACAGATGTCACAAAAAAATATTTCGACGAATGGTTTTCCGCGCGAAATTTAAATTAATAAGTCTTACTACTTTTTGGCCACAGACATCCAATAACATGAATGTTAGTTCGTCTGCTGCCTGCAAAAATTTACGAGTATAGATCGTAAATCGTCCTTTAGTTCGCCATATAAATAAGTTAAAATTTGTTTCGTCCATTTCAAACAATGAGAATTTTTTCTGCCTGACATTTTAATAATTTTTGAGTATATTCACGTCTTTTCAGTATGTTAGTTCTGTATTTGCACTTTTAGGCTCCTTACGAATATTTTTAAGTGTACATCAGCCCATCCCATTATTTTTGGGTTTCCTTCGATACATTTTTATACATACATAAATGCGCGGTGGTCTGTTGCAATTTTAGCCAGGCGTCTTTCATCAACGTGTTTTCCATGTTGGTCCATTACCATTGAAACTCGGTTGATATTTCCACACCTGAAGTGGTTGCTATAGCTCTCCAACCCCACTGTTATTATACAACGCACAAATTTGCATTTTTATGATATCAGTCTATGGCTAACTACTAAAAATACATTTTTTGTTTGCCAAAATCATCAGAATAATTTCAATCAGGAGTGATACATTCATTCCATCGCGTTTCTAACATTTCACCTTTTTTGTAGAATGATTTATCTTTGACCTCAAAATAGGAGTTTCTGGAGCATTTTTTGAGGTTTACGAACAGGTGGTAGTCGCTGGGAGCCAGATCCGTTAAACACAATTTTGCCATCGTAGCCAACGATATTTGGAAATATTTTTCACAACTTCTTTCTTCAAACGCAACAATCACACCATGTTATATTCGCTGGCTCCTTTCTCAAGATAGTCGACGAATAAAATTTAGAGTTGTTCAATTGAGAAGCAGGAAAATAAACGCTAACTAAAACTACAAATATTTATTTTTGAATCAAGTTGGGTTTTTTATTTTGAAGGTTTATCAATGCCATTTATGTATGACGTATGATTCATTTTCGAAAGGAACGTTTCAATGGCATTTATCTCGGCAGTGATGTTGTTTTTTATGTCTTGGATGGTGGCTGGACTATCAACGCGCACTTTGCTTTTCCAGAATCCCCATAAAAAGTAATCGAATGGCATTAAATCGCATGATCTGCAGGCCAACTCGTATTTCCGCGACGCGAAATTAAGCGATTTTCGAAGAACCTTTGCAATTCGCCGACATTTTCACGCGTAGTATGGTACATATTTTGCATGTAAATTCAAGTATTTGTGCATAATTCGCAATAAACTGGTCCTTAAAATGCCCAGTTCATGTTATCGACGCGTTGTTGATTGTTTTGGATTATCTCTCACACTTTGCCTCACAACATCAATATTATCTAGTGTGCGAACAGTTTTTTCTATGCCAGGCTTTAGTGCAGCCACCACAGAACCCGTAGCCTGGACTTTACATACTAAATCATCGATGATGGTTGTTTAATTTGGGCGGATATGGCGACCAAAATATTCACGAACTGCGCAAAACATGCTTTTTAGTTGTTTACCATTTTTAGTGCAAGTTAAGTTATTAACTTTAACACGGTTTCCAATCGAATACGACTTTATAGCGATAAGTGGTAAACATTCAACTAGCAAAATGACATGAAATGACAGAAAACAAACACGGTGTCTCTGTAATATTATTTTTTAAATAATTACGGAGGCCAAAACCTCTTCGACCGATATTTGCATTTTTGGTGACTTCGGATACCTTTTTTCAATTATTTTAAATTTACATCTCTCGGGATGGGGTTTGCAAGTTCGCCAAGATTATGTTTAGGTACGTCCAGGGTATAACGCGTTTAATTGTTCGGACTTAGTTTTTATTAGTGGACGAAAGTTGATTCTCAGTTTGAACATAAACTAAGTGTAGTTATGTTACTCGTTTTGGGAATCCTTAATGGTAATCGGCCTATTGTCACTTCCAATAGGCAGAAATGATGGCTGACGTTCGAGAGCTTGTAAAGGCCTCGTAAACATCAGTGTACTTACATGGCCAGATGCTTTTACTCTCGTAGGAGAGCTCTCCTAGAAAATTAGGGTTAGACTGCCACTTGTGGAAAAATAGGCAGGAATTTTGTCATGGTCTATTGGGTATCAGAATCACTAATGAGTTCTGTTTTCAACTCTATCATAATGGTGAGGATCACTCTTCGGAGTTTAGACTATCACTGCGAGATTGGAGATAAGCAGACAGAATCATCAAAATTCAATTTTAAATTCACTTCCTTAAGTAAGTGGGTTAGTGGGTAGGTTAAATAGTTTTTTGTCTGAAACATGAATATAAAACATTTAGGCAACAACGAATTCTTAATCGAATGTGAATGTCGGAAAATTCCCGTCGTGTCTTATCATAAAGCGGCCATCGCTCTGAAAAATGAATTCGTAGAAGAACGGATGACCCCTAAGTGTAATGATCTTATTGTACATCAAGCAGTAACCAGATCACCCAAACAAGAAGTAATGACATGTTTTCACAAGCTGGAAGGTGTGTCAAACAATTGATTCGCCAAATAACAAATGGAGTTCCAGCAGATTCTCAAGAGATAATCCTTGAGATGATCTTGGCAGTACAATGAGATGCGAGGTACTCGTACTTAAACTATTTGAAAATAATTTCTGATGAATCAAAAGCTATATTAGGTGTGGACAAAATCCTACTTAGCCGAAACTCACTACACTCGAACCTCTCGCAAAGGAATCATTTTAAGGGTAAACGAACTCGTAAGCAATCCGCACGGATAGCTAAAAAATTAAATCAAAAAAAACGTGAGTGCGAAAATTTGGGGGCGGCGATATTTAGCGAACCACCGTCTATGCGCAAAACGGAGGTGAACGTTGAATCGTCATCAGCTGAAAGAAATTATGGTCAAGTAATTAACAAGACGATAAGTAGTAAAACATCACAAGCAACTTTACCATCTGAAAATAACTAGAACTCTAGCGTGAAGAGTCTATTTGCAGGAGGTTTTTGTAAAATACAAGTAGCAGCGAGAGAGGTAGGATTAGAGCTGCTAAATAATATTTTCGAAAATGATGCAATCAATTTACTAGGAACACGTAACACGTTCAACGAATCTCTATAAAATTCGTTAGCACCTTCCATCTTGAGTTACCTACCCATTCTCTTCTTCTCATCATTCTTTCGTTTCTTTTCGAATATTGCAGCACTAGAGGCAATGATTAAAGCATCCGCTATTACCTCAGCTGCTGCACGAGTTCCGAAAAGAGAAACGCGCAGTAGAACGAACATATTATGATGTAGCCTTGTGTGCTGTAACATCAGATGCAAGAAAATTGTTTGGACTGAAGTGATACGAACTGGTTCTCTAAAGAAACAGGTTAATTCAGGAATTGAAAGTAATAGTAAGGTTAGGGTTTCAGTGCCAGGTAAAGTAGCAGCCGTAGAGATAACATCATCCGGCCGGAAATTATATTTAAAAGGTTAAATTCTTGGAATGGTAATAGGTGGTTCCGGGTTTACGAAGAGTATTACACCAGGAAGTTCCTAGCAAAAACTTTCTAACGAAATTAGAAGCGCCGTCGTAGAAAAAGTGGACGCATACATCATCCCCTTTCCCATTAGTCCATCTATGCATAGTCGGGCATTTACATAGATGATGTAATGGTAAAGTGAAGGCTGGTAATCCTTGTAAGGACGAATATGCCAGCGTCTTTAGTTAAGACAATAGATGTAAGAATTAGGGAAGTATAATGTTAAGTTTATTTTGGTTAGAGGGTGAGGTTGGCTCAATCCCATATTCAGATAATTTAGCAAAGTGGGATTGAGGTAGTAGCAATTTTAGTTATATCGTCTAGATGTCAATTGAAGGAAAATTAAATTAAATTAAATGAAAAAGAGGAACACGCAACCTTGAATGGATTAAAAACAACATGTCACCGCATATTATCCAAACTTACGATGGCGATGAAAGGATACTAGAATCTTTGTTTAGAAGAGGTCTTTTATGCAGGTAGAGAACGAACAAAAACTTGTCATGCGAACCATCAAGAGGATCCTGGTTTACAAAATATAGAACCTTTCAGAAAATAACACAGCAAATCTAGTCGAATGATGGGTCTCAATTTGTTACAATATGAAACAACCTGCAACAGGAGATATCGTTATCTGAAAAAATACCGACACTAATTTATCTAGCACCGTCAGTTCAGCAGAAGCGATGAATCATGGTCAGTTCAGCAGAAGAGATGGGGGTCTGTTTTTTTCGACAGAGGGTGTGATTGTCAAGTTAAATATAGCAACGACATAACGGGTGCTTTTTTAAGCCTGATAGAACTTGAAATTGTAAAAAATAAAACAAAAAATTAAATTTTTATGAAAAATATACTCTGGCAGATCTCAATATACTCTAGTAAATCATCATGAATACTCACGCTTGAACAACGCTACGAAATTATTAAAATTTACTTTGAAAATCAGGCCGGGGATCGCGTTACGATAAATGGCGATCGTTACCGTACCATGGTGAATGATTTTTTGTTTGAAAATATGCATGACATTGATCCGGACGAGATGTGGTTTCAACAGGATGGCGCTACGTGTCATTGACTTATTAAAATCAAAATTTGGCGATAAGTTGATTTCGAGAAATGGACCTGTCAATTGGCCTTCAAGGTCGTACGATTTGAAACCTCTCGATTATTTCCGGTGGGGCTACGTAAAGTCACTGGTTTGTGCTGTATAAACCAGCACCAATTGACGCCTTAGAGGCCAGCATTGCTCGTGTTATTCGTGACATGCGGCCAGCAGTGCTCGAAAAAGTGGGCCAAAATTGGACGTCCAGAATGCGTTTCGTCAAGAACAGCCGCCATGCATTGGATCTTTCGGATAAAACAAAATTTTTGATTACAATTTAATTTTTTGTGTTATTTTTTACAATTTCAAGTTCTATCGGGCTTAAAAAACACCCTTTATTATATATGGGAACGAAACACGAGTCTAAAATGATATTTCAAATACGGGGCATTCAATCACGGAGGCGTAGAAACGAAAATTTTGATCTTTTTACGGTCTGTAGAAATTTCAATACAAACATTAACTGTAACTAAGAAGCACCACATAATGTATTCCATCTCAACAAATTCATCTCTTCAACGAATCATAATCCATCATCCAAGGGATTTCAACGGTTCCAATGAGTTCCTCTACCTTAAAATAATATTATGATAGATTTGATTATAAACACTTGCTTTATATAGCAATTTGATATTTTTCATATCTAATTTTTGCAAAGAATATATGGCAAGGTCAAAAGATCCAAAGTAAGACTTCAGTAAACTATAAAATAAAACATTCTTAAGCTAAATAAAATTGTTTCCACACCCATCAATAATCTAATTACACAATAAACTGAATAATAAAATTAATAAAAGAATGAACAAGTTTAGAGGATCATAATTTCGGATTAATAAGTTAACTTTTTAACTATACAGAATTTTCTAAACCTTATTGAATGAACAAATTAGCTAAGTCCCGGTTTGGTAAGTTTATTAAAATAAAAGTTACAATTTTTGAAAATTAGAATGTCCATATAGTAGATAGTTATTTAACACTTAGAATTTGTAGGTTTAGTTGGCCGGCGGAAATTATCTCAGCGAGAAAGGGCTCCCCACGTTGGACTGCCACAATTGAACACTCCTTCTGTCCTTTATAAATAAAGCATGCGATATCTTTCATCTCAGGGATTGGGGTTCTCCCAAGGTCATGGCGAAATTATTTTAATAATATGAAGATAGTGTGGAATAAGTTGTTAACGGAATACGATAATATTCCGTTACAATTTTGAAAAAAGTCATTAAAACTTACACTTCCGGTACAATAATAGTAATTATGTTGCGAATCTACACCTAAAGCCTAAAGGGCGCATCCCGACACATTAAAAATGTCTTAGGGGTGATAATAACTTTAAAACAATAAATTTGTTTGCTTACTCTTTGACTAATGTCAATGTTATAAATTGCCTTTCCTAATGATTATTCAGGATTATTTTTATTTAACCCAGGTGTGATATTTGATTGCCAAAAACTGTTTTGAACTGTTGTCTTTCTTATCATTCTTATATCCATTAAAAAATAGGCAAATTGTTAAAACGAAATTATTAGAAATACTCGTTTGAGTGTGCACATCGAAATCGCTGATTTTAAACCCTGGATCGTGTCGATGTTAGGCCATTATTATTAAAATGACTACAGGATTTATGGTACAACGTTCATAAAACATAAATTTTGCCTGAATTCAAAAAACAATATTCGTTCCCAGCCATAAATCATAGCTTATCACAGCATCTGCTCAAGCACAACATTTGTATTAATATATATGTGACTATTTTTTTAATTAGGCAAAAATATAGCAAGATAATTAATTTTTTATTATTTTCCTGTTTTCACATTCGTGAGCAAGATTTTTGTATTTTTTTTTACTATTCCTACGTGACATAAAAATGCGCTATATGGAAAATCATAAATTACATTTCAATTAATACGAAGTGAATAATATGAAAGTTTTCATATTTCACAATTTTCCGTAATGGGAGCGAGACAGGTCATAATATTTCTATGAATTTCAAAATTACGTTTAACATATACTAGGCCAAGATTGAAATTGTTTAGTGCTTTTAAAATTAAGGTTAGAAAAGCTAAGTTACAGAAAACTAGATTAGCTCCTGCGGCTTCTGTCACAAACAAAATAAGTTCGCGGGCGGTCGGAAAAAGAAAGTCCTACTTATTTTTTTTTGCTAAATACTTACAACAAACGATTCGGGCATCCTTTATAATCCCTAAGTTAAAATATTGAATTTTATTTCCTTTATTGTAAGAACCTTTATTTTGTTGTATATATTATTCCGGCCAAATGTATAAAATCCAATTGTTATAAATACGAGCCTATATCAATCTACCTGTTAGGCGGTTAGAATATGCTATACTCGTAAGTATCACATCGTTTTCGATTTCCTTGTTAGATTTTCCAAGAAATATTTCGAAATGAGAATTTAACAAGATTCATGGCACTTTGTAACGTTTTAAAAAAATTCTGCAGAAAGTATAAATGCTCGAAACCAAAAAAAAATATTTTTTACAAGTAAAAAAGTTTGACATCATATGTAATCATAATGCAAAGTTCTATTTATTAATTGACTTACTCTTAATAGTTTAGACAAAGTAGATTTTTTGTTTATTAGAGTAGAAATAAAAAAAAATAGTTTTCTAATATTTACCAAATTCTAATCAGAGTTTTACTATAAGCTCTATTGATTTTATTTTCCTTATAACTATTAAGCTTTATACACTCGTATGTAGCAGAATTTTTTCATAAAATCGAAACATAAATATAAAATATTAGACCACTCCCCATAATATTTGTATACGAACCACAAAATAAATATCGAAAGCTCACACATGAAAACTAAATAATAAATGAAAAATTTAGACCGGTAATTAAAAATTTAAATTTTATTTATTCATTGGATTAGACAGAGTTATAGATCAAGAATTTGAAAATGTATTCTCCCAGAAAACCCCAAAAAATAATTTATTGCTCTCAATCAGTAAATTGATTTTACGTTCGTTTCATATTTAAATAATAAAATTTCGCCCAAAAATGAAAAATTTAATTGTGTTTGGTACCCGAGGTTATCTGTGTGAAGTCGTTTGTTTCATTTTTCACAAAAATTAAAGTTCAAATTTATTGTGAAAATTTATTGAATTAGGTACACGAAAACTCTTTGAAGGTTAACCAAGATATGTCAATTAAGCCGAATTTTAATGATCTTACAATGTTATATATGTGTCATTGCGACATTACTTCTGGGCTTATGTCGATAACTAAAATTTTGCTTTCTCATACTCTGCACAATATTTATTATGTATAACGATAACCCTAATAATTTGCCAATTACACAAAAACATCTTAAAAAGTCAGCGGAAATTTACAAAACATAAATTATTTAAAATGCCACAGAGAGCAAGCAACTATAAAAAAAATTATCTGGGATATTAAGAAAAAATGGTATGGTTATCGCTCTTCCATCCAATTTATTTTCGCAGCCGCTTTCAAAATTGCAATAAAAATAATTTCGCTCCGGGGAAAACTCAATAATCACAATTGCATAATGTTAAGATGATATTTAGTGTCCGTTGTCATATAAAACGTATTCCTATACTAAGGAAATTGAAAAACTCAAGTTTAAAATGGCTTAACACAGAAAGAAATAAGTATTTTCAGGAAAAATGTGTTAAATCTACTTCAAAATATTGTCATAATGTTTTAAATTAAACAGTTGTTCTTTGTTTCAAAAAGAATTCATTTTATTATACCGGGTGACTGAAACAAAGTGTTACCAACTTCAAACTGTCATTGCTGTCAAACCAGTGATGCCAGAGCGCTCAAATATACACTAATGACAGTTCATTCCATTGTTTACAAGTGTACAAAAGCTTTTTAGTGGAAAATATTCTGAAAAAAAATTATCCGCAATGGAATTCAAGCGTAATAGTGTGATTGCTCTATGTTTGGCTGGAAAACCACAGCCGCAGATTGTTAACCAGTTAAAACATCTGCATGTGGATAAAATGTTTGTGTATCGCACCATAAATCGTTATAACGATACTGGCAGCATTGCAAAACGCCATGGTGGTGGACCGAAATGCACTGCAACATCGCCGGATATCATTCGGAAGGTGAAGACCAAATTGGCTCGGAATCCGCGCCGTAGCGCCAGAAAAATGGCTCGTGAGACGAAAATTTCGCTCGAACGGATGCAGCACATATTGAAAGATCATCTTGGACTAAAGGCTTTGAAATTCCATAAAACGCATGGTCTCACCGATGCTCAAAAAAAAGTTAGAGTGGAAAGAGCAACGAAGTTGTTACGCTTGCACGAAAGTTGCGATTTGCCGAATTTGGTTTTCTCCGATTAGTCACCGTTCGTTATTGAGTAATATGTGAACAATCAAAACGACCGGATTTACTTGCCCGGCCGTTCTACTGAAAATTTGGACCAACGGATTGCCACTCGAAACCAAGCGCCGTCAATGGTGATGATTTGGGCCGCCGTAACGGCCGAAAGCCGTTCATCGCTCGTTTTTTTGGACCATGGCATCAAGATAAATGCTCAAATTTATCGGGATCATATGTTGGAGGGAGCATTGAAGCCTTGGGCACAAAAACATTTCGGCCACAGAGCCTGGACATTTCAACAGAACTCGGCGCCGAGTCATAAAGCGCGCGTCAATCAAGATTGGCTGAGAAATAACGTTCCGCGTTTCATTTCCACTGCCCAATGGCCATCAAATTCACCGGACGCAAATCCGGTAGATTTCTCGGTTTGGGGTATTTTGAAGAGCAAGGTTGGGACAAAAAAAAACCAAAGTGTCGATCATCTCAAGCAAGCGCTTGGCCTGGAATTGGCTAAAATACTGCTAATGCAATTCGAAAAATTAAATACTTGGGAACACTTTTTACTTTGATTCCATAAAATTCATCAAAAAATAAAAATTCTGTGGCGTTTTGTTTTGGTAACACTTCGTGTCAGGCACCCTGTAAACATCGTGTTTGGTATTAAAGATCAAGGAAATAAAATAGGAGATTTTAGCCACCTCCAGTGGTACTATTCTGGCTTTCCCTGTGAATAAGGAATTAAGAAAAATATTTTCATAGCATTTTTGTCATAATTATATTTTTCTGGCCTACTGTTAAAATTACTTGGGTGTAAATATTTTTGACACAATGATGTCTCCGAAATTATTTTCCCTATAAAAATGTTGTGGAACATAAGTTTTTCAATCAACTTTGTTTCGAAAACATTTACAACAAACTAATTCCAACAGTAGGCTAGCAAAATATATTTAGACAAAACTGCTATGAAAATATTTTTTCCTAATTCCCTATACCCAGGGCAATCCAGAATAGTGCCACAGAGACCGAAGATTGTAACTGAACGAGAGCAATAATCCACGTTAAGTACCGAGTTAAATACGAAATATTTTCTATGACAACATTTTTATTAAAAAAATATATTTTTTTTGTGAAGTAGTTTTTGGTAAATAAACCGACGAGAAGTTAAATGTTGCTATCGAGTTTTCATTGTGAAATCGGTTTGACATATAAGCAATTGTGTCTCCTTAAATTGGATTATTTGCATTTGTTTGCAAATGGATATGGAGTGATATAAAAAGCAATTTTGGTTCACTTCCCGAATATTGTTGAGTCTATTTCTATTTTTTTCTAACGGTATGATGAAGTTGTTATCAGTTGTTATTGAAATTGAACTGGAATTTTAGTGTATTATTACTCTATTACAGCGGTGGCAACTAATTTTTGCATGCAGTCGTCTTTTAAAAATCAAACTAATCTGTAATCTACCCAACCAAATTGTTAAAAGTATAACACTAAAAAAAATTATTTATTCCAACATTTTATTTAGAAAATAAAATAATAAAAATTGCAGGCAGCTTCTCAAATAAGAGTCTAGATGCTCACCGGTTAAAGTATTGCGGTATTTAAATTTTATTATTTTCATTTGAGAAACAGCAGATTCGCATAAATAAGTTGATCCGTAGACGTATAAGTTGATAAGTAGACTTCGATATGTTTCCTTTGGTGCGTATTGCCAAAAATTTTCGACTGAAGCTCTCGATTTAATTATTAAACCATTTTGAATTTTAACAAACTCTGTTTCTAGAATTTCCTCGTTCATCTGAAATAACCATCCAAGTTTTCTTGCTGTTGTTTCTTCTGGAAACGATCGAAATTATCGAATAGATATTCCATAAATAAAGCAATCCCTTCCAAATTTTTAAAATCGTTAATTCGCTTTTTCAACTCAGTCTTAATATTGCTTATTTCATTAACATGTCTCTGTGGATCGTAATTGGTTGAAATGCTACTTTTTAGTTGGTCTTCTAAATTTGGAAAATGGGATAAATTCCCATTCTCAAGCTTAGATACAAAAAGGGTGAGTTTCTGTTTGTAGACGTTTACGGAACTTACCATCTGGTAAATTAATTTATCTTTACCTTGCAATTCAAGATTTAGCTCATTCAGTTTAGAAGTGGTGTCTGTTAGGAAAATTAAATCCAACAGTAAAATATCGTCCTCTAATAATTTGCAATCGTCACCTCTACAAGCCAGAAATTACTTGATTACACCAATCAAATCTCTGAACCGTTGTAGAAATTCGGACGTCGGTGTGCAAGTTAACACATGTGTCAACACACAAAGTATGTACCTACTCAAATTTCACAATTTCCAGACAGACATTCCTGTAAGGTAATTGCACTTTCTTAGGTTGGCACGTTGCAAATCGTATATGGAAAATTCCCATGCAATTTTGTATAACAAGCAATTTCGTTATCAGCAAACATAACTTACTTTTATAAAATCATTAGAATAAGAATTCAGTTGTAAATCTATTACAGAATAATAAAGTTGAGGTTTAACCTCTAAGAAAAAATATTTTTTTTAGTTTCGTGCTATCAAAAGTATTAACTAGCATAAGCAATTTAGTAGATCCAAAATGATTATCATTTGCTTCCATTTGTATTTTAAAAAGCCGCCTCTGTAAACTTCTCGCTCGAATAGAGTTTGCTATTTTAAATGTTGTGGCCATAATATCTTTCATATTTACAATTTTTGCACATAATACTTGTTGATGTATGATCCAATGGTACGATAGGAGATTGGGATAGTTATCGCCATTTCGACAAAGAGTAATAAAACCGCGATGATGGCCAATCATTGCCGGGGCCCCATCGGTTGTTAGTGATACTAGTTTAAAAACGGGTAACTGAATGTTGTAGTAAATGTGTTAAAACTAGAAAATATATCCTCTCCTCGAGTTTTTCCCTTCATAGGGATAATTCTTAATAATTCTTCCTTAACGGTAAAATCTTTAAAAATCATCCACACGAATATGATTAGCTGAGATACGTCGACCACGTCAGTAGATTCATCTACCAAGAAAAATAATGCAGAGCAATCTCCAAAATCTTTCATTAACTGCCATTTTAAGTCCAAATCAACTGCCTCCACTCGTCCCGCCTCCACTGTTCCGCGATAACTGCATGTCACTAATGGCAGATACTATTTCACTTTTATTGGGAAAGGTTAAAAACAAAGAATCGGCCGCTTCTAAAACGCGTTTTTAAAAATGATTCCATCGCTGAATGCCTTTTTATTCTTGATTTGAACATAACTCACACGAAGTGATGGAATTGTTGCTGATTTTACTTTTGATCTTGTCTTGTAAAAATGGACTGCTGAGCGGAAAGATTCGTTTTTAGTTCTTTTATTTTGGCTGCTCGTAGCTCACTGGTATTGCAATGCTAACACTACATAACAAACAACAACACTTGTCTTTGATCATTATAAAAAATAAGCGTTCTCCGATTTTTCATGAAAATGGTAGGTTTTGAGTTTCTTTACGTTCATTTTGATAAAACACTCACTAGCAAAAAAAGATAAAATCATAATTATCGCTGTTTTGCTAAAATGGCAGATTGAAATAACAAATTAGAAAAAAATGTAATAGATGCCAGTTCATATGTTATGTTTTGGTTTTTTCGTAATCGTTTTAATAAAGGTGCATTCAGACGACGCATATAATCGCTTATGAAATAATGACGTAACAGAACATAAACAAACTTTATGAACTTTTAGAGAACTATTTATGTAGTTATTAGAAAATAAATAACTGAGATGCGCACCACTGCCGTCGGGAGTTAGTTCAGAAAAAAACCATAATATCTTACTGAAGTTAGTTATTTTTGGTTTTTCTCCGTACAAAGTTAACAATATTTCAGCTCAAGTATGGAACTAGTAGGAGCATTTCACGAAATTTGATTGGTTTTGAGTTCGGGAGCGAGTATAATTCTATTTATTTCCAATGTCATGTACGCATCATTAATGGCGATGAGCGTTCAATACTTCATTATTGTCTGGAAGTTTCTAGTGCGCTATAATGAAGCATTGTGCTTTGAAATTTTGAACAAATAAATTACTGGTTTTGGCCGAAGGACCACACAAGTATGTGTTTTTTACTTCATTCCGAATATTCCCAACTTTCACTTGGGACGTAAAGAATGTATTATTTTCAATCCAGAATAAAAAGTAGAATAAAACAAATATTATTTTGATGCTGAACAAATATGCATATTTAATAAATTTGTGTCAAAGAAATTGTTAAAAATTGAGTGCCACTTAATCTAATTAATAAAATGTATAGCAAAATTAATTTTTTGATGCGTATAATATAAAAAATAATATAAGATCGTATAATATAAGAAAAGTGTTTGGAGAAAATAATTTTTGTACTAAGAACCATGGGGAATCACGCGATCAGTATATATCTATATATGTATATAGAGGGTGTCTCAGAAGTGGACGGCAAAACGAAGCAGATCAATAATAATGCATATTCGCGGTGGGAATAAGCCAAATGTCTATTCACTTTTTAATTATAAACGTTCGAGTCTGTATGTATGGAACTACTAATATGGATTACAAAATGTATTTCGTTTTATACCACAAATTTTGTTTAATTCGGGCTACTAGATTTGCTTAAAAAATTAGTATACGATTACAATTGTGTTCATCATTTTGTTTTATTTCTAACAAATCATCTATTTCAGAACTCAACAGTGAGTTAAGTGCATTTTTAATAAACACGACTTACTTTGGGGGAAAAATTGATAAAATTGTGTGATACTATTTTAAAATCTGTATTAGTGTCGCATATTGTTCTGGTAGTGTGTCAACTTCTTGTAGCACATTGTTTTCCCGCTGGCGTCACTTAAACATCAACAAAAAAATTTGTAAAACAAAAGACTTTACAAAATTATTGTTTTTATTTGACAGAAGATTATACATCTTTTAAAACTGATTTTAATGGAAAAGCACACTCTTCTAGATCGTATTAAAAAAGAAAGTAAACAAAAGAATTCTTGTTTTTTGTTTAAATTAATTTTTTGGTGGAATCATTTTTGTACAATAAACAATTCGACTCAATTTTACTTGGGTGTTTTTGTTGGAAATGAGCTCATTACTCGGCTTCGTTTATCATACAAGCAAACTAAACTAATTTTCGGTTTACCTATAAACGGAGACAAGAAGTCCGAGATTGATACCTCAACGTTTGTGCTCCCCGAGTAACGCGCCCTGAATCGGGCATTAAGGTGGGTTAAGGTGTCAATCGTACCGTGCTGAAAACCTGCCAGGCTTTGAACCCAGTATAAATAATAGCCCAATCTTCAAAGGCTGGTGCCCTCCTACCCCTCCGACTCCCATCGCATCACGTCACTTCATGTGACCACAGTCACATTGAATACATTTTGTTATTTTCTTACGACTATAGTCATTTCATTTTATGTTCGGTCACCTAATTATTTCAAGTACCTATGTATAGTTTCATTTTCTGTTTTAAATGGTTAAATGGTTGATAATCCGCGTCACTTGAATCGACCTTAAGAATATTAATGTTCATGTGACGTGACCAGACTACTGTAGCTTCAAATAAAGTCATAGGGCTATGGGAATTACGCCGAGAGTCTAATAAGCTGCTCTGCATACTACGGATCACTTCACAGATGGACACCCAATTGCCCCTCTAACCGTCGGGCTTAAAATGGATTTTAATAATAACATAAACGTGAACAAAGAGTTCGGCTTTCTAATAAATCCAAGAACGCCTTGTGAAAGAACTATGGCCATAAAATCCTAGTTTCCGAGGCGCAAAAAACAATGGTGTACAAGTAGGGATAATGCCGATCACTAAAATAAAGCCAGAAATAAAATTTAGAAGTCCGACTCGCTAATAAATCCTGCTTAGTCACCTCTGGTCTTTACGCTTGGTTTCCAAAGGGCCAAGATAAAACGCAAAAGCAACTGTTATAGACAATAGCTCGACTAAACCCGATGACCATGCCCCCACTATCAAAAGAGAAAAATCGAAACAAAGCCAAGCTAGGTTTCGACGGAAGAAAGAGCCATCAAGGATACCGAAGCGCTCGAATGGGTTAGAAAGATTACAAATCGACTTGCAAAGCATTAGAGGGTTTCTGACGATCATTTAATTGAAGGTCATTATTAGCTCCATAATGAATTGGTTACTAAACCAATCAATAAATGTATTTTTAGCAACCAAAAAGGGGGAAGTATATGATGTTTATCGTCAGCACTAGTCTAAGAAATTAATTACCGACACTGGTTCCAAAACCCGCTAAATCTACGCAGAAGCTCGATGAACTTGTGGGAAAGCTATCGGACTCTGAAATTACGTCACTCAATAAGTCTCAAGGCTTATAAAAATTCATATAATTTGTTTGAAACTACCAACCTTCAAACGATATTCATCAACATTTTATGACAACCCGACCATTAGTTTCCAAGTTACAGTTGTTTTAGTATGGCTCTTTTGTTATTTTCAAAACAAAGGAAAATATTAATTACGTGTAAACTTCAGAAACACTGGTTTTAATGGGAAAAAATAATGTTAAAGCAAAGCACTGGTTTAATAAATGTTGTAGAGACTCCGCCCTTTCAAAAGCAACCGCCGGACATTTGTTTGCTGAATTTAAACGTCGGTTATTCCTGAAAAGATAAAAAAGCACACTAAATCATGGTGAGCAACCGTAAAGTGAGATTGCGTGAGACAGCTAACTCATTAAAGATATCAAGAGTCAGTGCATACACTACTGAGCACAGCTGAGTGAACAGCAGCCGGTGAAAGGCGTTCGAAGAAACTAAAAACGCAAATGTCGGCCGGTATAGTTTTGGTCTACGTACATTGGGATGCGCATGATATTTTGTTTGTTGATTATCTTCAGAAAGGAAAGGCTATCGACAGCGAATATTACTTGGCGCTATTGGTGCGTTTGAAGGAAGAAGTTGCAAAAACCGGCGTTAAATGCACAATAAAAAAGTGCTCTATCACCAAGACAATGAATGCATCGTGTCACAGGTCGTTGGCTAAGATGGCTAAAGTGCTTCCACATTAACCTTATTCTGCGGCGAGTACTACCTATTCGCAAACCTAAAAACAATGCTCCAGGGAAAGTTATTTGACGAAACAAACGCCTATTTTGAGCCCAAAGTAAAATCGTTCGACCAAAAAAGGCATCGGAATATTAGAGAAGCAATGGAATGAGTATATCACTCTTGTTGATAAGTAAAGTCGAATTTTGCAAAAACAATCTTTTTTAGTAGTTAGCCTCGGGACTTATTGAGTGACGTCATAATAGAGATGTTGTAAGTATTTAGTAGATCTTTGAGTAAACTTTGGTTACCTTGGTGGACGAAAGAACTATAAATCACCCGTCAATAATGCAGCAAGCTCCTTATAAAGATGGCCTCAGAATATACAAAAACAAACTAAAAGTGCCATTACCAACGTATGGAGAGGCTATGTAAAGTAATATAGCTACTACTACTCCTACCATTCCAACATATTTTCAACGACCAGATGAACTTTGGACCATACTAGTACGGAATCTCTGGAACTGCATATCGAAACCTCCTTTCCCAACTGCTCCAAAATCGCACTACAAGAGCAAAGGGTCCTTCTGTTCTCGATAAATAATTTTAAGCCATTTAAGTTAACTGGTCCTGACGGCATCATCAGCTGTCCAACGAACCTCTGGCTTGGCATCGTTACTCATGGCTTGATGCTATATTCAAAGCTAACCATCACATTACTCCGAAATGGACCGAATTAAAGATAATATTTACCCTCATGATGGGGAAAAGCTCTCATTGCTATCCCAAAAGCCTTTGACTGACACGCTTATTTTCTTTTATCTGACAATTTTTTGAATGGCAAATAGAAGCTTACAACAGATCATCGATTGAGCCGAATATGCTGCCGAAATTTCAACGTATTGTAAGGGACATTCTATGAAAACTACACTTCCCTCCTTTATTTGGCCTGTTTGAAAATCCCTTGGGTATAAGGAATTCTACATAATAACCATTACGGATATAGAGATGGTCTTTAACAACGTCGTACTAAGGGGCGAACACCCGTGCAGATGCATGTGCCGGCGTGATGTAGTGTGGGTGGATCGCCTTATTAACATCTCGAAAAATATCCAAATGAACGTATTCCAAATGCGCTCCAGTTACTCCAATTACAAACTTCCCCAGATTCAGCTCGCCTTCCTCCCCGCCACCCTAAACAGCATCAACTTGACGTTTATAGACGAAGCAAAGTACATTGGTCATATTTTAGACAACTTAGTACGTTGTAAACCTAATATGTTCGAAAGAGTAAAGAAAACCACTATAATGTTTTACTCTGGTTCTTGGGGAAAAGATGGGGTTAGGTGATCCATAGCGTACACTTCAATCGGTAAGCCTCTTTTATTATAAGAGATTACTGTCTGGTGACCGGCTGTAAAAGTACTGACAAATCTAAAGTACAGCGAAGAGGTCCCCTTTTTATTAGATGGGCACTCAAGTACACAACTACTGAAGCACTGAAGATTTTCTTTTATCTCGTACACTTGGATATCCTAGGTAAACAAATGTATGCGAGTTCAGCTATAAGGCTCAACACCATCTCCATGTGGACCGGTATGAACAAAGGACACTCATCTATCCTAAAAAACCTGAACTTCCCTACAACCATTTACAATCCTGTGACGAGAAGTTTAGCACTGATATTGCCACTAGAGAGGACTGAGTGAGAGATTCTGTTCTGAACCCTGAAGGTGTTACTTCCTTCATGGGTGATTGAAAGATGGGCGGTATTGTTGGGGGTATGGTGTTCTGTGACACAACTGCGAATTTATATCTCTTTTTCTGTCTATCTGGCCACCGCAGCTTGTTTCAAGCTGAATTAATAGAGATAAGAGAGGCCGAACACTTGTTGAGGATTAACGTAATATCTGAAAGGAATTTTCTTACATCGAGTATAGCCAAGAACTATTAACGAGATGGCAGATCAGTATTACGTCCAGTTGATGTGGGTGCCATGACAGAGCATTTCAATATTACAGGGTATTTAAGAGCAGATGAGCTCGTCGAGATATAACGTACCTCATCTCACCTAGCAGATTAAATGCTGAGATACCGCTACGTACAACTCTGCGAAGGTATTATACCAGACTAGTAGTGGGGACTATTACATGGCACGATGCAAACAAACTTGGTGTCTTCTCGCATGGTTATTGTCGTAGCTGCGAGAGATGAAAAGCAGGCGCGTCTATGCCGGTTGATGCACTGCTTAGCCAAAGTT
Organism: Nephrotoma guestfalica; assembly: GCA_963691935.1. NCBI lineage: Eukaryota > Metazoa > Arthropoda > Insecta > Diptera > Tipulidae > Nephrotoma > Nephrotoma guestfalica. Next base: position 118,552,962 of record OY829913.1, on the reverse strand, counting down.
ATCGTCTCTTTAAAATAACTAATAGAAAAAGTTGTCCCTCGAGTTAATAATTTGTAGTTATGTTCAAAGAAATTGACATGACAAAGAAAATGTGTATCATGGTAAACGGGGTATCAATCGTCATTTCTCGAACTCGCATCACACCCAACCAACAACTAAATTTTATAATGTACGCCTCTTCAATTCCCTATCAGTGTTTGCTTAGAAATTACCATAAATAAGTCGCAAAGCCAAATGCTCTCCGTCGCTTCTTGGAACTTAATGAAGACTGTTCCTCTCATGGCAAAGCTCTGAGTTGGCTGCTCTAGAGTCAGATATGACCCTTCACACTATAGCCTTGCAACACAAAATTTAATAGGTTCCTGCCTTTGTGTATATTGTGAAAATACGTCAAATCATAAATTTGATATAAGGGGCCAATAGTCAGATCAGGGCATGAAATTTTGAGGAAAATGATAAACGTTGGAATGTTTAAAAAATTCGAGTTGCAAAATTGTTTGTTTTTTTTGTAAAATAAGTTTGGTACAGCATTGGTACAAATCATTCTTTTCTTACGTCCAACCGTATATTCTGTACCTGGACATAATTTTTTAAAACGCCTTTTCAAAAATTTAGTAAAAGTTCTTCTTTGAAAATTGTTTACTTCTGCATGAAACATGTGGTAATAAGTGTAATAATGGCTTGGATTCGAAGTGTAGTTCGTTTTGTGAGAGCCCGTGAAGTTTCTAACAAAAAATAATACGTATGCGTATATGGTTCCAATTGGAAAACGTGGTGGAAACATAATTCTTATTGGATTCAAATAGACTCCAATAGCCGCCATATTGAGAGCCCGTGAAGTTTCTAACAAAAAATAACACGTATACGTATACGATTCCAATTGGAAAACATGGCGGAACCATAATTCTTATTGGATTTTGATAGATTCCAATAGCCGCCATATTGAATTGTTTTAGTGTTGGTGAATTGCACTGTTAATATTTATAAATGCAAATTAGTAAAAATTTTATTAAAAATTATTATCATATTAAATAAATTCAAAATTTACAAAATAAAATAGAAAAAGGATAATAAATACAAAAGATATTAAAGAAATATTTAAATAACTTAAAAAAACTTAACAAATAAATAAAATTAACGCTTTAACAACAAAAAAATATCAAATATGTTTATTGAACATTTTCACTCAAAATATTGAGTATTTTATCAATCTGGGCCAATAACAAGCCACTTCCAGAGATTAGGGCAAGACACCACTATATAGGTTGAATTGGCTTATATCCAAAAAACATTTTCCGGTATAAGGTTTTCCCAAGCGGAGAAAATGTAACCTTGTTAATAGGAATTTTCCACCGTAAATTTTGATTATTTATCAATCTGGGCCAATAACAAGCCACTTCCAGAGATTAGGGCAAGACACCACTATATAGGTCGAACTGGCCTATCTCTAAAGAACATTTTCCGGTATAAGGTTTTCCCAAGCGGAGAAAATGCAACCTTGTTAATAGCAATTTTCCTCCGTAAATTTTGAGTATTTATCAATCTGGGCACATAACAAGCCACTTCCAGAGATTAGGGCAAGACACCACTATATAGGTTGAATTGGCATATCTCCAAAGAACATTTTCCGGCACAAGGTTTTCCCAAGCGGAGAAATGCAACCTTGTTAATAGCAATTTTCCAACGTAAATTTTGAGTATTTATCAATCTGGGCCAATAACAAGCCACTTCCAGAGATTAGGGCAAGACACCACTATATAGGTTGAATTGGCTTATATCCAAAAAACATTTTCCGGTATAAGGTTTTCCCAAGCGGAGAAAATGTAACCTTGTTAATAGGAATTTTCCACCGTAAATTTTGAGTATTTATCAATCTGGGCCAATAACAAGCCACTTCCAGAGATTAGGGCAAGACACCACTATATAGGTCGAATTGGCCTATCTCTAAAGAACATTTTCCGGTATAAGGTTTTCCCAAGCGGAGAAAATGCAACCTTGTTAATAGCAATTTTCCTCCGTAAATTTTGAGTATTTATCAAATTGATAAATACTCAATATTTACGGTGGAAAATTGCTATTAACAAGGTTGCATTTTCTCCGCTTGGGAAAACCTTATACCGGAAAATGTTCTTTAGAGATAGGCCAATTCGACCTATACAGTGGTGTCTTGCCCTAATCTCTGGAAGTAGCTTGTTATTGGCCCAGATTGATAAAATACAAAGTATTTTGATCGAGAAATTTCAATAAACAATTCTGATATTTTTCTGTTATAGCTTTTACTTTTATTTATTTGTTAACTAATTCTCACTTGATTTTTATTTGTTTTTTCTTATCTGTTTTAAAAATCATTGCATTTCATTAATATTTTGTATTTTTGAATAAATTATATTTAAGAAAATTTAATTTTAAAATATCTTCATTCGGAAAATAATTTTACAGTGTAATAAATCTCACTCAATTTTTTCTAATAAGAATTTAATATTGAGTGTTACCAACACATATATAATTTGGCTTTTTTGTTATTTTTTGTTAGAAACTTCACACCGGTCATATTGAATTGTCTTAGTGTTGATGATTTACACAGTTAATATTTATAAACGCAAATTAGTGAAAATTTTATTAAAAATTATTATTATATAAAATAAATTGATAATTTTGATAATAAAATATAAAAAAAATAATAAATACAAGATATTAACGAAATACAAAAAAAAACTAAACAATTAAATAAAATTAAAGCTTTAACAAAAAAAAATCAAATATGTTTACAGCAAATTTTCACTCAAAATATTGAGTATTTTATCAATCTGGGTCAATAACAAGCCCAAAATATTGAGTATTTTATCAATCTGGGTCAATAACAAGCCACTTCCAGAGATTGAGCAAGATACGGAATATAGAGACAGTTTCTGCCATCAGGTTTTCCTAGTGGAGAAAATATGAAACACCACTATATAGGTCGAATTTCCTCATATATAGAGAACATTTTCCGGTATAAGGTTTTTCCTAGTGGATAAAATCTAACCTTGTTAATAGCAATTTTCTAACATGACTCTTGAGTATTTTATTAGTCTGAGCCAATAACAAGACACTTCCAGAGATTGGAACAAGATACCACTATATAGGTCAATTCAACCTATATAGTAGTCCATATATCCAAGTAAATTAAGCAAAAGCTCTGGATCCGATAGAGGAACTTGTTTCTATTTTATGTTTCGAGTATGTTTTGTTACTTTAATTGTTTCAATGCTAACTCATACAGGACGCTGGTACCAAAATAACATGAAATGAGTTTTATCATTCTAGAATTGGGTCTAATATAGCATTGTCAGCATTACGACAGTGACATTTAGTTTTTTGATATTTTAGAAAGTGAAATGCATTTCCAAACGGTATATCCGCGAAGGTACGTTTCGGCAAGCTCGAAAAACTAAAATTGCAGGTAGTTTAGTTTCTCTACTACATAACGGGTGTTTTTTTAGGAGGTTTGTTTTTCCGATAGATGTCGTTTTATTTTATGACAGTTGTTTTGACAGCTCAAAGTGGCATTTCTACTCAGTATTGTTTGGCAAATCATTATGAATAGGTTAACTCCAGAACAACGTTTTCAAATCGTGGAAATTTATTTTCAAAATCAGTGTTCAATTAAAAATGTTTATAGAGCACTTCGTGAATTTTATGGTGCACATAATCGTCCGTCAGAGACCACCATAAAGAACGTAATTACCAAATTTCGGTCTACATTCACTCTTTTGGATGCCAAGCCACCGACAAGAATGAGAAGAGTTCGTACAGAAGAAAATATTGCTGTCGTTGAGGCCAGTGTCGAAGAAAACGACAATTTATCGATTCGTCGTCGTGCTCAGCAAATTGGACTTTGTCCATCGACTTTATGGAAAATTTTACGTAAAGATTTGGGTTTGGTGCCATACAAAATTCAATTGGTGCAAGAATTAAAGCCACACGACCATCGTTTGCGCCGTGAATTCAGTGATTGGTCGTTAAATCAATTGAACGAAGATCCATTTTTTTACCGTAAAATTCTCTTCAGTGATGAGGCGCATTTTTGGTTAAATGGATACGTCAACAAACAAAATTGTCGCATTTGGAGCAAAGATAATCCACACGCCGTTCTAGAATTACCAATGCATCCTGATAAATGTACTGTTTGGTGCGGTCTATGGGCTGGTGGGATCATCGGTCCATATTTCTTTAAAAATGAGGAAGGACGACGCGTTACCGTGAATGGAAATCGATACAGAACCATGTTAAATGAGTTTTTGTTGTCAAATCTTGAAGATATGGATATGAATGAAATGTGGTTTCAACAAGATGGTGCCACTTGCCATACAGCACGTGAAACAATCGACTTATTGAAAGAAACTTTCAACGACAACATTATTTCGAGAAATGGTCCGGTGAATTGGCCTCCGCGTTCGTGCGATTTGACGCCACTCGATTACTTTTTGTGGGGATACGTGAAGTCATTGGTTTATGTGGATAAACCTCAATCGATTGACGCTTTGGAAACCAATATTCAACGTGTCATTGCTGACATACGCCCTCAAATGCTTGAAAAAGTGCTGGAAAATTGGACCTCCAGAATGACATTTGTGAAAAATAGTCGTGGTAGCCATATGCCAGAAATTGTGTTTAAATGTTAAATGCCAAAAAATTATCTACCAAATAAAAAAAAATTTTGGTCATTTCATAATTTTATATGTGTTTTATTCAAAAAAAAAATCGGCAACCTCTTAAAAAAACACCCTTTATATGATACAAAACAACAACAGATGGTAACAAAAAATACGTGAACAGCAAATAATATTATATTTTGTATTTGAATGAAAAAGGTTTTAATTTTCCTTTTTACTTTGTATGATTTGTGGTTTTAATTTGTGAAATTTTCTCTTTTACAATAACATAGTTAAGTATGTAATCCGTATCATGAAAATGAAAATAATTTTCATATCAAAAAACGAAACTTCAAAAGGACAAATTTAACCAAAATAAAAAAAAATGTTTTATATACCCAAAACATAGATATTTCTGTGTATTTGTGAAATAAAACATGTAAAAATTTATGGTTGGTTGGAGCTTTTTCCAACCGTTCTCTGCACAATGTACATATATAAATAATATTAAAATCTTGTTAAAATTTTTAAATATTTTTTATATAGTGGTGATTCAGAATGTGTGAAAACCATTTAAAAAAATTAAAAATTAAACCTCTCTTAAAAGCTTTGTTTCTCTATAGTATAAAATGAGGTTTTTATTGTTCGGTTGTCTGGATAAATCCTAAATGAATTACTCTGGTAATTGTGTGCTACATTACATTTAATCCACAAAAATGATTTTTATTGGAGGAACGCATAATATTCTTCGCTACAAAAGAAAATTACTGAACCCTATAGAATCCGAAAAAACCTGTGATGAACGGAATTTAATTAGGAATTATAAAGTGACGTAGCGTATTTTTAATTAAAACACGTACACACAATACGGAAAAAGTCATTCCTATATATCAACACAAATCAAAACCGAATTAATATCAAATTGTCTTTACACCACGAAAAAAAGTAATCAGTATTCAGGCCACACAATCCGAAAAATAAAAATAGAGTCATTTTAGGTCAACAATATTATCACACACAGCAATAACAGAGTCGACACCATTTTCAATTTTCTACCAGTTTTTTTTTTTAAAGAAATCACCTCTCCTCTACGTACCCGTATACAATTTTATCGTAAAAAAATGAAAATTAAATAAAATGAAAAAAACCGGCAGTCGACAAAGCGTGATCTAAATGGAAAATGAAGAAAATATAAAAAATATATTTTAAAATACACAATAATAATAAATTATTAAATAAACAGAATTCAAGGGAAGAAAAACGTACAAGACGGAAATTAAAGTTTTCATCTCTTATTGCATTAAGCTCATTATTATTATTACTAAAATAGCAGAGTGAAAATAAAAACATTTTTTACGTTAATGGTTACAAAGATGGAGAATACATAAAAAAATGTATATTTTTCAATTAAATAAATAAAAAAGAAAATTATATTGAACATAAAAGACGAGTGGTAAAAAAAAATATAAGAATATTTGAAATGGAATGAGCATACTGAGTGTATTCTGTTTGGTACCCATAGTATTCAAATTTTATATTATTCGTTTCTTTGTATACGAATTGCGATTATGAACCCTTTCACATAATAATTGAACTTTCGTATTATGCTAACTTATAAAAAGCTCTCTTGAAAAAGAATTTTTATTTAATACCATAAAAATTAAACGTAAAAAAGTTTTCAGTTTGTTTATCCAAGTCACAACAATTTTAACAGCAAAACTTTTTTGGTTTAGTTAAAAGCATGCTGTTGTGTCCATAAGTTCAAAATAATATAGTTTTCGCGAACAAAATTAGTTTAACATTTAATTGAGTTTTTATAACGAGAGATAATAGAAAAATGCGGTCATATTTAATTTCAGTTGAAGACAATATGCTGGCATTTTAATTCTAATTTAGTCAACCGTAAAAACTGATTATCGCATAAAACATAATATTGTGTCTCGTTGTACCATAAAGAGATTCTAAAGATATTATTTTTCACTTATCCAAGTTTCAATTGAATTTGAGCCTTCAATGTACTGTACGGTTAATAATACTAAAACATAAGAGACTGTTAAACCGATTTTATCAAATTTTTACCAAAATTTGTTTTTAAACTTAGAAGACACAGTATGGAATAAGAAAACACATCCCGCCGTTCTCATCACTTTTCTGAGAAAGTTCGAGAAAATGTGCTCTTTATTTAAGAAACCAGAAAAATGATTTTTGTTTTTTTGGTAGATTTAACAATATTTATAATTTTTGTTATTAATGATAAGATCTTTTAAAAATTTTTTGTGAATATTAATAAAAATAAACTAAATAATATGAAATTTTTTTTTGTCAGATAATTGGTTATAGGGTGGTTTCATTTTAGTACCACTAGGAACAGAAAGGTATGACACAAAAGGAAAAAATATTGACAATGACTAAAAATATTGTCAATATGACTTTCAATTAAAATTAATAATAACATTAAATTATAAGAGACAATAAAAAAAATAATTTAGTATCCAAATAAATTAATAAAACTATAAATAAATTCGAAACATTTTCATTTTGTGTGAAATATTGCAAAACAGTTATGTTCTGAAGTTAGACACAACCAACATTGCAGCTATTGCACACCCTTCGTGTTATTCGTGTTCTCCAGATGAAGAGCACTGTTGGCAACGTCTGGAAGTTGAATGATTTGGGGTATGCAGTGCTTTATTAAAGCGTATTTCCAACGGTACATTGTTTCGGAATTGGTTGTGTTTTGCTTCTGAAACAGATGGTATATTATTATCTTTTGCCCCAACCAGCCCATGGTTTAGGACCTAAATAGCCGTATATACCGCTAGTGCAATTTATTTCTGGTATTTGCGCCACAGAATTTTAAAATTTTCTTGAAATTCTCGCTCGAGAAGTGTTTATCCACACAAATTCACATCAACATTTACATCATTTTTCCACCTGATATGAAAATGAGATTCGCAGGGTTTATTAGCACAGCTAAGACCTAAATAGCCGTATATACCGCTAGTGCAATTTATCTCTGGTATTTGCTCCACAGAATTTTAAAGTTTGCTAGAAATTCTCAATCGAGAAGTCTTTATCCACACAAATTCACATCAACATTTACATCATTTTTCCACCTGATATGAAAATGAGATTCGCAGGGTTTATTAGCACAGCTAAGACCTAAATAGCCGTATATACCGATAGTGCAATTTATCTCTGGTATTTGCTCCACAGAATTTTAAAATTTGCTAGAAATTCTCAATCGAGAAGTCTTTATCCACACAAATTCACATCAACATTTACATCATTTTTCCACCTGATATGAAAATGAGATTCGCAGGGTTTATTAGCACAGCCAAGGCCTAAATAGCCGTATATACCGCTAGTGCAATTTATCTCTGGTATTTGTTCCACAGAATTTTAAAGTTTTCTAGAAAATCTCACTCGAGTCTTTATCCACACAAATTCACATCAACATTTACATCATTTTTCCACCTGATGTGAAAATGAAATTCGCAGGGTTTATTAGCACAGCCAAGACCTAAATAGCCGTATATACCGCTAGTGCAATTTATCTCTAGTATTTGCTCTACAGTATTTTAAAGTTTGCTAGAAATTCTCACTCGAGAAGTCTTTATCCACACAAATTCACATCAACATTTACATCATTTTTCCACCAGATATGAAAATGAGATTCGCAGGGTTTATTAGCACAGCCAAGACCTAAATAGCCGTATATACCGCTAGTGCAATTTATCTCTGGTATTTGCTCCACAGAATTTTAAAGTTTGCTAGAAATTCTCAATCGAGAAGTCTTTGTCCACACAAATTCACATCAACATTTACATCATTTTTCCACCTGATATGAAAATGAGATTCGCAGGGTTTATTAGCACAGCCAAGGCCTAAATAGCCGTATATACCGCTAGTGCAATTTATCTCTGGTATTTGTTCCGCAGAATTTTAAAGTTTTTTAGAAAATCTCACTCGAGTCTTTATCCACACAAATTCACATCAACATTTACATCATTTTTCCACCTGATATGAAAATGAGATTTGCAGGGTTTATTAGCACAGCCAAGACGTAAATAGCCGTATATACCGCTATTGCAATTTATCTCTGGCATTATGGTTTGCTTATTTTATTGTCATGAACTGCCAATGCACTTATCGGTTTAGCTTAATTTTCTAATTTTAATTTTTTTGTATGTTTTATTCCAATAGGCCTCGAGCCTTTAAAATGTTTTTTATAAAATTATAAAATTGCACGGTTAGTCCACAATAAGAGGTTGCCACAATTTTTGACAGTTTTCAAAAAAAAATTTATTAAAAATGTGTAAATTGAAATTAAATTAGATTTTAATTTCAGGATAATCCTACATTTTTATGTAACATTTTTATGTAACAAAAGTTCGGGGTTTCGGAATAGCACTACATTTTTGTAACGAGTACACTTTTTTCGGGTTGACTACACTTTATCCAAGAAACATACCAAAAAATTCGGGATGGATTTTCGGGCTAACTTCACTGACTTCTTTTCGAGCTGTGCCACGAACTGCGTTGCAGTTAAATCTTTTATTACGCGTTCCCCCAGTGATTTTTCGGTAATATCTAATATTTTTCCGTTGGATAACTGAAATTGGCAAACATAGCCTGATTGATCGGCCTTAACTCAAATCTTGTAACCTCGCTTGATATGTTTCATTGGCATGTATTGTTTTATTTAACTCCGACCTTTAAATTTGATCATGCTTTCAACGACTGATTGATACTTTCTATGAATGTTTTTTCCCAAAACGTCCAATAAAGGTCGGATTTTATAAAGCTTGTCGAAGTCCTTGGTACCTATTTTAAGCATTACCGAGTTATCGTTTAAATCGACATTGGATAGCAACCAAGAAAACCGATCTCTCGGCATTAGCGATGAAATATACGTATCTCGCAGCAAAGAGAGGGATGACCAAAAATCTTAATAAATTGACATCTTCTTTACATCCATTATTGATTTCGGCCACCGTTGTATGTTTGAATGCGGTCATGGTATTTGAAAAATTTTGCATTGCGTACAAATTTGTTTGGAAACAAATATGTTCGATCAAGTGTTCAGGAAATAATTGCAAACATATTTCTGTCGGTGACTCAACATTACCAGGAATGTTTGGTCCATAATCCTCTGTAAAATTCATTGCAATATTGCAATGCGTCGACTTCTTTGACCAAACATATTTATCTTTCTGACATATTTTTTGTAACTCAGATAAAGGCAAATTATCCTCTTCTTCTCAATCCTCATCGAGTATATCTGGAAATTCTTCAAAAACGATTTCCATATTGTTGATATCGAAATGATTTTGAGAGTTGCCTTTTATTTGAGATTCATTATCAGATTGCTCATATTCTGGATCTGAAGGTATTCCCATCAGCAAAGCGTCTATTTAGGTCCTAAAAAATAACGTTTGGCTGTTTTATATACTACGTTCCTAGTGGTTTCGCTTGAAACCACATATAAAAACAGAGATTTTTAGTAGGCAGTATGTCGCAAATATATAATTTTTTGATTAAATTGTATATATTACACATGTTACTGTACGAGTACTTACCAGCCATATTTATACCAAAAAATTTGATATAACTTACACAAATGAATTATAAATGTTACAGCGACTAAAAATATAAAAATGGCAACCTGTTGCACCTGCAATTATCCCTAAACTAAAATATTTCCACGTGTGAGTAATTTTAGTACATGCTCAACAACAATGTATTTTACGCATGCGCGAAATGGTTTCAATTTAGTACAAGTAGTTCGTAAGAGAAAAATCATTTTGTATGTGGTTTCATTCCGATACCACTTGTGCGCAAAGGGTTACTCGTGAAAGAAAATTTAAATTCGCGGAATTGATCAAGCTCTACAATGAATGGGTTACCCCGTAAAAAGTTTACTAAAATATTTTTTTTTGTTTTAGTCCTTTTTAAGAATTCATTTTAATTATTCATTTTGTCATCTATGTATATTTGTTTTTATCTTGGTGTTACAATCAAAAATATTTGAATTAAAAGTTTTGGCACTAGAGAGTACAGCTGCGAAATGCCCGATATATTTTTGAACAGGTGTTGAAAACACTAAACCATTGGCGCTGTAGAATTCACACCTGTCGCGACATAGTAGTATTAAGAATAATCAAAAATCTCTAAACCCCAAATTTTATTCGATTCACAACCAAATGAATCACAAACAACAAACATATGGGTGATAAACAGTCGTCGTTTCATAGCAAATCAACCCTAACCGCAAGATCCCCAGCCTAAACAAAATTTTGCCTAAACAAAATCACCAGAACCAAACGAACCAAAAACACAAATAATCCCTCCATCCAACACCATCGATACTCAACAAAGACCAAAAGCTTCACTACAACCTCTACCAACAACTACAAGATCAACAACATCAAAAACTTTACAACAAAACCCAACACAAAATTAAACTCAATAATATCACCAACATCAACACCCAAACCTCTTGCAACAAACAATCAACAAATTCCATTAATAACCGCAACCACAGAACCAACAAAAATGAATCAACAACAAACACAACAGATACAACAAATAATCTAAAGCTCAGTCCCAAAGTTTAGTGGAGAATGCTCGTTGTGCGACGAACAGACGATTTAATCAGATTCATCGCTACAGCTGAGAACATATACAGAACACTAACCTCGAATGCAGAAAAGAAAATTTCACACATGTTAATAAAAGACTACCCAACATTACGAGAAATCAAAAGCATACTCATCAGAAGAACTTGGAAAAGGTTAGACAAACATCCAACAAAGCTACGGAGAAACGGTATGAAGCTACGGGTACAGATTACTAGAGGCCTTAGAAAAATACAAAGCAGGAATCAAAACGAACCTCAAATTAAACCAAATCGATCCATCATACGCAGAGTATTTAGAAACAAATTCCGTCCAAACATTTAAAAGCGGACTAAATAATACCACCCTAAGAGAAAAAATAATTACCTCTTCAGCTAAAAACGTAGAGATCAGAAATGAAACAAAAACCGCTACCAATCTACACTCATAGATCACAACCAATTAGTCACCAAATCATAGTAATTATTGCCAACAACCAAATCACACATGAGAATGATGCCGCGCTCGAATCCACCATGAACAAATGAGAAAGACTAGAATACAAACAGAACCATATAATCGACAATTCCAGAAAAAGCCCCAACAAAATGTACCAATCAAAGAATACGTACTATAATCCAAACCGGCCACAAATATCTAACAAACAATAGCCACCCCCAATACAACAAAACCACCAATTTAATTCATCAATCGCATTCAATAATACATGGAATTAACAGCAAAACGGGAATCAATTCGCACCAAAATAATGTTCCCAGTGCAAAGTAATCATGGGAAACACATTTGACGAATGCCGTAGCAAATTCTTCAATAAAAATTCCACTCAAACCAACCTGACTATTCCTGATACCAGAGACTTAACCGGCAAATTCAACAACATACGGATCAATACAATATACCCACAACCATCCCAAAATTCAGCATCCACATAACATTATAACCATCAGCAAAACTCCAACAGATCCGACCATTCACAATCTAAACCAATGCAAAACCAACCAGAAAACGAGCACATACATTCGTTCCAAATGGGCATCATTCCTACTATATCTACAGAACCACTACCCATCAAACCATAACAAATCGAACCTAGAAGCTCAATAAACCCAAATAAACTAGACAGAACCCGCTTTTCGACAATTAATAATTAAGCAAGAATCAAACCTAAACGTCCATTATTCAAATCAAAATAAAACATTGAAAACCTCGACCTTTAACATTTGTAACAGAATTAAATGTAGTAGCAATGTTAATGTACATAAACAAAAACAACAATACTTAAAATAAAAATTATATGTTGTAAATTATAAGTAATCTAGGCTAAAACAGAACTAAAATATTAGAAGACATCCAAAAAATCCATACGAACATTTAAATGAAACATATTTCAATATACTATTAACAATATTCCATAAAGGAAAATTTTCTTCCAGAATATTTTACTTCTCTCAAAAGGGGAGGAATGTTATGTAATACGTATACAGGAGAAAGTCCATATAATTGTTTTCCGCATTGTTAAGTAAGTTCACTAAATGTTAACAAACTAAGCACAATTGCGTTCAAAATATGAAAATGCAACCTAGCAACCTCGTAAAATGTACATTTGTTTTCCGTAGTGCTTGTATAACATTTAATTTCCTCTAAATTTTAGTATATAAGACGAACATTTAAGTTAGATTGGCATAAGCAGTTATTATACAGAGTCTTTCAAAAGTCGCGCTTAGATGTTTTTTAAAATAAAACATGGAAATACTTAGATGAAGAACAGCAACCGAGAACAGCAAAAGAACTGTTAAATTTGCACTCCCTTTCCTCTTGTTAAAATTGGCTAAGTAGTTATTGAGAAACAGATGAATACAGAGAAAATTACGGTTACGTGAATATAGAGAAAATTTTCTCAAAGTTTCTTAAAATTCAAAAGCGGAGAGGACGGAATGTTTTTATTTTCGTCTAGAACTGCCAACTTTAAAGTACAAAAACAAATTTTGCCAAAAATCGTCTTATATAGGTAGTTAGGTAGTTAGGTCAAGGTAGTTAGGTCAAGGGGATAAAATATGTAAACATTGGTGTTTAGTTAGCATAACAAAGACCTATCTGGCCGAATATACCACCTACTCACCAACGGCCAGAATTATAGTAGAAAACCCTTTTATGAGCTCCTATTTACCCCTTTTATTGTGAATACTTCTTTTCGGCCTAAATTACGCGATGAAAAACATTATTTCAAAAGAGCATTTATGAAAAATTTTGCGTGGGTGATTTCTAGAAATCCACAATTTTATTAATGAAATCGCTTTAACTGGATGTACGATACATACTGATCAAGTTTCCTGATTGTGCCTACTCCCCATCGACCAGAATAACCCGTAGAAACCCATTTTTAAAAATACTAATTCCAAAAGGTAATTTTTGGAAAAATATGTTTGGATGATTTCTGGAAATTCCACCTTTTATTAATGAAATCTCTCAACCTGTATATACGGAACAGAGAATTTCTCTTTCAAAACCATTAATTCAACCTTTTTTACAACCCAAAGTTAAAAAGAAGATTTTTGAAAAAATTTGTGTTAATATTCCTAGAAATCCCATTTTTACACATTTTTTACAATAAAGGTGAGATTTGTAGAAATCACTAATACAAAATTACCTTCAGTTTAAAAAATTTTATTAATAAAAGGTGGGGTTTCCCGAATCATCCATAAAACATTATTTTTAAATTGTGCTTGTGAAAATACGGTTGAATTAAAGGTTTTCTATGGCCAAATTTAACTGATATGGAGTACGCAAGCCTATCTGATTTCTGGTATGATAATCACGTGAGAAATCCTACATTAACTTCAAAAATACGTCATGCACAAATTTTGCCGTTAGACAAATTTCACAATGCAATATACTACTCGAAAAAATAAAAAACCGTGGAATGTGTGGCGTGATTTACACATAGACATGTTCAATTAAAATCAGGTTCTAAAATGGATTTAGGGGATTATTAAAATGTGGTAAACCGAATTAAAACTTGATTGTATTAAACAGGAAGCTTTCAGAATAATAAATGCCTAAATAGTAAAATAGAATACGAATCAAAACGTTTAATTATAGTTTGGGGAGGAGAGATAACTGTTGGTTGGGTTATATAAATTTCGGTGACCGCATGGAAACAGAAAAGGTTATTGTAAAAATGGAAGGAAACGAGGTAAACCCTCATCCAGGGTGCCAGTATGCTTGGATCTGAAACCTGACTATGATTAAATTGTCTAATCATACATTGATCCGAAGATAACCAACTAAAAATAAATATCTTCTGTTGCTATTTAAGGCCATGGCGCCTATTCATTTTATGGCATTTGAAAGGTTAAGTCCATAGGTGGCATCAGTATATAGTAAAATTTTGGTACAAACTCTACGCTGCCCTGTTATTGGTCATTCAACGTGTACCACTCAGCGAATTCAATGAACGAGTTTTACTCAAAAGAATGTATTGCTGGAATCCGTTTGGAATTCAAGGCTATTTCATTTGAAAGGTTAAGAATGTAGAAATTATCCGATAATAGTGGCAATTTGGTATAAACTATGCGATAACTTGTTATTGGACGTTAAATCTATTCCACTCAAACTTCATGAGTGTACCGAAAAAATTCTACTCAAAAATCTTCCGATGTCAATCCGTTTTGGAATATCATTGATGTCTTTTGAAAGGTTAAGTCCATAGGTGGCATCAGTAAATAACGAAATTTTGGTAGAAACTCTACGCTGCCCTGTTATTGGTCATTCAACGTGTACCACTCAGCGAATTCAATGAACGAGTTTTACTCAAAAAAATCTATCGCGACCAATCCGTTTGGAAATTGTTTGGAATTAAACCTATAGAAATCATCCGATAGTAGTGGTATTTTGATACAAACTCTGTGATGTCTTGTTATTGGCTATTCAAAGTAAACTACTTGTAGTTGTACAGATAGTAGTTTTACATGTACAGATATTAAGTTTTTATATTTTTTAGTTTCTTTTAAATTGATTATTTTAATCTTATTTTAGATAGTTGTTGAAAACGTAGATAGTAAGAAATGAATGGTGTGCTCCATTTAATTATCATGAGCAATTTTTGTTCTCATGATTTTATTTTAATTTAACTCAAAACTCTTATAAGAAATACTTTAACAGTGTACTTAATAATACATATTTATTTTTGTTAATTGTTAGTAAAGGCACTGCCATCATTCGAATTATAAACAAGCACAGACCAAATTTCTATGTGTAACCATATTATGTAAGGCAAAGTTAAAGTTAAAGTTAAATATTCGTGTACATCGATACAATGTTAATAAGTATTTATGAAACATGAATACGCTGTTCCCTAAAACAATTTGTGTGCAAGGGCATACTAGAAATCTGGGTTCAGCACGAGATTTGAGCGGAATTTTTATCGCAGTAACAACATGCTGTATAAGGCGGAAATTTCTCAGCGGAAAATATAATATTTCGCTACTCGCCGCAAGTGGCAGCACCACCACAAAAGAGAAATTATTTTCACTAGTAACCAATACGTTCGGTTGTTTTTCTAATAGCTTAGGTTAAAATGAGACTACGAGGGAAATTTGAGGAAAATTGATGGATTAAAATTTTCACTGAAATTCTTGGTTTTCTGTGGCCATATAAGTTGTTTTCAGTTTTTGGTCAATATCTCAAAATCTTCCACTAGTAACCGAATCTGAAACAACTTATGTGGCCGCAGAAAATCAAAAAATTATAGTGAAAATTTTAATCCATAAATTTTCCAAAAATTTTCATTGCGGTCTCAGTATGACCTAAGCTATTAGAAAAACAACCGAAACTATTGATTACTAGTGGAAGTTTTTGAGATATTGGCCAAAAGCTGAAAATAAATTAATAAACATTTTTAAATTTTCTTACGGATTGGTTATTAAATGGCCAAGTTTAGTCCAGCATGAACTGGTCCTAGAATTTTGTCCAAAACTTACTTTAAAATCCCTGATCAATACTACTATCCAAATTTCATCGTCTTTCTTTTAGAATGGCGGAAAGACGGAATATTGTTAAATTTCAAGATTTTATTTACCGAGTTCCTTTACTTCGGAGATCAATCAATTTGTCATTTTAAGAATCACTTTTAATATTTTATTCCGCTGGGATGTTTTATTTAGTGAAAAAAGAGATACAAAATGACAAAACTTGCGGCGAGTAGCGAAATCTCTTATTTTCCACTGATAAATTTCAGCTATCTTATACAGCATAGTAACAACCACCAGGAATGTCGACCGAGGTTCAACACCCGAAGCTGCTTAAATAACGGATGAGTATCCACGACCATTTTTTGTTTGGATTAGGTATTAAAATTTATTTGTGTAAGTAACGTGTCATTTCTATTGTAACGATCGACCTGTTTATTTTTTGCGGTGAAATTAAAACGTGATATTACGTTGTATTTAGGAAAGGGTCTCTTGGAGTCCGCATATATAAATTTATAGAATAAAGATTATTAAAAAAAACACTTACCTTAAGCACAAATATTTCTCCGGTTGTACGATTTATATCGAATTTGCTGTTCGCTGGATTATCGGGATCAATACCTTGGCCCGTTAAAAAGTAGACAATATTTTGTGGACGATCCTTGTCACCATCAGTTGCTGTAACCTGTATTCATATAACATGACATTGATGCATGTTACAATGAATATGAATAAAAAATAGAAACATGTTAATATTTTCATTTTCCTATATTTGCTCGCATCAAAAATATATATTTTCCAGCACAAACATATGCACAACATAAATAAGCAGCATAAGGATTAAATGTAAAATAAAATTTAAAAAAATCATGCAAACAAAGCTCGTGTTATTTTTCATAAAATGTAAAAAAAAATTCATGCAACCGTGATCATGCATTAATAAGATTTTCATAACGTAAGTTAATTTATGTACACACATAAAGTAAGCAAAAATTTCAATATCATATTTTATGCAATTCCACTACACTTAATCTAGATAGACGGCAAAATGTAGTTTTGATTTATATTCAACAGTATAATATTTTGCTAATCCAGTTTGATATAAACTAAAAGTAAAATGCTCTGCAATACGTGCTCGTCGTCTATACATGTATACGTAAGCCCCTAAAGGACATTGAAATTCAGGTCAAAGAATTTTTCTAAACGATGATTGAATCACCCGCAGGAGGTTCAAAATATATTATAAAACTTTTAAACTTACTAAAATGTATAATCAATCAAATCTATACAGTTGGAAAAAAGTCAATCAATATACGAGAATGATTTTTTTTTTCATTTTTAAGATCTTGATGTCACAAGGTTATCTCAAGATAGAAATATATCTAAGGATTTGTTGTATATTCATACTCGTATATGATTCAATATAAAATAGAGAACCGGAAAAAGGACATCAATTTAATTTTTAAAAAAAATTGTATCATTTGGGATTTTATGTTTAGCAATATACATATATATGATATGATACGTACGAACTGTTTGTATATGTGCGATGATTTTTTTGTTGTTGTTGTAACCGATATTCTCAAAGCTCCGTACATTTCTGTAATTTCTACCCTTAAGATATATTCGAGGATATGCACAATAAATAAAATATTTTATAATCTTATTGATGTATAGAATATTGCTGAATCTCGTACTGGAAACAGACATCTTAAGTACTCATGTTATTAGACCAGGTATACACGTATGAAAAATACCCAAGTAATCAAAAGCCCCTTATGTTTTAAGAATCACTTGATAGCATATATAGGGTATTTCCGGTATATCTAGTGAGTTGAAATTTAAAAACCATAATAGATCGGTCAGAAGATAGTATAAGGATATTCAAGTTTAATGTTCTTTAGGTTCGTTTATTCTTAGAAACTTGTTGCAGCAATCTATCTATACATCGTTCTCGAATTTAATGAAAGTAAATTTTAGTTTTAAATTTTTAGGAAGTTTTATCGAAATTTGTTACACATTTCCACTTTGATAGTTTATCTCACGCACCTGGTGCACATTTTACCAGTAATCGGAGCATCGACATTTTTGTATAAATTTATTACAACAATTTTTTTTTTCGGTTATTTATGTTAATCATATCACCTCAGATGCGCGACAGTTTATCTGAAAACAATTCGAACTAAATAATTTTGTATGTTTGTATCGATCGCAGCACAAAAATTCCTCCGTTTCGTTTATTATCGTTCCATCTACATATTATTTAAAATGTCGCTTTTGGGTGGTATAAAATGATTGATGGCGATATAGTTGTTTATTTTATTGATCGACATAACAATCTTGGTAGAGAGATAACGCAAATGAACAACAACAAAAAAAAATTAGGCATAAGAACCTCAGATATACTCAAAAACAAATCCGCTCAGGCTTAATTAATCTCCAAAGTCTTATACAAATTGCGAATGAATTGCAAGATACCAAATAATAGCCCCTGTTGGGTTGGTACCTCTAAAATAGGAAAAACAATTAGGGCCGAATTATCAGATAATTATACGCTCTCAATAACCTGTGATTTAAAGGATGCTGGAAAGAAATTTAAACAAATGATTTCGAGGGCTAAGAAAACGTTGTCATACTCTCATCACTAACATCCAAACTTCTTTAGTTAGGATTGTAGCCACTCAATTATTTAGAAAATAATTTATACTACAATCATCAACACGTTCACCGTGCGACATTCACTTAACAAGCGATGTTTAATAACCGTTAATTAATAATCAATAATCAATCATAATTTAATAATCAACTTTCATAATCAACCGCGCACGAGCGCGCGACACTCATAAATTGGCCACATACACTGGCATTGACGAAATAAATAATAAATCCACTGAAGTTGATTTTTCGATTTTTTTTTTTGTGCTAAAAATTTCAAAAATAACAAATACTCGTTCTTGCGTCTGTCATTTTTGGAAGGTGAACAACATGCGCGCGCAGAAAAAATCTTTGCACATTAAAAAATTAAATTAAATAAATACGAGTGAAAATATGTTTATTACGCAGCGTATGTAATATATTTATATATAATAAAAATTGGAAAGTACAGACGAACGGACGTGTGATAAATAGGGTTACCATAAGTTAACAGATCAAATATAGGACATTGAAATTAAAAATTTGACTAATTTCAAAACAAGAAGACATTTTTCGAGAGTAAAAAATCAAAGTCATTTTTCTACTAAGAATATTATATATTATTTCACATAAAACTAATAGACAAACTTTTAATTACTAAACGTACGAATATCAAATTTCAATTTTAATGTAACTAAACGTAAATTAAATTTAAAAAAATGTATATCGCTAAGCATTTAAACATCACATGAGTCAAAGTCATAAGTTAAACATCACATGAGTGTGAAGTTTATACCAATTAACAAAAATAAGCATGTATTGGAAATCACACTGTTAAAATATTTCTTATTGGAATTTTGAGTGAAAAATTAAAGTTCATGTAATTTTTAAATATAATAATATTTAATAAATTAATTATTTTAATACTAAGAAACAAATGTATATAGAGATATTTCTTGAGTAAAACTACCACATTGCTCAGAAATGATTTTTTAAATAAAACTATTATCGGCCCCTTTTGATCTTCATTGCATCCCATTCTGGCAAATGACAAGACACCAAAAATAACACCAAAAGTAGACTGCACCAAAAATAAACCAAATATAAGTTGTTCCTAGAGCCTCACTTATCAAATGGCGGGGAATCATATAACCATCCACTTACACTTTGTTAAGTAAAACAGCCATCAGATTATTTATTTTTGAGTGAATCTCATTTATTCTAGCAATAACAAGACATCACGGAGATTGCATCACTATCAAACCATAAATGAATCACTCCCACGGGTTTAACCTATCAAACAAAGCATGGTTCCTTCCAATATGGATTGGCTTAGTACGTTTTTTTGAGCAAACTTCTCATTGGCTCCTTATGATTTTTGAGTGAATCTCATTTATTCTCACAATAACAAGACATCACAGAGATTGCACCACAATGAAACCATATACGAATCACTCCTACGGGTTTAACTTATCAAATGAAGCATGGTTCCTTCCAATATGGATTGGCTTAGTACGTTTTTAGTTTTAGTTTCATAGTACGAAGCATGGTTCCTTCCAATATGGATTGGCTAAGTACGTTTTTTTGAGCAAACTTCTCATTGGCTCCTTATGATTTTTGAGTGAATCTCATTTATTCACACAATAACAAGACATCACGGAGATTGCCCCACAATGAAACCATATACGAATCTTACCAACGGGTTTAACCTATCAACGACTTGCTCAGTACGATTTTTTTGAACAAGACATCTCAGAAATTGCACAATAATTCAATCATGTAACTCCTACTACTACTACTAATTGGGCCTATCACACATTATATGTCCATGTTTAATATGGACTTGCTCAGTAAGATTTTGTTTTTTTGAGCAAAACTCTCATTGGCTTCTATTGATTTTAGAATAATTTTCGTCTTGCGAGTTTAACAACTCGACGCAGAGGAAACTTATTATTTTCAGTTGATCACGTTTTTTATGCAGTTGACATATGATGGCGATCTTCTGTCCTTTATGCAGTTCTTCTGTGGATCGAATGCATGAATAGCGCCTCCGCGTTTAAATACTTATAAGCGTTTCGGTTGTGACTATAATTGTTTCTCCAACTCATGTTATAATAAAGGGTTTTCCAATAAAAGGTTTCATTTTGATATTAAAAAAACGAGTATTTTTTAAGAGAAATCAATGAATGTTTATTTCATTGTAAAGAGGAAGGTATGCCATTAACATTTGAAAACGATATCAGCCAAATTACAGGGTCACATACTGGTGAATAATCTTGAGGAATTCAAACCTATTTTGAGTATGTTTATATAGTGAGCCGTTTACATATATTACAGACGCCCGCTTCAGCCGCGTCTAACTTGGGGAACATAGGCTGATTTGGTTTTGGTTTTAGGGCGGCCAAGATTCACCGTGACATGTAGAGTGCATGAGTATAAACATAATTTCCTCTCCTCGTCTCCACTACATTGTGTGATTCATTTAGAGTTACCCAGTGAGCAGCGCGAGGATGTATGAATATAGGGCTTCGTCTCTCAACTTTAATTCATTTTGTTTTGGCGATAAGTTCAAAGAGTTTGGTTAACTGCTCGGCGATCCGTATTTATAGAAAATACAAAGAGACATAAGTTGTTTCCGATATAATTTATTTATAAGTCACTGATTAGCGATGGATGCTAAATTAATAATATTCGGATATGAAAATTTACCGGATTCTTTTAGTTTCTCGTGTAAATTAGTAACGATCGGTTTACTACGCGGTCAGCTTTAGTTAGGGAAATAAAATTTGTTAAATCGTCATGTGATTCCCACTGTTCGTTTGGTCTTTTTATAAAGGCTATTCCTGTATAACGGAATTTGAGTACAATCTGTGTGAAGTTTTGATTTTAGCCATAATAAGATTCCGAACAAACAAACCAACGAACGAGAGTTTTACTAAAAAAACCTGTCATTTTCAGTTTGCTCAAAAAAACGTACTGAGCCAATCTACAGTGGAACGAAACATGTTTCGTTTAAAAAGTCAAACCCGTAGGAGTGATTCGTATATGGTTTTATTGTGGTGCAATCTCTGTGATGTCTTGTTATTGTGAGAATAAATGAGATTCACTCAAAAACCATAAGGAGTCAATGTGAAATTTGCTCAAAAAAACGTACTAAGCCAATCCATATTGGAAGGAACCATGCTTTGTTTGATAGGTTAAACCCGTAGGAGTGATTCGTATATGGTTTCATTGTGGTGCAATCTCTGTGATGTCTTGTTATTGTGAGACTAAGTGAGATTCACTCAAAAATCATAAGGAGCCAATGAGAAGTTTGCTCAAAAAAACGTACTAAGCCAATCCATATTGGAAGGAACCATGCTTCATTTGATAAGTTAAACCCGTAGGAGTGATTCGTATATGGTTTCATTGTGGTGCAATCTCTGTGATGTCTTATTCAATTCATTCATTTCAAATTATATTAAATAATTATATTATACACAATGATAAATATACTTATTAATTATTGTGTATAATATAATTATTTAATATAATTTCTATATGTACATAAGTCTAATAAGATAAAATAACATGGCGTCCTGTTTATCGCTTTCTAACATTACTATTTGTCTCGTTCAACTTTATAATTAACAGTGTAAAAACTAACACATACTTAGATTTCTAGAATTCTTATTGGATTCGTATATGTATTGTTGTTATTTTTTTGTTAAAAACTTCACACTCATCATATTTCTTTGTATTTTAAGGACGAACGAACTGCGTTACGTGCTTCCTTGTTGCCTTTAATAGAATTATATAAGTCGGTACATTCTAATTTTAAATTAAATTTTACTAATAAAATATTTTTAATAGCGCTGACAGTTAAACGGTTTTTGTTATTAGTCCATCGTTGCACTATCATGCTGAATATTCACTCCACTGTAGCATTATGTGGAGGAATACAAAAAAAAATTCACATATTTTTAAAATCTCGGAAATTTGTTCCATATTTTGAATTCTTGTAAAAAACAATTTCCATTTGTCCTGAGCCATTAAAGCATTGAATTTATCATTAGTAGCCACTGGGCTGTCATAAAAATTCAATATATTCGTGAATTGCGAAATCAATAGAGTGCCCCGATAGGGGCAGGATGCAAAAGGGATTTTTTATCATCTGATTACGATCGGTGATGAAAATGAACACAACTATGACCCCCTGTCGGAGTGCACAACTCATGGGCCGATCCATCTTCCAGGTCAGTACTATAGGCTGGCATGGAGCTATTCAATGTGCAGATGGTTCTACGTAAATCAGACCGATAGCCGTACGTCTCGAGGGAAGCAATGCGTAAGGTAGGACGGGAAAAGCGAACCGAGAAAGAGTTGGGAGTGCTTCGGTCCCATAACAGATGGCATAGATTAAAACATAAAAAACAAAAAAATTTAGTATCATCAATTTCTATGCCAATGCGTACTAAAAATTCAAGAGAATTGGTTATTTGCTCCCAAGTCGGGTTTTCGCAAAGATATAGACTTGAATACAATACATTCGTTGATCATTTCATCATTAATTCTTAAAATTCTTAACACTGCCATCGATAGGAATTTATTCGAAATTCTTTGTTTAAGTTCGTCTTAGCATTTTTTAAAATACGCATGATTTATAATAAAGAGTTTTCTTCTTTTTCCATCTGCTCACTTTCTCGATGAAAGATATGTGTTAAGGAATAAAGGAAGAACAGGTAATCCTCACTTAACGGGTTCTCAAAGAACATTTTTAATACTATACAGGCGCTTTATCAATTGATAAGAAATACGATTTTAAAGGTTCAAAATTAGCCGAACGTAAATCGAAAATCGGACCAAAAACGAAATTAGAACGAAAAACAAGATCAATTGACATACAAATAATGTTAGGTTCATTATGGCCTAATCAAACGCCCCATTAAAAAATTTTGGGTGGCATTCGGTCTTGACCAAACTTCAGGTCATTTAACAAGATCGAAAGCAAAGGTCAAAAACGAAGTTAGAACGAAAAAGATGATATACTGACAAACAAGTAATTATAGGCTCATTATGGCCTAATGAAATTCCCCATTAAAAATTTTTAAACTCCAGTAGTTCTTGACCAAACTTTATGTCATTTAATCTAAAGCTGGCGGATTACAAATCGAAAATCAGGCCAAAAACGAAATTAGAACGCAAACCGTTTTTGGCCCGATTTTCGATTTGCGTTCTGCTAGCTATGAAGTGATAAAGCCTTATGCCTTTTCTAGATAGAGATGAATAAAAAAAATTAAATATTTAATTAGCCTAAAATTAACCTTTAATTTTACAATTGTTTTTAAATCATTTTTTGATATGGGTTCTGCTAACTTTTCTAAATCTGACAGAACCCATCGTTTTAGTTGGAAGGGTGGAGCCATAATTTTTTAATAGAGCCTTTAATTAGTCTATTATTAGCCTATAATTATTCATACTATCTTGTAATGTTTTGCTGTATGGGTTCTGCTAGCTTAAGGGACGTCTACGATGTATATGAAGCTAGCCCGATACTCAGCCCGAAAAAATCCAATGACAACACTAAACTATCACTATCGTGAGAGTTTACTATCCCAACCCGATTTTTAAGATATATTACTATGCTTGGTGGCATAGTCAGACTCTTCATTTATATGAAGCTACCCAATATTCAGTTGAAAAGCTCGTTAGCAATACTAAACTATAACTATCGAGAACATTTTATATCCCAGCCCGAAAAAATAGCACTGTCGCGACAGTAACACGTGACATGATATTTAGAGCATTCAGCCCGAAATTATAAATATAACATTTAAGTATTTTTAAATTATCTCTTCAATTGATGGAAAACCTAGACAGCCCAAAGCTAACCTGAAAGTGACAATGCTTAAACTTAATAAGCATTAAGTGATTGACCACTATCAGTCTAGCAAGAACTTTCAGCCCGAAATTAAAAATTGATGTTTATGGATATAGTCGTTTGAAACTCGACTCATAGGCGATTCACGAGTTCTTGGCATATACCGCCGGATTTGTTGAACTTTTGACTACAAACGAGGAGTCGCCTGTGAGACGAGAATCAAACGACTATATCCAGATAATTCCATATAGAATTGATACACATTTCATTAATACTTATAATTTGCATGTGATTCAAATTTGCTTTCTAGTTATAATTTGCGTATATGGCTGAAAATTCGGGCTAGCTTCACGCAGATACGTCTACGGGAATTTAGGGGGGAAGGTCAACAAACATTTCGTAACCATCGGACCTCTGGACAACCGGTTTTTAATTGTGTAAACGAATTACACAAGAGCCGTAACTTATACAAAGGAGTACATCATTGCTACATGAAAACTTGGGTCGAAATTTTTTCATAAGTGAGGTATTTGACTTGAAATGAAGCGCGATGGAGCCAAAATTATTATATTCACAAAGAAATCATCGGATTTTGCTGATTGCTAACAGAAAAAGAATTTTCGACATTGTCTACATTCTCCACATTATTGACTTTATTTTTTTAATTATCTACATATATTATCTACACATGTAAAATATTAAAAATATACGCGGTGTAGTACACGGCACACACTGACCACTGATTATGATTTGGTAAGCCCCCTAGTATTTCAATTAAGTACTCGATAAAATTAAATTATCCAAATACATGGTTTGTCCCGATTTTCTGCCTAGATTTTTTTGCAAGGATTATGTGTGGTCCAAAATTTGTATTGTCTTGATTGTGCCTTTTCGGGATTTTGTATTATCAGGATTTCGTGGCACACCCCTAGTTCCAGTATCAAAATTACGTATTTTTCTTCAATTTAATTTACGGGGAACAAAATTACCTTTCATCCTAATTTATAATATTTGCCCCCCGTAAATTAAAAGCTTTTGTAACACAGCTTATGAATTTACTTTTTTTCGGGTAAAAATCTAACATATTTTTCGTTTTACTTAAAATAAAGTTTAAACGAATTTTTGGTAAAACAAAGTTTAGAAAATGAGCTTTCCTAAGATAAAATATGTGATTTAAGGTAAATTATGTGTACATAAGTACACGTGTACGAAGGAAACAACAATGGATTATGTGTATAACAGCATATATGTATGTGTGTTTTAATTTAAAAACATAACATAAAAAAAGTAATCATAAAAGTGTAATTTTCAAAAAATATTCTTAAATCTAATGAGATTTTATCCTAATTAAGTTAATATATCCTTATATACGTCTTGTAATTCAAAACAAAATCTTAATTCTTCAACAGTATTTAAGGTGTTGTAATTTGGCTTCGACAGGATTTCAATTAATTACACGTACATGAGATGAATGCCAATAAATATGTTTGTTGTTGTATGATTTTCTATTGATACGTTACATGAGCTGTCTATGTGTGCCAAGCTACATAAGAAAGAAAATCTTTTCAATTTGATGTCTCCCCCTACATATACGCCATGCATTATAAACATAAAATACAAATAGAATCATATAATAAAAAATAAATCGGAAGTTATTTAATATACTGATGTCAGACATGGTACATTATGTATACAGACGTTATACAAAATACCATCTTCTGTTTGTTATCTTGCGTTGTTATTGTAACGATTTTCAAATAAAAATAGGGAAAATGCCATAAAATTTGATTTTTTCCTTACAACACAGAGATTCACATAAAATACAAAGTCTATATTGGAAGTATTGATGGGATTTTTTTAATTCAGTTCCCCATACATGGCACATAAAACCCTAGACAAATCCTTATTTAACAAAAATTAATATTTTCTCTTTTATTAGATAGAACTTTAGGCTTGTTAAGTTGTTAATGGTATTTTATATTCGTATCATCGAGTATCTATATAGAGTGTTATTGAGATTTAATTTCGCTGAAAGAGTTATTGAGTATCGTCTACATACTCTATAATGACAGTCAGAACACAATACAATCAATCACTTGAATATACTTGATCTTGGTGATATAGGTTAAGTATAAATCTTTATTAAAATAAAATTGAACGTTTGTTTATTGAATCGAATATAGGTATAACAATAAGCAGTATTTATTCCAAGGGGTTAATTGTTAAGTGGCAAGTATTTAGAAAACAAACCAGACTTACTAAATTTGGCCCGAAATTTATTGCTAACTGATTGCTATAAATAAACCAGTGATGTCACACGAGAACAACCATAGCGTTATCAACAACCCTCTGTGTCACTAGTTTGGTAAATCCCCGAGAATAGGGAACTGGGGAAAGATTTTGTGTAATTTTCATCAAAACATTTTTTTTCTGGCTTACTTAGGTAAAAAGTTAGTGTTAAATTTTTTGAAAACAAAATTAAATGGGGAATAATTGTCCGTGCCAATTTAGATGTGGAAAAATTAGCCTCAATTTATTTATATCAAACTTTTCTCCTCAGTAGGCCGGAAAAAAATATTTCAACAGAAATTACATATAAATTCTTTCCCCAGTTCCCTATTCCCGGGGAATGACCAGAATAGTGCCACTGAACTATCGACTCAATTTGTAACGAGAAATTATAAATCTAAGCAAAGTTTAAAATTAATTTTAACAAAATCTGGTATGGCATACCAAATTAATCGAATGAAAATAATTTAACAAACTACTTTTACATAGTATAAGATGGTGTAAATAAGTATTGTTAATTGGATTCGTAGTGGATTTTGCAAATAAAACACTAACCGTTTAAAGTTACAAATTTTATTTACACTAACACCTAAAGGGTGACGCATAAGTAATGTTATGATTTAAGTAGTGAATAAATTTTTTATTTTCGTATTTTTGTTCGTTTATGTGATCTTTCGCGTGCTGGAAGATGCAGTTCGAAATAATGTGAACATTGCTCGGGTGCAAGCAATTATTGAGGAACACCCCGAAACTTCCACGAAAGTCTTTGCAAAGAATTGTACATAAAATACACCTTTCCCATATAAGATTCAATTGACGAGTTAAAATCAAATGATGCACAATAATGCATTCAATATAGTTGCCGTTTTCAAGAATTGTGTCTAGAAAACAACGAGTATATTCACAAATTCATAAGATCGAAGAGTCTATTTTCACCTCATTGACCACGTGAATAAACAAAATTGCTGAATACAATCCATGAAAAATTGTTGAAGATCAAATGCATCTACTTAGATGCACAGTATGGTGAGGAATAAATTCAGAAAGAAACATTGGACCATATTTTTTCCAAAGCGACGAACAAGTCAAATGATGGTTCAAACAAGATGGAGCCACAGCTCATACAACTCGTCTAAATATGGCTCTGCTGCGCGAATTTTTTGGCGATGGAATAATATCGCGTTTTTCTTATTTTAACTGGCCACTGCTTTCCCTCGATTTAAGGGCTCCCGATTTTTTTGGGGCTACCTAAAGGGTAAGATGTATGCCAATAAGCCAAGAACCATCTAACAGCTTAAGGCCAATATACGAGAAGAAATGAGGGCGCTGGGACCTGAAATTCTAAGAAAAGTTATGGAAAATGCTCTGGAAGGAGCACGTCAGGTCGAAGCAAACAATTGGCACCATTTGAAAGATTTTATCTTCAAAACGTATTGTGAACAAACGAGGGCGTAGTGAGAAGTCTGGTAAAATTGCAACAGAGGGCGCCACAATCGCAAATCCCAGATGTTATGTGTCAATACCATCTGTCACTAGACCCAATTAAAATTTTCAGGTCATTTAGTTCAGCTTTGATAGCCATTGAAAACAGACAACCCGTTGTTGGAAAAACCATTACGCAAACCAAAACAAAGCTTGATAAATATTATGGAGACTCTTCACCATTGACTAAAATGATTCAAAGTGGTTTACTGATTTTCGTTGTGGTCGTACAAGCACAACTGATGCCGAAAATTCAGGACGCCCAAATGAAGTCACCACCCCAAAAATGGTTGACAAAACCCATGATACGGTATTGTAAGACCGCAGAGAGAAAGTGCGCGAGATAGCTGAGTTAGTAGGCATCTCAAATGAACGTGTGCGCAATATATTACACGAATATTTGAATATAAAAATGTTATCCACGCGTTGGGTGGTGCGTTTGCTTACAATCGACCAACAACGCACACGTGTGACAACTTCAGAGGCAGGTTTGGCGATGTTCAAGCCAAGAGACACCACCGGAGATCAAAGAACAGTCTAAACAGTGGATTTCTCCTGGCGAATCTGCGCCGAAGAAGACTAAGGCGGTTTTACCGGCCAACAAGGTCATGGCCACAGTTTTTTGGGATGCATGCGGCGCATAATCCACATCAATTACCTTCAAAAGGGGTAAGTAATATTCGCCATTGACTGGTCTCAACGGCGAATATTACTGCAACTTATTGGACCGTTTCAAAGAAGTTTTGAAAGAAAAACGACCGCATTTGGCGAAGTAAAAAATGTTCTTCCATCAAGAGTAGGCACGGGTGCATACGTGTGAAGTTGTCATGGCCAAAATCCATGGATTCAAATTGCTTCCACATTCGCCATATTCTCCAATGCTCCCTGCGACTATTTCCTGTTTTCGAACTTGAAGAAATGGCGGAAAGAGGTTCGGCTCTAATGAGGAGATCATCGATGCAACAACGCCTATTTTGAATGGTTGGAGAAATCGTATTATTCGGAAGGGATAGAAAAATTGGAACTACGTTGAAAAATAATTTTATTTTGGCTGAAAGTATTATTCCTTCGTATTTCCAAACTATAATCTAAATTTTAATAAATGCCAACGTTAAAGAAAATCAGAAACGAAAAAGTTATTCCTTAAATAAATTCATTATTTCACTATTTATCAATGTTCACTACTTCACATTTACTTCTCGCACAGTTAATTTTTTACAAACCTAATTTAACCACTCGATCACCTAGTGTTATTTTCGTGTAGAGTACAGTTAGTAACACTACCTCCACCTTAAATCACAACAGACACATCCAACGTCGTATTGTTTCACATTACCGCTGTGGACAACTTTCTGTTCAGCTCCGGGGTTTCGTTGTATTCGATCGACATTATCGTTGATCCTCTAATCTATTTTGTTGGCGGGTCGCGCTTCCCATGTAGCCCATGCATTATTCACCGTAGATCTTTCTATTTCACTATTCCGTCGTTTTGACGTGTCTTTATAGACGCTTCCGTTATTGACTCATCCTGCTCCTGATCCTCTCTCTGCCTCGTCACATTCCAGTACTCCTGCTTCTCAACTACAGTGCGTTTCGCCTAAGCATGTATCTCCATCGCGGACTTCTGGATTACATTGTATTTAGTGACCATCTCCACTACTAAACAAGCCTCAACAAACGTACTGGGGACGTGGGCTGGGCTTTCTCCAAGAATCTCCAAGATTCTCGCAGTCTTCCAATTATTGATATTTGACTGACCAGGTGCCTCAGATTTTGTTCATTTTTGAACCCTCTGCGGTTTTTCGTATTCCTGGCCTCTGTTCCTCTCGCGCACATGACTGCCGATATTTTCTTTGATCCTCGACAATGTTTGCCAGTATATTCACTTCCTGTTGGATTTTCAACTCGAACTCTTTTACTCGGTTATCCAATCCGGTTTACAACTTCTTTTACTTTCGCCACAAGAGACTTAATAACAGCTTTGGAGTTCTTGGACCCGTAAAAGTTGAACCAGTTTGTCGTTTATTTGTTTATCCACCTCGCTAAACTGAAAATCTTATTCCTACAATTTGGCATCTGTATTGTCAAGCCTACGACGACTCAGCAGCATTCCTCTTATTTTCTGCGAATTGTAGAAATTAATGTCTGGCAAACTCATTATGACTGGTATTTGCAAAAACCCCCTTTTGATACCAAATGTTACGAATTTCGGGAGTTTGATAAGGATTTTTAGAGGATTGTGGAATTTTAGTTACACCAACACCAATGGCTTAATCCAGCAAGTTCCTGACCTTAGCACTGATAACGAGTTCATCAGCATTTGGAAGCTCATCATTAAAATACCATCGGTAATAACGATTACCGATTTTGATTGTTGAATTTTTAAAATTAATTAACTCACAATGACCGATCCCAGTGATGAAAACGAGGGTGGGGCCTCTAGTTCTGATAGCGACACGTTTACAAAGTGTCAATTAAGTATGCGCCTTTAATCGGGATGACCCTGAGGTATGGTTCATCCAATTAGAGGCACAGTTTCAGATTGGGGGCATTTCTTGAGATGCAACCAAATGCGGCTAATTAATTGCAGCAATTGATCCGCAAACAGTTAAAACCGCCAGAAACGGCAAATTAATAATCATTCAAAACATTAATTATCCAAAGATTAAGTAAATCAGCGCAAATTAAATTAGATCGATTACCCTTGGGATTACAGAGACAAGAAACCGTCACAGTTGTTACGCGAAATGGAAACGCTTGCCACATACCAGGTTACAGAACCTGTGTTATGGAACTTATGGATGCAACGACTACCAATCCACACCCAGTAGATTTTATCATGCTTGTCGAGACTAATTTTGTAGAAGTGATTGTAGAAGTGCAAACAGCAGTTGGAATGTACGGAGTAAATACTAGAGATTCTAATCAACAAGAATACAATTTAACTTTCCAAATAAGCGCATAAACTAAAAAGGTTGAGGAATTATTTACTAAATTTAATTCAGTAAACTCTGGATCATCGCGTAACCGATCTAGAAATTCACGATCGCAAAGCATTAATCGACCTCGCAGCCTTTCTCGTACCAACATGGTACCAATGCGAGAAAGTAATTATGGCAATTGCAATTTAACCGTTAACACAACGGGAAATTATTAGGCACTGCGCTTTATGCGACGAGTGTCAGTAGCCTATAATATCTAACAGTCGTTTTACAACTTTAGACATCCAAAATAAATTACAATTTCTAGTCGATACGGGAGCCGAAATTTTAGTAGTTCCACCTAGAAATTTCCAAATGGCTAAACTTTCAGATTTTAAATTATTTGCTGAAAATGCTTCAGAGATTGATACAGATGGGGTTAAAAATGGCATTCTTAATCTTGGTATAATTCGTTTTCGCAAAGGTTGATAGATGCATTTTGGGTGCGGATTTTTTGACACATCATGGTTTAATGGTCGATGTAACACAAAAACAAAACTAATCGACACAAATACCAATTGCAAATCATCGAGAAGTCCCATTAAAATTTAGTATTACGGTATTACGGCCATTAAGGTAATAAGGTTAATATGTATCAAGAGCTATTTCAAGAATTTATTACGGTGACACGAGAATCTCCGCAGCTAAAAACAGCAAAACATAATGTAACGCATTGCATCGAGACAGTAGGTCAGCCATGTTATGCGAAAGCACGGACGGTTAAGAACGGAAAAAATGGCATTAGCAAAATCTGAAATCGAAATGTGGCTTGCTCAGGGAATTTTTAGACCTTTCAAGAACAACTGGACCAGTTCACTTCATATGACACCAAAAAAGGATGAATCTGCGCGATTGTTTGGTGATTATAGGTCACTAAACGCATTGCCCAAACCAGATCGTTACCCAATACCATTGGTTCCTGTCGAGAGAAGGGACATTGACAAGACAGCCGTAATCACTCCTTTTGGATTATTCAAATTTCCACGAATGACGTTTGGGTTGAGAAACGCCGCCCAAACTTTCCAAAGGATAGTACATTCTCTGTTTCGAGATCTTTCTTTCGTTTTCCCATATATATTGATGATATTCTCATCGCTTCAAAAAGTTTGGAAGCGTTACGTTTAAGCAAAACAGGTTTAGTGATTAACCTACATAAATGGGAATTTGCAGATTTTTTAGGTTTACAAATCTCAAAACAAGGTATGTGTCCGGACAAGCAAAAACTTGAAGCAATTTTAAATTATCCACAACCAAAGACAGCAGACGAATAACTTACATTCCTGAAAGACAAATCAGTTATTAATTGGAAGGTTGCAGCAATTCAAAAGTTTGAGTTATGCAAAACAAAATTGGCAAATTGTACGCAATTAGCGTCACCGATCACAAACCTCTAACTTTTTCATTATACCAAAAATTAGGTAAAGCTTCACTCAGGCAACACCGTCATTTGGACTTTATTGCACAATTCACATCCGATAAACGATATATTGCAGGTCTAGTTACAACGCTGTATCCGATTCCTTCGAATCCAACAAATAGATGTAGGAATATCAATCGACTATGTAGATTTGGCAGACGCACAGACACACGATTAAGCACTTAAGGCACTTTCCGAAGAAAACCCAAATTTAAAGTACGAAAAAATCCCAATTTTCGGAACTGATCACTTTATTACGGGCGAAGTATCTAATTATAATCGACGACCATTTGTTCCAAAGCTATTTCGTTAGCAGGTTTTCAATGCCTATCACAATATGTCCCGTCCCAGCATTCGACCAACAGTCAAACAAATCACTAAAAAATTAAATTGGCCATCAATGTTGAAAGAAATACGTAGTTGGGCAAAAACTTGCATAGAGTGTCAAACATGTAAAGTGGCCAAACATGTAACAAGTAGAATTGATTCATATGGAGTAACAAATAGTCGTTTCGAGGAATTTCACATCGACCTCGTTGGTCCTTTACCAGCTTCGGAAAATAAAACCGATTATTTTACCATGATCGATAGATATACCCGCTGGATCGAAGCAATTCCGATTGCGGATATTCACACTGGAACTATTGCCAACGCTTTAATTAAAAACTGGATTAGTAGATTGGGTGTTCCTGTAAAGACCGAGGTGCTCAATTTGAGTCTGCATTCTTTGATTACATTTCTAGTTTTGGGATTCCAACATAAACGCACCAGAGCGACGACATCGAACGTTGAAAGGTGCAATTATGTGTGCAGCTAACACCCAATGGACAAAATAATTGCCAATCGTTTTATTGGTGTTAAGAACGGTATTTCGCGATTTCAGAAGCTTTTCAGCAGAGGTAGTTTACGGACAAAACTTACCGATTACCTGCTGATTTCATTACCACAGGTAAACATGTTAATCAATCCGATTTCGTATGCCAGTTACGAAAATATTTTAACAATATTCAACCATCAAAGGCCGTCATACAAGGCCATCATACAAAAGAACGGATATTTGTGTTCAAAGATTTATTTGATTGTAAGGCAGTGTTAGTAAGGATAGACTCGCATCGATGCTCACTGCAACCTCCATACCAATGGTGTTTTACAGTTATAAAGCGGAATGATAAATATTTTAAATTACTGATTAAAGGTGTTGACCCAAATATTTCTCTAAATCGACTCAAACCTTTTTACATTGCAATGTCACAGACAGGCGCTATGGAAGACAACGCCTCAAATAATCAGAACGTACAATCTTCAAATGAGGTCACAGAGATTCCATTAACGGATTTAAACCATACTAAAATTTTCAACAATGTGCTTCGTCAACGAGTAACATTTGTTCCGGACATTGATGAGCAGATCAGATCAAGGACTGGTCGCGTTATAAATAAACCAGTTCGATTTAAATGAAAAGTATCGCTTACTACCGATCCACTGGGGGGTAGGATAGTGTGGCGGTTAGCTAATTTATTCGAAAAAAATTACTATAGGCCGGATTCATACTTCTTCGATCATTCATTCAAACAATTGCAGAAGAAAAAATCGTCATTTTGGAGCAATATGTATTTCGCCACGACTATGTAATGGCACCAAGCTCGCA
Source organism: Nephrotoma guestfalica (assembly GCA_963691935.1). Classification (NCBI taxonomy): domain Eukaryota; kingdom Metazoa; phylum Arthropoda; class Insecta; order Diptera; family Tipulidae; genus Nephrotoma; species Nephrotoma guestfalica. The sequence goes on along the minus strand of OY829913.1, from coordinate 118,518,409 downwards.
GTCAACAAATTGATGAATAACATTATCGAAGCAATAATATTGAATGGTAAATTCAAAGGAGAATATGTCTTATTACAGCGAATACCAATGATACCGACCGATATGCCATTCGAATTTAAGGGGTTGCAAATGATTGACAGCCTCCACAAAGTATTCTCGGATACGGACGCACCCTTGTGGTAACCAATCCGTTCCATATTAGTGTGTCAATATAGCGAATAGTCAATCGAACACAATGCAATGGACCGAGATACAAAAGGATTTACCCCAGTTGGTACACCATTTTTAAAATTGGCTAATCCACACTCTACGGAGGCTGGTTCCATGGATTCTGGGGGGAGCCACTAATTGCATGTTAGTGAAATCAATTTTGAAACAGCAAATCCGTTCCAACAGCACTCAAATACAGCAAGAACGTATGCCAAAAGTAAAAACAGTAGCAGTTCTGCAACCGATATCTTCAACGTCGGTAGCAATGCAAATGATGGACATTCTAATCTATAGAAAAAGAAATCAAGCACTAAAACAAAAAAATGAAGGCATGGAGCTTCTAATCTCCAATCTTCATCCAATGGATCTTCATCCTTCAATCTCCAATAAAACGCGAGTTAATCTGTCTGAAAAAAGATAAAACAAATTCAAAAACGGAAAACAGAACCATAAACAAAGAAGCATCAAACAACAAAGTACAACCTAAAAGAGACAAGTCGCAGAAGACTGAATACTCAACGGACGAGGAAGAGTTAGATAGGAAAACTAACTGGATGCTGAAGAAGGGAAAAGCTAAACAAAACAAGAGAAATAAAAAAAGAAAAGCTGAGTCCTCACTAGAGATAGAAAAATCAATCGAACGGCAACCTGCCCAACAAAATGATGCACAGTCAAAGGTAAAGGTCTCTTCGCCGATTTTTATAGTAGGAGTAACCAACTATCCAGAAATCCAAAATGTAATGAGTACTGTTACGGAACAAGAATACAAAATCACTGATCTGAACGAATGAAGCTGAATATGGAAAAATAGCAGTGGTACACGTACGAAAATGAAAACGATCGCCCCATCAAAGTCATGACAAGAGGCCTACAACGAACCTGTGAAAGTAATTCAATAATGGAGGACCTAGAAAATAAAGGACTTAAAATCCTTGATGGCGAGAACATTATTAAAAAAGAGAGACGTAGCGGAGAGAACCGACTAGAATCCGTTTCAAAAAGAGCACTTCCCTTGTTTATGCTAACGTTTGATACATCCGAGCAAATAGAAAAAATTTACAATATAACTGGCATACTCAACATGGGAGTAAAGATCGAGGCTATTAAGAGGCAATACAATAATAGTACAATGAAAAAAATGCCAAGGATATAGCCATACGCTACGATATTGCGCGCGCGAAGATGTGTCAAATGTGCTTTAAAGCACCCATCATAAACTTGCAAACTATCTAAGGAACAACCAGCAAAATGTAAAAATTGTAATGGACAGCACTCAGCCAGCTACCGAGGATGTGAGTTTGCCAAGCAGGTACAGAAAATGAGGGATCAGGCAATAAAACCTCCTCTAAGTCATCCAAACAAGGATCAAGCAAGAAATGAAGTACCTATGCATAGGGAGAATTGTAAATATGCGCAGGCCTCTTTAAATTCGAAACAAAATGACACCAACGGTACCGAAAATTTCAAAAACATAATTTTAAATAGCCTTAAGGAACAGAATAAACTAAATAAGTTAATTCTGGATCGACCCAATCTGCTGGAAATACCAAGTTCCAAAATAGCTAAAAATAAATAATGTCGGCAATACATAGTTCAATTCATAATTCCGGAGCAGAACCCAGACATCAAAACTACTCATTAAGAATAGCCATTTGGAATGCAAACGGTTTAATACAACACCTAGCAGATTTAGAACTATTTTTAAATATTGAATAATACGACTACATTAACTTGTTCCAGAAATTAGGAAGTAACTTCATTATCGGAGGTGAATTTAATGCAAATTGGCTAAGAGTTACTTGCAGAGGGAAACCAACGTACTGGCCATCTGATCCTAACATAATCCCAGACCTTATAGATTTCTAAATCACGTATATCGGAACGCTACATCTTCTTACAAAATGATGAAAGTCTAATATCTGATCATTCACCTGTTATTATGACGGTTAGTGAAAATGTAATAGAAAAAACAAATTCACCACAGCTCACAAATAACAAAACAAATTGGGAAATGTTTAAGCAGCTAGTAGAGGAAAAAATAGAACTTCAAGTGCCAATCAAAAGTGAAAATGAAATAGAAGAGGAATTAGACAGGCTCCTTGATGTCATACAATGGTCTGTTTGGGAATGCACCCCCAAATTATCAATCACGAAGAATGGCAAGAAATGGCAGACTACGCATGCACCGCAAGTTAAAACCACCTTAAGCAACCTATGCATCAAACTTAAGGCACCCATAAAAGCAGTGAAAAAAGAAAAAAATTGGAAAATACCTTTATTCTCTAACTCCAACTTAAGATACCGACTATTCCCTCTGGAAAGGAGGCAACAAAAGGGTTAAAACGACCAAAAACGCAGATAACCACAATCAAAACAAATGATGGCAAATAGGCTAGAAGTGCAAAAGATAAGAGCATTTTGAAGAAACATTTCAACCTCTAGGTCAGCAAATCAGATACGAAAACACTGCTGATACGCCCAGAACATCTGACTTCGAAGATATCAGGCCTGTAACATTGAAAGGCCTAACAACTGGAATTAAGAACACAAAAGCAAAAAAACTCCTGATTACGATCTGATAACAGGGCAAATAATAAAAGAGCTGCCTGAAAAAGGCACCCGTAAATTATTGCACATAATCAATGCGATTCTCAGGAAAAAATATGTGTCAATACAGTGGAAATGAGCATCCACTGAATGATAGAAAATCTTACCGGCAAGTTTCACTACTACCAACACAAGCGAAATTGTTTGAGAAGCTGTTACTCAAAAGATTGAAAAGAACCATAGAACAAAGAAACCTTATCTCAGAATATAACTTTGATTTCAGAGAGAAATACTCAACTTTTGAGCAGGTTCATAGGCTTACAGATGTCATTGAGGAGAATACATAAGAGAGGAAAAAGGTTTGCTCTAGCATCTTCTTAGATGTGGCGCGGGCCTTCGATAAGGTGTGGCGCAGAGATTTACTCTTTAAAAGAGAATCGCCATTTTCGGGTGAATTATGAAGAAGAATACTCCGAGCTAAAACATATTTCGGCAGAAGTCCCGCAGGGTAGTGTTTTGGGACATATTCTTTACCTGCTCTACACCAGAGAGTTACCTCAATTAAACGATATTACTGTTGCAAGAATTGCTGATGATGAACGAAACTTGTGATAAAATCATAAAATGGACAAAAATGTGACGTATCGGGCTCAATGAATCGAAATCCACGCATGTGCATTTTACTAATCTAAAAGTCAGCTACAAACCTGCAATCATGAACGGTTAGCAGAATCTGTATGCAAATAAGGCTAAATATCTAGGGATGAAATGTATTGGCTGCTCGGGAAAAATTCGAAATTTTCAACCGAAAATAAACCGCTATTATATCAACAGGTGCTAAAGCCTGTGCTGTACAAAGAAAACCAACACCTAGATAATACAAACTTTTCAGAACAAAGTGCTACCGTGGTATACTTAACGCTCCGTGGTACATTAGGAATAATAACCTTCATAGGGACCTAAATATCCAGACAGTTCAAGAAGAAATAAAAAAACTTGCTGTAATTCATGGATAACGTATTTATCAACACATAAATGATGAGCTTCGTGGTATGTTGGGCACTTCACATGCAGTAAGGCGATTGTAGAGAACGAAACCAATTGATTTAATGGAATCAGGACACCAGTGGAAAGACTACTTCAGTAAATAACCTATATGTACATGGAACTGGCCAATGGGTCTCTTCCCTTTCACAAGTGACTAAATTAAGAAAGAAAAATTACTAGATCAATTGTATTCAGTTGTAATCATTTAAATAAAAGCACAAGGCCATTCGCTTCAAGTTTGTAGATTGAATTGACAAAATCCGTGCTTCTCTGCGGGTATCCGCTAGTCTAATTATAAAAATCGAAAAAATGTCTACTAAATTGTTTAAAAAAAAACGAATTTTCAATGAAAACTCGATAGCATTATAAAAATTTCTCATCGGTATATTTTTTATTTAAAGGTGGGCCCACATTTACAAAAAATGTGTGCCAAACGCGTTCGGCGAAAAATTTTCTCCGCAAATTAAGAAGTGTGGACGTGTGCGGCGCATGAACACGACACAAAGTTCCAACACTTGTCGGTTAAACATTTGCGGTGAAAATGCGTTCCACACAAATTTTTGTAAATGTAAACCCACCTTTAGACATGTATTTACTACAGACTTCTTCATAAAAACATAACATTTTTACTAAAAATGAAGTCGTAGATAAAATGTTAGCCTCGGACATCATAAAACAACATGATTTGTTAATAGTAAACTAGCTAAAGTTGTCAAAACTGTTCACAAAATACGCATCATGTGCAACGTACCACTATGCAAACAAAAATATTTGTTAGCCATGCGAATACCGTATCGCTTTCAATTAAATATGGCTCACATATTTTATTTTATTTATTTATTTATTTATATCAATAACAATAGCATAATGGCAACACAAATGGATCAGCTAGCATGATGGATGCTATTCTGTTCATAAAATTTACTATTATCTTTTGCAAAATGATTTAAATAAAAAATTTCCAATCAATTGTTTTCTTTTTCGTTTCATTTTATTTTTTTTAACAAAATTGAAAATTTATTACAAACCAATTTTAAATTATGCAATATACAACAAAAAAAATAATAATAAAACATTTTTAGTTTTGCCGGGGACATTCAGAGAATATACGTCATGTACAAAGTTATAGATGAAAATCTCCACAGTGCAATTTATATCGATCAATTTATAAAATAAATATTTAAGGTTTAACGTTTTTGTAGTGGCAAATTTAATTAAACTCATGAGTCTAATTTTAAAACATTTATCGGGTGGGCCGGAACTATTAGGTTTCATTTTGGTACGTACACATGTTTGCCCGTGTTTTACCAAATTTTCCCTAAGGCACCGCAAAAAAAAAATGTAAATGTCGATGATTGATATCAAACCATCAGTGATGCGAAATATTTTTTTTTACATTGTGTGTGTGTATAAATTTTAATAATATTTTTAATTAAAAATTCACAAAAACATGCACATAACTATAAATTATGATTTTGATTGATTGTTACATAAATAATACGAATATTTATATCACCATAAAATTTTAATTAAATTAAAAATAATTGTTTTGTAAATTTTTTATGATTTCACAGAGTTTTGGTTTGACACAGAAATAAAGGTAAAATTTTTTTTTAGGTAAAAGTGAAATGATAATGAGCCCTAATTAAAAAAGAACACTACCCCAATTAATAATATTTCTGATTGTGCCAAATTTTTCTTCTTTTACAAATAATTATGTCCTCAATTATACCATAAAATATTCGGAAAAATTAATTATTTTTTTTCTTTTATATGTGGACACGTTTTTCATAAAAAGCCATCACAATTATTTATTCAAATAAAATTAACAACTCGCGCAAAAGTATCGTAACACCTTGTAAATAAGGAACTAATAACGGATGCTTTCTTTGAACAATTTATATGTTACAACGTTGCCAACATTATTTTATATTTTGGCCTTCGAATACCCTTTAAAAATAAATAAATATTTAATAATTAATATGCAGTTAAAGTAATTATTTTATACAAATAAATTAATAATTTATTGTTAATTATTTATTAAACTGTATAAAAATTTGTATTTGCGCTTGCTTATTAATTATTAATGAATTAACATTAATAATGGAATATGTATATTAATATTTTGATTAATAAATATTTTAATTACAAATTGTAATTAAAATAAAATTTTAATGTCAATGGCGGGTTTTAATTAATTGCATTTCTACTGTCAATATAATTATAATTATAATTTTGGAATGGAATCCATCCATTTCCAAAGACGCAATCGCAACATTTCATGATTTTATTCCTAATTAGTTTTACTAGAATCTAACAGATGTAGCTAGTTTTCAGTCTTACAGTAGTAAAACTCAGTGTTTGGAAATGATTTTCTTTCAATCTCCAATAAATACAATAATAAATTGTATTTGTGTTTTATTTACTAGAGAATGAAAAGATAAGTATTTTTCTGAAATTTAATACATACCACATATGTATGTAAATATTTTTGTGCATGTAAATGCACAATGTAAATTAGGAGTAGTTTGAATGTATTATACAGTACCGAGAATAGAAAGTGCAACACCAATATTTTTCAGGTAAAATTGTTCTAATTGTCCTTTGTCATTATCGTAGGAGGCTGATTTATTTTTTGGGTATAAATACAATCGTTATTTACCTTTTTTAGTTAGTTTGAGTTAAATATTCGCACGAGAAAGTTATTAAAATTATAATTTGTTCAAAATGGCCAAATCCACACAACTAACTATGGCTCAGAAAAATCGGATTCTAGCATTGTCTGGATCACCTAAAATGTCATCGAGGCAGATGCTGATGAGATTGGATGCAATTACTCGACTGTGAGCCGTTTTTAAAAAAAAATTCATTCCACCGGTAAATTGGAACGCAAAAAGGGAAAAGGTCTAAAAAGGAAGACAACTGCACGAGAAGATTCCAAAATTATCAGAATATCAACAACCAACCGATTTAAAACTGTTGTGGATATTCGGGCTGAATTCAACGCAGAAACCGGCAAAGAAATCGGGGTTCATACGATTCGTAATCGCCTCCGGGAAAAAGGATATATGGCCAGGTCCCCGGCAAAGAACCATTTCTTACGGCCAAAATGAGACAAAAACGGTTAGAATGGGCTCAAAATAACGTTGGTTGGAGTCTACAGCAGTGGCAAACAGTTATATTCTCCGATGAAAGTAAATTTAACCTTTTTGGGTCGGATGGAATCCTGTACGTCAGGCGCAAATCCGGCGAACGACTGAGCGATCAGTGCTTGAAAAATACATTGAAGCATCCAGCGGGCCAAATGATTTGGGGATGTTTTTCTTATCATGGAATTGGAGAAATGGCCTTTATTAAAGTAACTGTCAACGCAGAAGTCTACAAAAAAATCTTAACGGACCATTTATTCCCTTCCATTGGAATGCATTTTTTGAGTGCTGAGTCTGTGATTTTTCAAGATGATTCCGTCCCTTGTCATCGAGCGAAAACGGTAAGCATTATTTTTTTTTCATTTACTAATTTTATATTTAAGACGATAAAAAAACAGAAACTGTTAATTATAATTATTTCTTTTCAGGTTTAAAGATTTTCTGTTGAAAAATGGAATTCCAACTCTGGATTGACCTAGAAACTCACCGGATTGGAATCCCATTGAAAACCTTTGGCACGTAATGGGGATGAAAATCAATAAAAAGATGCCGTCATCATCCAAAAAACTCAATTCAATCATCTAAGAAGTATGGTATAAAGAACTGACCCTCGAGTACCTGCAAGATTTAATTGACTCCATGCCAACAAGGATTGCAGCTGTTATTGCCAACAAAGGCGGGGCAACTAAATATTAAATATACATTTTATTACTTCGTAAGACACCTGATTACCATAAAAATCAAAAAAACTACAATAAAAAGTGACTCAAGATTTATTAACTGTTCTTGCAACTGAAATTTAATTTTACCTGAAAAATGCTAAAAAATTATAATGGCTTTAAAAACAATAAAACCATTTAGCATGAAATTTTGTTTTTCCATAAAATGTGTGTACTACAAAGAACCACTTCTAAAACAAGTCTTTTTTTAAACGTGCGTCGTACTGGCAAATACATCTTTTTGTGTATTTTTATGGGTGTTGCACTTTCTATTCTCGGTACTGTAACTATATATTGGCGATAAACACAAAAATGAATGAAATTGACTATGTGTTGTTGTTGGCTTAGTGATTTAGAATAATAATAGGCAATAAGTCCGTTTATCAAAATTTTCACGCGAGAAGTGATTTTATTTTGTTTACCTTGAATCTACATCTCGTAAATCGCGAAACATAATTTTATACGAGCAGGTCAGATCGTTTATTGCTTAAAATTACAACACAAGCTCATCTCTTTTCCCTCTAGATTCAAGATGTATATACTAGGGGGCTAATTATGTAAGCAGAATGAGTACGACTTTCGACTCCAACTAATTTTGACAACTTTTCAATGAAAACAAAAAAAAAATCATTACGTCTCGCATTTATAGCCGACAACCCACAATGCTTTAAATAAAAAATAACTTCTGCGTACATAAGCCATCCTCAGATTCCAGATTCATAGTCGAGTGTGCAATATCAAAAATCTATTGAATTTGAAGGCGGTTGAATTTGAAGGCCCCTTAAACGGATAACGCGGTTTATAAATAAAACTATCAAAAAATCAAATAAATTTGGATTTGTAATTTTTGATTAAGGTTTTTAGGACGCCGGTCATTTTGCCGGGCACAAGAGTGCAATAATATAACATCATAATAAGATTGCTTCAGTATATTTTATAGAACTATAACAAATTTTGTAACTACTTCTGACTACTAGGCATCTGAAACCGGGTCAATTTTATAATTATTACAAACACGTCCTGTCCCTATATCTGGTTATTTGTAAAACCGTTAGTCTTGGTCGCACACTCTAAATAATGGTGAATTAATAATAATGACATTGGCTCCTTAATTTGCAGCTTTAGTTTTCCGGAACTTGCCAATAAGCCTTTAATCATGGGGTGCCGTCGAAGTCCCATTTATAGAGAAAATCAAACAATCATCCATCAAATGCATATTGGAACAATTTGGAACGTGCCACAAGTCGCCGTCTCATAAATGACGCAGTTGAAACCAGTTCTGAAATATTGTGGCTACATTATCGACGTTTCGCGTTGACGTGTATATGATTGATCTGATAAAGGTGTAATTCCCCGCTACATTTTCATATGGCACAGCAGAACTCTCATTTTATGCTGGTCTCCGTCCATAAAATGAAGAGAGAGACCAATCGTCAAAGAGCGGTAACCAACTTGGGAAAGAGGTCGAGTACGAACACTAAGTGGAGTCATTATTGAGAACCTTGTCTTCGGCAGTCAACATCAAGCAACATTATGTAATCACCGAAATGAAATAATTTTTAAATAAATCCTAAGTAAAAAAATCTGTAATGTATTAGTAAATATACACCAAAAATCAACATTTAGGCGAAACTATATTTTTCATAAAAATTTTCTTTCGCAACAAAAAATATAAATATTTGTAAAGTTAAATATGCATTTGTGAATAATGGGTTCTTACCGATAGATTTAAAATGTCAAAAATTATTACAATTGCGTTTAAAAACTAAAAAAATATGATTATATTGGTATAAAATTAGAATAAGCTTAAAATATAAATAAATAAAGTTATTATTAAAAGTTGCTTCATCGATCTTACTATGCTTTTATGTTTGATTGATCAGATGATTATTTTTATGGCAAATTTCAGCATTTTGTTATAGTTAATCCTATAGAAGATGCTTATCATTACGGTTAAGCTTATTTTTTGAATCTCCAAGGAATACAAGCGAGATTTTGTGAGGTGGTCGTCGATCTCATTAAAAAACTTTCTAAAAAGTAAGAACCCTCTATTCCAAGATACTTCTTAGAGATGACATCGCTTAAAATAGGTGTTTTCACTTTGTACTAGATCCAATCCATCTAGAAAACATGAATTTTCCGGAAAAATTAGGGGAACACTGGGCTAAATATTCAAGAGTTGTAGAGGTAAAAATCTAAGTAAAACCCTTCTGTCCTAAGATACTTTTAAGAGGTTACAACCCTTGGGATAAGTGTTTTCACTTTTTATTAGACCCAATCCAACTAGAAAATATGAGTTTTCTGGAAAAATTAGAGGAACACTGGGTTTAATATTCAAAGTTGTGGAGGTAAAAATCGAAGTAATAACCCTCTGGTCTAAGATACGGTTAAGAGGTTACAACTCTTGGGATAGGTGTTTTCACTTTGTGCTAGACCTAATTCAACTAGAAAACATGAGTTTTCCAGAAAAATCCGGCTAACACTGGGTTTAATGTTCAAAAATTGTCGAGGTAAAAATCGAAGTAATAACCCTCTGTCCTAAAATACTTCTAAGAGGTTACAACTCTTGGGATAGGTGTTTTTACTTTATACTAGACCCAATCCAACTATAAAACATGAGTTTTTCGGATAAAATAGGGGAACACGGGTTTTAATATTCAAATGTTGTAGAGGTAAAATTCGAAGTAATAACCCTCTGTCCTAAGATACTTTTAAGAGGTTACAACTCTTGGAATAGGTGTTTTCACTTTATACTAGACCCAATCCAACTATAATCCATGAATTTTCCGGATAAATTAGGGGAACACTGGGTTTAATATTTAAATGTTGTAGAGGTAAAATTCAAAGTAATAGCCCTCTGTCCTAAGATACTACTAAGAAGTTACAACTCTTGGGATAGGTGTTTTCACTTTGTACTAGATCCAACCCAACTAGAAAACATGAGTTTTCCGGAAAAATTACAGGAACACTGAGTTTAATATTCAAAAGTTGTCGAGGGAAAAATCGAATTAAAAAACTTCTGTCCCAAGATACTACTAAGAGGTTACAACTCTTGGGATAGGTGATTTCACTTTGTACTAGACCCAATCCAAATATAAAATATGAGTTTTCTGGAAATATTAGGGGAACACTGGGTTTAATACTCAAAAATTGTAGAGGTAAAATCGAAGTAAAAACTGGCTGTCCTAAGATACTTCTAAGAGTTTACAACTCTCGGGATAGGTGATTTCACTTTGTACTAGACCCAATCCAAATATAAAATATGAGTTTTTCGGAAAAATTAAGGGAACACTGGGTTTAATATTAAAAAGTTGTTGAGGTAAAATTCAAAGTAATAACCCTCTGTCCTAAGATACTTTTAAGAGGTTACAACTCTTGGAATAGGTGTTTTCACTTTATACTAGACCCAATCCAACTATAAAACATGAGTTTTTCGGATAAATTAGGGGAACACTGGGTTTAATATTCAAAAGTTGTAGAATTAAAAATCTAAGTAAAACCCTTGTTCTATGATACTTTTAAGAGGTTACAACTCTTGGAATAGGTGTTTTTTGTTTGTACTAAACCTCATCCAACTAGAAAACATGAGTTTTCCGGAAAAAATTAGGGGAACACTGGGTTTAATTCTCAAAAGTTGTAGAGGTAAAAATCGAAGCAAAAAATACTCTGTCCTAAGATACTTCTAAGAGGTTACAACTCTTGGGATAGGTGTTTTCACTTTGTGCTAGACCTAATTCAACTAAAAAAAATGAATTTTCCGGAAAAATCCGGCTAACACTGGGTTTAATGTTCAAAAGTTGTAGAGGTAAAAAACGAAGTAATAACCCTCTGTCCTAAGATACTTTTAAGAGGTTACAACTCTTGGGATGGGTGTTTTCACTTTGTACTAGACCCAATCCAACTAGAAAACATGAGTTTTCCGGAAAAATTAGGAGAACACTGGGTTTAATATTGAAAAGTTGTAGAGAGGGGTGTGAAATATTACCTAAACCTTTCCTAATTTTTTTTTAACTTAGGATAAAGTTAGGAAATATTTCACGCAGTCAAAAATCATTTATGGAAATATTCCAATTTCAGCAATTACCTGATTACGATCAGTGAATAAAAGGGGATCCCCAAAAACGTATTTATATTTTAACTTGTTTTACCGCAAAAAACATAAAATTCATAAAAGGGGCCAAATTAATATTTTTTGAAAAAGATAGAACCATATTTTTTTAAATACAAATACAATATGTAACCAACTACTTGTGTTCTTTTTAACAGCTCCTAGAATTCCAGAAAATTTTTGATCAAATTCTTAAATTTCAGTAATTTACAGAAGTCTGAAAGAACATACTCTGTTACCCGGTTCTTCGTCGAGATCACCCTGGGTTGAAATAGGAATTTTAATGGTTTTAAATTTAAAATGTTGACAAAGAGCGTAGCTCGAAACCGGTTCTTCTGAGAAGATTAAAATTTAATGGCACACACGCGAAACAAATAGTGGCCTTGCTATTAACAAACGGTGCAGTAATGAAAGGCTAATTGATAATGAATATTTATTGCTCAAAAATTAGTAATATACAGATAAATCAAGAACAGTGGCCTTAAAATATCGGCTATCATAAGCTATCTTATCTTGCCAATGCTATCGTATTCTAAATAGTTGAATCAGTCCGTATTTCCATAAAGATTTGGTTCGTATGAACTGACTCATAGTGAAATATGGTGTAATCAGCCCTTTGTAGATTGTTTGTACGAGTAGTTTAGTTTTTGACGAAACTTTAAAAGTTTTAACGATAGTGAGTAATTCGGTTATGTAATTTTAACATGCGATGATTTTTGCGCTATTCAGAGATTATATTTTGCTCATATATCATCATCGACCCTAAGTAATCGAATTTTCCTTCTCACTTACCGTATGGTTGCCGTCTAGTAACTGACATTTTCTTGTTCACAACGCTGATGTGAAGCACACTGTTTGGACGGTTTATCGGAAACGGACTGATTTGATGTATAATATAAGGAGCTGCACTGCCCTATGTTCTGTCGGATTACATTCTCTAAAAAATGAAGGATAAAAAAAATTTCGCTATTTGGTTTCATTGCCGGATATTGTAACCGTAAGTTAGTTTGCCGCAATTTTTTAATATTTTTCGCAAAGATTGCCATTTAAATTGGATGAACAACTAGAATCACACAGCCCTTAAGAAAGTATATCAGAAGATTATGTTGGAATAAGGTAAGCCAAACAGGTAATAGATTAGAACAGTTTGGATAATTTGGAATTTCACTCCTTATACGAATGGAATTCTACATTTAAAGTGGGATGTGAATTTATTCAAACATCCATTAACCTAATCTTCATATTTGTAGTTTATTTAAAAACATTCAATAGGCGTGCGACAGCATCTGATATTTATGTGCAACTTAATGAAGACTCTTAATTCAAGGTTTACAACAAAGGTAAACTTTCGGCGACCTTTAAAGTGACATCATGAGTATGGAAAGGTAATCCTAACGGTGAAATACTTTTTAATTTATTGATATAATACTTCATACGTCTGCTTAACATAGGTTAGTGCAACTGATATTCTAATAACATCTGGGTTTTAGCTAATCAGATCGACATGAGAAGAATGAAATGTTAAGAATTTATTTGGGGACACACGCGACACGACATGGTAAAAGGCTTTAAAAAACGGTTTAAAATTTTTATTTTATTATAGTTTCCGATTAAGTATCAATCAAGACTTAAATATAGCTGCAACGATCTTGTTGTCAAGCTCTTTTGTTTAAATCTATATAGCAACACCTTTACTCACTTTGGAAATATTCCATACATCGCGCAGACCAACAACGAGTTCTGCTTTTTTATTAACAAGTGAATGTTTAAAAAAAATTATTTAATAATTGCTAACTGTTAAAGGATTCGATCCGTTTTGTTGACTCGTAATTTGCAAACTATTTCCGCAAATCTTCCCCAAGATTAAAGTTAGTTTTATTATAACGCGTCATTCACTTTTACACATTTATTAAGGCATTCTAAAATTAACATCTGAACGTTGCATTGGTTAGATTAGTGGTCGCTATTAGCGACGAGTGGTTGATGCTAACGGTAAGACAAATCTAGAGGCTTGTTGTAATTGAGCGTTTATACTTGAGCGGTTGGAAAATTACGATTCAGAATTATGAAAAACAAAACCAACACGAAAAAGTATATACGTAAACATTGGAGTCATTAAAAATTCACTAAATTCTAGGGTCAGCAAGATAAAAACTCACTTTCGTTGAAAAGTAGAACTGACGGAAGAACTAATACTGGTGGAAGTATCACGTTGAGCGGGAGCTAAACTCACTCGGTTATGGTTTCTCGCAACTGCTTGAGGATGCCAAATTCCTTCATGGAATGTACCACCAACAGTCAAAAAATATAAATTTTTGGAAAAAGTCATTTACACATATAATATCAGTTTGAAATGTTTTACTAACGGGACTTACTAATTTGTGAAATTTACCAGAGTTCCGGTCTACACCAAAAGTGTAAAAACAGAAACAAAAGAAATTTTTGGTTTACAAAGTTTATTGCGGCCAGTAGACTTATGTACTCGTATATACAAATAATTGAATCATTCGCGGAAAATGTGCAATACGGATTTATTATCCTCATAGGGGACACGATCACTTTCTTTAGATCTGTCTTTAGATATTTGGGTGCTACACAGTGTCATACGTTTAGTACATTTTCACCTGAAATATTAATAATTTAAAATATTCCGTTGCTACTCGTACTACAAGATCACTTTATAAAAAATTCATATTTCATTGTGGTTGTAATAAAAAACAACAACAAATATCAAAACGCTTCATATATCAAAGAACTGCAAATTAACAAAAACCAAAATATAAATATGTTTGTTGTTGTAACCAAACCAATAGATACACTCCGCGACACTTGATTATCCTCACTCGAAAGTTTTCATAAAACCTAAGATAATACGCCTGATTATTTGAAAATTTGTCATCACCTTTGGATTTATCTTATCTAACTTTCCAATGACTAACACGCATACTTGCATGCAATGCTACTCCCCATTTCTATTATTTTGCTTATTTTAACTGGGACACTTGATTACTCTGATCTGTGAAATTAAGAAATAAAATCTATTACGTTCTATTGTTTTGATATTTTTATTTAATATTTAGTATGTCTTCCATATTTTCTTACAACATCAGAACTTCTATTAGGCAAAGATTTATAATGATTTTGTATAGATTCTATCGATACTTTCTCGAAAGTATCATACACAGCTGCCATAAGGTCATTCCGGCATTCGTTTTATCTTCCATTCGAATAAATTTATCTTAATAACCATCCCCAACGATTTTCAATAATATTTAAATCCGGAGACAAAGCCGGCCAATTCAAAACTGCCACGTTATTTTATTCAAACCACCGTTAGCTTGCTGGAAAATCCAGCGATGCAGCCTTCAAACATTTCGTCAAAATTGACTTTTTCCAAATCTAGGTTTTGTCGGCCTTCCAGGACAACCAAATAAATAGCACCATGAAAAGAAATTGCTGCCCACACCATGATGGAACCAACCAACAAACGCACATAATCCGAAAAATTTTCGGACGAAATAATTTTTCGGACGAATTTTTTTGCGGATAGCATCGAATTCGAAGCTTCGCACAAAATAGCTCTATGTCCGCGTTCTGTTGTCGCCCTTGACGTACGACCCCTTCGATTTTCCTTAATTTTATGGATCTTTGAGATAGTCGTTGATGAACCAAGAACTGCGACCAATTTTTTGGAAATCGCACGATTGGTATAATTTTCTTGTTTAAGCGCAAGAATCTTTCCAATTTCTACCTTTATTAGGGTTTTTCTCGACCCATTTTCACCACTAATAAAATAAATTGATATAAACTATTAAACTGAACACAACTAAATTTATTTACACGCGCCTTACGCCTTAGACGTCGAAAACAAAGTGACGAGGGTAATCATGTGTGTATTAGTCATTGGAAAGTTATCGTAGGTTTTAAGAACAATTTTCAAGTGAGGGCAATCAAGTTTCGCGGAGTGTAAATGGAAAAAACATATTTCATACTTTCGTTTTACGTTTTTTTGCGATGCACCGTCTCAAAAAAAAATTACGATTGATACAATTTGAATGAAAGTTCAAAATGGTACTGTACGCTCCATCTATTTTAGATAAAATAAACCAGTTTTTGGTGTCTTAGCTTTGAAAATCGACCACGTGTTAACTTGAATCGGGGCCTTAAACAATATTTTTTAAACATAATTTTAAGTCTGTTTAATATATACTACAAAACAAGAAGCTCTATGCAAAATTTATTATTTTATATTCTTTAATAATAAAACTTTTAAATTAAATTTTATACATAAACGATATAACTAGTTCGTTTGAAATTAAAACTCGAAAGTTTTTTTTAAGTCGAAAGCTTAAAACTAATTAATTTCCCGTATTTTTAACTGGTTTGATAACATAAATGCGCTTATCTTTAGAAACGATATAATGTTACCAAGAAAATATTTACTTAATTATCTATAAAAAAAAATCATAAGACAGAGACGATTAGAAAGATTAAAATATCAATAACAATAATAACTCCAACACAAACGGAGAGTTGGAGAACTTCACGCAGTAATATTGAGCGCAGTGTTGCACGTCTACGCGTATTTCGCAATTGTCGACATGTATGAGTCGATAATTGGTAGAGTATGTAAACAATAACTCCAACACGGACGGAGAGTTGGAGAACTTCACGCAGTAATATTGAGCGCAGTGTTGCACGTCTACGCGTATTTCGCAATTGTCGACATGTACGAGTCGATAATTGGTAGAGTATGTAAACAATGTACCAGATTGTCATCTTATAGTTTTCCAGTTCATAATGGGATTTTCGGAAGATAAAATTCATTTTTCCAAATAGATGAGTGAAATTAGCAATTAAAAGCAGAGGAAGAAAATTATATTAGAAGAAAATAAAAATATTACAGACATTTCTAAAACTTGTATTCGCCAACTACGAGTAGACTGTAAAAAACAATTTTGAAACTGAATAGTTAAAAAATTTTATTTTTTTAAATTATCAAAGTTTCGTCTGTCACCTCTCAACTGCCTCCGGTTATTGAAATCAAAACTTTCGTGTCAATTTTTTATGAAAAAATAGATTAAATAAGTTTTAGTCGAATCCTAATCTGTCAGCTAAGATCTGCTTTAAAATGTTGTCATTTTCTTATTCGTCCAATACAACTATTGGACCCAGGACTACTACCTACTAAAATTTGATTGCGTCCATTGATTGTGCACCTCCTACTAGCTGAAATGATAACCGTTGACGTGATTAAAATTATCGAGCAGCGACCGTGAAAATTTCTTCAGAACAGTGGTTCTTTTTACTGTCCAGGGTCAATGATAATTGTATGCCTAAACTTTTCTGTGCGGGAAATCCGGAATTGTATTACCCTCTAAATACATATTTTTCTACGCCCATGCAGTAGTATGCAACCTAAAATATTGCAAATTGCAGTCTACCGGCTCTGTGGTCAATCGATATTGGGATTAACATAAATGGTAGTATTCACCACCAATAACATAAATCATATTATCAATAGTTAGTATTGTTCCGGCATAAATTGAGTGAGTTCAAATTTATTTATCGCATAACTCTCGGTAAATTAGCGTACACATTTAGAATCGATGTCTTGCGTAGTTTACATATCTCACTCGCTCTCGTAACTTTTATCCCAAGGGTTTTAACACGATGCTGTAACACTTACTGCAATGCTATTTATTTCTATACTACACAGGCATCGGTGTAATCCATCACGTATAATCCTTCGTCTAGGAATTAGGAAAATAGGAGCATCGTTAACGAAGTTTTCTGCATCCAGCATTGCTACTATTGAATGTAGTAATTTCAGTTAAAGACTTCGGTAAATTGCATTTATTAGGATAAATTGCATTTATTAGGTGATATTCCTTTGCACTTGCTTTACGATTTGTCATTAAAATAAGCACTACTTCGAAACCCGCTTAGGTGAAGCGAATGTGATTTCGCATTTAGTTTTGAGTGTTGAAAGCGATCCATAATTACTATGGACTTACTTAGCGCCACTCTTTACAGTCCCAATTTACAGGATTAGTGATAATAATTACTGAGATATTGGTAAGATCTTTAACGTGAAGCAATAATGAGGTTTAATTACCAAACTCAGGTGTAGGACCAGGAAATGGAAAAATTCAGTTTAATTCTTTAAGTAAAATTGAGCATTACGATTGGCTCAGTTTTAAAGGGTTTTCTTGAAACATTTTCAGTAACAGCATCAACGGTTAAAATCTCGTTGCTTGCCAAACAGAAAATGATCGGTAGTTAAATATTATGTTAGTTGCGGCATAGCTCCTGAAAAAAGCTATTTTAATGTAGGTTCCTATTAGACTTATTAATTCAACTCGACGTAAAACTTGCTTATAAAGTTGCTGAAATATTTGACGAAATTTTTGACATATTTTCCGCATTTTCGACGCCAATTTTTTGCAGTTTCAAACCGAAGCAAAATATAAAAAAAAATAGAGAGGTATACAGTACCTGGCAATTGAATTAGACAACCCTTGCGTATCAAGTAATTTGTAATACAAGCAATTTGTATTGAAATATATTTCAAATTTTCGATTGTAAACGGATCTAGTTGTCTAGACTACATAAGAGTATCTATTTATATGAACAACAGCCCTTATATTATTAGGGTAATTCCAGTATTGGGTCAGGTGGCTGCTATTAGAATCTAAACATAGATAATGAAATATGTAAAACGAGTGCGAACAATAACCAAATTCAGTTGAAATATGTACGCGCTCGTGTTAAGATGTATAATAAAGTGTTTAATAATATTTTGTGGATTTTATCAATTTGTTGGTGAATTTCTAAGCTAAAAGACATTGAACGACATTAGTAGCGTGGATAAAATTAAAATAGAGACTTTATTAAAAACATGTATATGCATTCTTCGTTTCTTGGCATACAGTCGACCGAATCGCCGCAATAATTCGAAAAAATATGCCGTCAACATCGAGCGGTCGCAGTCATTGCCGCGGTGTCCATAAAACCACCGCGAGAGACGACCGGCTAATTATAAAAGCAACACTCCAAAATAGACTGCGATCATGATTGTACTCTGCCGGACTCAAATGACGCAGACCAGCCAAGAAGCCCAGCTAGACACCAAAAATGTAGAAAGCACGCCTGCAATGGGCAAAAGTGCACACAAATTTTACGGTTGAAGATTGAAAAAAATGTAAATGAGTACAAAATATGTCATTAATAAATCATTTCGTTAAAATAATAAATTTCATTTTTACATCTCACATTCTCTTTGCAACAGGTGATCTTGAGCGATGAATCCCGACTTGAAGCATTGATGGGAGAGTTAAGTTCGTTAGACACTACCAGTCATGATGTGGCCATGCATAACCGCGAATGGCACCGGACCTCTGTAGTTTGTACAAGGCACCATGAATCAAGTGCAATATAAAAAGGTTGTTGAGACTGTATTTTTGCCTTTTCTTAACTAAATTTCCTAACTAAATGAAGAAGAAGGGCCATACACCTTCATGCAGGATGAAGCACCGTGTCATACAGCGAAAAAGGAAAATCTATGGAGCATGTTGAAAAAGGTTGGGTACTTATCCCCGAACTCAGCAATAGCTATTCTGAACGATACTATTCACAGACATTGGCAAGAGACCAGTATGCCAGCTAGAATTAGTGCAGTCATTAAAGCCAAAGGAGGATTAACAAAATACAGAAGGTGGTTCTAATTGCCAGGTAATGTAGCCAAAAACTGTTTTTTTTAATCAAAACTCGTCATTTCCGCTTAAATTTTGGAAAACTGATCTGGACAACATCTGTAAATGATATACTTTTAAAATATTTCCAAAAAATGAAAAACCTAGTACGACACTTCCACTTCAAGCTGACACTTTCGGTGGACCATTTTCAACCAAGAATCTCTGAGATCTCCCAATTTATGGCAAAAACTTAAATACGAAGTTTCACCCCGATCAGTCAATCAGTCTGTAAAGCGCTAACAGGCATTTGGTCGGAAACCACCCACCCACGCACACATAATTTTGACTTCGGTTTATCGCCGAAATAGTACATAGTAGATTTATAGTAAATCATTAATCCGATATTTTTCGATTAAAAACCCAGCACACTATAATACCTATTTCAGCCCATTCTGGTTTCTTGACTAATTGCATTCATTTAAATTAACAAAAGTTTTCAAATTGTTTTGTTAATTGTTTTAAATATTTTAACGAATTTTAGTAGGTTCGAGTGAATTTTTCTTAAATGCAACATATTCGTTCACCAAATCATAATCTGCCTGTTAACCAAATAATTCGATGTTCAATATGTTTCTTCAGACGAACTGAGAAAAGTTTGGTGGGAAATTTCAACAAAATTGCAAAATTCGCACAATTTTCTTTGTTTGATACAATTATTTAAAATGTGTGCCGGGTACACCCGATGCCCACAATATTCTGGAAATTTGCACCCCACGATTGAAACTACCGGAATTCGTAGTGGTCTCCGCCAAAAGCGGCACGTTTTGTTTGCAGAGCAACCAGGCTTTTAATAGCTTCGGCTCACTCAATTGTAATGTCTCACATTAAAATTATCTAACTCGGTTTTACGTACAATCGCTTGACATTTTGAGCGGACAGGACACTTGAAAGTTTTGTCGTTATTTTGGATTTGATGAACACATGACCGTAAAGCTTAGTCGATCAATCGATCTAAAGCTAAAATGATGATAAATAGTGTGTTCGCTACAGTTGTTTCACAAGCAGTTACTGCAGGCACTTGTTTTGTTCCAACAAAGAATTTTTTTTAACGAATGAGAACCGATGTTCTCCATGTTTTCTAATTTTGTTTAAAAATTTGACTATGTTGTATGCGCATAGAATATGTAAAAAAAATTATTATAAGCGCTCTGATTTGACTGTATTTGCATAGAAACAGTTAAACTCTGTTGTACGCAAAAACTGTTAGGTTAAAATGAAATTCAAAGATGGTTGACGATCGAAATGTCAATTTTTACCCATTGAAGTGCACATTTGGTGCACATCAGGTTTTGAGAAGGAAGTTTTGGTGAAAAAAAAAACATGTTTAATAAAAAGATGGAGGAGAGGAAAAACTTTCTTTCTTTTGGTAAATCAAAAAACATTATCCCTGCTTAAATTTCAGAAAACCAACAAGGTCAACTCTTGTTGGTTGAAAATTTATTTTTTAAATTTATTTAAATCTAAAATTCTTTGTGGTTTTTCATAAATATTAAACTTTTTAACATCATTGTACTTCCGGTACACAGATTTCCACCAAATATCGCAACGATCTCCTAATTAAAGGAAAACGTTTCAGTATGAAGTTTAATTCCGAATCGTTTTTCTGGTAAATGATAAACTTTTCAAAATATTAGCAAAACAAGAGACCGATCACAGTCAAAATTCACTCAGATTTTCCAATTTGTAGAAGAAGGTTATAAGTATGAAGTTTCATCCCGATCAATTAAGCTGTCTGGGATTTTTTCCAGCGATAATAATTTTGTGTATTTCTCTTCCCTAAATTTTCTTGAACTAGCAACATGAAACTAGATCTGAAAAAAATTTCGAGTGATAACCATCGACAAACCGATTCAAATGAAAACTTTTCCAGACAAAACATTATAAACGTGCAGTTATTGCATATTTTTGACCACCAAATTATCCCGATCTCCCAACATAAAAATTTTCCGCCCATACCCATCGACCGCACTCAAAACCAATGAAATTTCGTGAAATGCTTTTTGCCCCGCATACTAGATCTGCACTCGACTTGAAATATTTTTAACTTTGTTGTTGTTTTAATATATTTTGTGCGATACCATGATATACTTTCCTACCTAACTCCCGGTGTCATGTACGCAGACAAATTTTTGAATTTCCACGTGTATTTCACTTCCCCAAATTTTTCCAAACTCCCAACACGAAGCCTGATTTGGAAAATTTTCCAGCGATAACCATCGACAAACCGGTTCCAATGGTAGCTTTTCCTGAAGTAACACTTTAAACATTAAGTTTCACACATTTTTGAAGCTTGCATGTGTATTTCACTCCATCAAATTTTTCTGGCCACCCAAAATGAAGCTTGACCTGGAAAAAAAATTGTTTTTCAGCGATAACCATTGACAAACTGGTTCAAATAAGACCTTTTCTAAACATGACACTTTAAACGTCAAATTTTTACAAAATTTTGAAGTTTGCACGTCTATTTTACTCCCCCAAATTTTCCCGAACACCCAACATGAAGCTTGATCTGGGAAATTTTCCAGTGATAACCATCGATAGATCGGTTCAACTGAGAACTTTTCCAGACATAACCTGTCTATTTCACTTCAACAAATTTTCCCGAACTCCCAACAGCAAAATTGATCTGAAAACCTTTCTATATATACGAGGGCTGCTATAAACGATTTAGAAAAAGTAATAACAAATTAAAAATTTTCATCAAAAATTGCTTTATTGCTTTTCAAAATATTCGCCTTTAAGATTTATATACTTTTGCATACGCTCAAACCATTTATCGAAACACTTTTGCCACTCCGAAGATGATAGCTCCGAAACATGGTTTTTGAACGCTTTAATCACTGCTTCAGGTGGTAACAATTGTTGTCCACGCATCTTAAAATTGATTGTTGACAACAGGAGGAAGTCATTGGGTGCCAAGTCGGGGCTGTAAGACGGATGACCCATCAATTCGATCGTTTGAGTGCTCAAATACTCGCATGTTTGATGTGATGTGTGTGAGCTCGCATTATCGTGATGCAAAATGATTCACCATTTTAGGTTGTTTTCTCTCGATTTGTTGAAAACCTCAAGCAAACAAATGGTCGTTTACCAAGCTGAATCGATTGTCTTTTGATTTTCAAGAGCCACAGTAGCCACATGACCGGTTTTCGTGAAGAAACACGCTACCATTTGCTTCCTAACGCTCCGAGCTCGCACAACTTTTGTTGGTTGCTTCGAATTGGAAGACCCAAACAGTATTTCCTGCTCATACGCATATATTCATGATTCGTCAAGTGTCACGATCTTGCATACGTTTTTGGAAATACCTCCAACGAATTTTTCAAGCATTTGGCGGCACCAATCGACACGAATTTTTTTTGTGCGTCTATCAACAAATGTGGAATCCAACGTGAACATAGCTCCCGCACCTTTAAATGTTCATGTAATATCGTATGTACGCTGGTGTTACTAATGCCTAGACATGCCTCGATTTCACGATAAGTCACATGGCGATTCTCTTCAATCATTTTCTCACAGCCAAGTGTGATGCCTCGGCGCCAACAGTCGAATGAAGTGATTCGAAGCACTGTTGTTGAGTTAGCCCCTTTAGAAAATCGTAAAAAAACATCACAGAAAAATTTTCACGCGATAATTCCATTTTTTCACTGAATTCAATGTTGAAAAACAATGTTGCGATGCGAACTGAGAGACCACTTCTGAGAAACATAACCTTCAAAAATGTTACACGTTTTGACTGACATAGAGATTTGCATCGGAAAACACTAGTATTACCATTTTCTAAAAACTTTTACGGCAGCCTATGTAACACTCGTGTATTTCACTCCCCCGATTTTTCCGAACTGCCAAAATGAAGCTTAATCTGGAAAACTTTCTAGTAATAACCTTTGAGAAAGCGGTTCAAATGACACCATTTCCAGACGTAACACTATAAACGTTAAGTTTTTACAAATTTTTGAATTTGCACGTGTGTTTCACTCCCCCAAATTTTTCTAAATTCGCAACATGAAGCATGACCTGAAAAATTTTCCTGCGATAACAATCGACAAACCGGTTCAAATGAAACTTTTTCCAGACATAACGCTTTAAACGTTAGGTTTTTCCAAATTTTTGAAGTTCGCATGTCTATTTCACTTCACATCCCATCAACGAATAGAATCAAAAGCGACCTTTCCTGATATAACACTTTAAATTTTAAGTTTTTATAGATTTTTGAATTTGCAAGTGTATTTCACTTCCTCCAGTTTTTCCGAACCCCAACATGAAGGTAGGTTTCAGTGGTTGCTTACTGCACACTTAGGCCAATTTTTAGGCCCATTGTGATACCACTCATTCACTCCACATCATTAACCCACCTAATTCACCTACTCACACAACTACAGTATACCACCTGCACATTGCAAGCTCCATGTCAACCTGTACATTGACATGGAAGATGGGTCGGCGCGTGACAAGGAATTCTGCACTCCATCAGAGGGTCTTAGTTGTATTTATTAGCATCACCGATCGTAATCGATGATGAAAACTCGATTTCCATCTAGCCTCTGATGGGATTCGAACCCAGCACCTCCCGGTCCAAGTGCCGAAGCTTTAACCACTGCACCACTTGTCCGGTTCCCAACATGAAACTTGACCAAGAAAATGTTGCACCGATACCCATCAACGAATCGATTCACAAGAGTCCTTTCAAAAGAGATTATAACACTCTAAATTTTAAATTTTTACAAATTATTGAATTTACACGTGTATTTCACTCCACCAAATTTTCCCGAACTCCCAACATGAAACTTGACTTGCAAAACTTTTCAGCGACACCCAGCGATGAATCGATTCAAAACAGGCCTGGCCAGAAATAACACTCGCAATTTTAAGTTTTCTCCAATTTTTGAATTAGCACGTAATTTTCACTCCCCTCTATTTTTCCGAACTCCCAAAATAAAAATTGATCTGTAAAATTTTCCAGCGATGCCCATCGACGAATTGATTCAAAAGGGACCTTTCCTACTATAACACTCTAAATTTTAAGTTTATTCAACTTTTTCAAGTTCGCATGTCTGTTCCACTCCACCAAATTTTCCCGAACTCCCAAAATGAAACTTGACCTATAAAATTGTCTAGCGATACCCATTGACGAATCGATTCAAAACAGACCTTTCCAGATGAAACACTCTAGATTTTAAATTTTTACAAATTTGCTCGTGTGTTTCACTCCCTCAATTTTGTATAACTTCTAAACATGATGCATGACCTGGAAAATTTTCAAATGAGACTTTTGCAGACATAATACTTTAAACGTCAAGTTTTTCCAAATTATTGAATTTGCACGTGTATTTCACTCTCCCGATTTTTCCGAACTTCCAAAATAAAGCTTAATCTGGAAAATTTTCCAGTAAAAACCATTGAGAAACCGGTTCAAATGACCCCATTTCCAAACGTAACACTATAAACGTTAAGTTTTTACAAATTTTTGAATTTACACGTGTTTCACTCCCCCAAACTTTTCTAAATTCGCAACATGAAGCATGACCTGGAAAATTTTCCAGCGATAACAAACGACAAACCGGTCCAAATGAAACTTTTTCCAGACATAACGCTTAACGTTAAGTCTTTCCAAATTTTTGAAGTTTGCATGCCTGTTTCACTTCACCAAATTTTCCCGAACTCTTCACATGAAACTTGATCTGCAATATTTTCTTGCGATAGCCATCGACAAACCGGATCAAATGAGCCCGTTTCCAGACATAACACTTTAAACGTTAACTTTTCGGAATTTTTGAATTGCATGCCTATTTCGCTTCCCCCAATTTTTCCGAATTCCCAACATGAAATTTGACCAAGAAATTTTGCACCGATACCCATCGACGAATCGACTCAAAACAAATCTTTCCTGATTTAACACTGTAAATTTTAAGTTTTTACAAACCGGTTCAAATGAGCCCTTTTCCAGACATAACACTTTAAACGTTAAGTTTTCCGAATTTTTGAACTTTGCATGTTTTTTCACTCTACAAAATTTGCCCGAACTCTCAACCTGAAAATTGATCTGGAGATTTTTCAAGCGATACCCATCGACGAATCGATTTAAAAGAGAGCTTTCCTAATATAACGCTAAATTTTCCCGACCTCCCACAACAAATTTGGCCTGAACAATTTTTTTAGCGAAAAACTGAGCAGTTTGTGCCTGTATAGATTTAAGCGTGTCTAACTTTTACATCTGCTATAATTACAAATATGGGGACCGGATGGACCGAATTGTGTCGAAATTTTAACAATTATTATCTTCGGTATTAAATTCAAAGCCTATCAAATTATTATAAAATGTTTCATGCAATATAATTTAATGTGGAAAATGTTTCAACTATTCTGAATATCGTTGTCCTTATCTCAAATTGACGTAAAAAACTTACTTTCGAAATTTCGTTTAAACAAAAAAAAAAAAAACACAAAACCTAAATTAATCATATTGACCTTATGTATACCCCCCGCTCTTTTCCCAGTAACCAAATTCACAATGTTTACGGGTTTTACGAGTTTACGACTCTAATGTAAAAATAAAAACATGTCACCTGTTTAATTTATTTCTTCTGTATATTTATGTTACATTTATATACATAGACAAAAAAAAAAGTAACAACCGCACAATCAAATTCCACTTTGTCATTTTGGGATAAGCTTGCGGGGATGTGAATTAAATTGTGCTAAGTCATCAACCCTAATCACATTGTAATGTATTTCGTATTTTTTATATGTTAAAAAAATATTTTTCTGTGTCTTATTAATGTTAAAGACAACAGTCAAGTCCTTGCACTTAGACATGCTGTGTGCTATTTTAAGTTTGTATGCTAATGATTGGTGTGGAATTTGTTTTAAATTTTACATTTTATTTTTGGTTCAAATTCGGCTTAAGTTAATCATCGAAGTGAAAAACTATTTAAATTCCATTGTTTGTGTACCCATTTCAAACCAAAAAAAAACAAAATAAGAAAACTATAAGAAAATAAATATTTGTTTTTTTTTTCTATTTGGAAAATTTTCACTTTTTATTTTTATTATTTTCTTATTGTATGGAAAACTTAGTTGGCGTCTTTAAGGCAAAACAAGCAAAAAAATAACATGGATACATACAAAATATCTGCGTGTGTGCGTTGATGATATGTGATTCGATCGATATATGAGTGTAAGGGGTAGGTAGCTAACCTCATTGTACCTCACCCGTATTCGATAATATTTCACGTTAGCAAAAATACATATCTTTTATGACATAGAAATATGCTTCCGCATTGATTTATTTCTAACCCTCAATACATACACGAATATATTATAATTGAATTATTCTCGCATTTGTGGAATACGCAAATATCTAATTTTTGTTTATTTGGTTGAAACGGATAAATCCGTGTTCAAGAAAAATTAGCATATTTTTTGGTATTTCGCTCCTAATGTCTTAAAATTATTATTTATGTAGCAAGAAAATTAATAAACCCCATTACATTCAGAACGTATGTTTTCCCGTATGCTTTACTCCCCCTAAGCCCCGCACTTCATTTTATTGTTATTGTTGTTGTTGTCTATATACAACACATAAAAATTAGATAAATTTATTTATTCGATTTTGGTTCAATTTTTTTTATGGAAAATGTAATAAAAAATGAACATAAAACAGGATATATGATTCAGTTGGGGATAATTTTGTGTATGGCACGTTGTACGTCTCTTTTTCGGTATTTGGGAAAATTTGAACGAAAAATCCGTGATAATTTACTAGGACTTATCAATTTTGATAAAAAACCAATTTTTTATCCTTTATCATAACTGTGTGTGAAATACATGGAATATAACACAGGCACAATTGTTTATATGTATTTCGACATGATTTGAATTCGGATAATCGGTTTATTGGTTATTAATATTGATTTTTCGTTTGTGTGGGAGGATTAGCTATATAAATAATATTTTCATTTTAGAGATATCGTCAGCTTTAAAAAATAATAGGCGTGGGAACATCGTCTAATTTTTAGAGGTTTTGTGCAATAACTTCGATTACCGAATAAAAATACGGGGTGTAAATTTAAAAATAATAAAACGTGTTTATGTCCCAAATTTGAATTTAATTCAGTCATACTGACTAACAATAAACCTGGCAAAGTATTTGTGAACACTTCGTTAGATATGCTAAATTGATGGTTTACTCAGGAAATATTAATCATAAAAAATTTTAATTCAAAAATGTCTAATTTATTTTAATTACATCTATACTTAGGGTAACTTACGTAAAATCGCTGTAGAGCCACATTCGCCAACCGGTTTTATAGTACTTTGTACTAGATAGTTGTAATCCAAGTCTTATATAAAAAATTTTTATTTCTACATTTATTACCTGCACATCGGGTGGGGTTACCAAGACGTTGGAAGTTTGGTTTCCAACTAATGAAACACTGAATTAAATAAATTAAAAAATTTAGTAGTCTTCTCACCAGACTGCAGTGACCAAACTACGAGTAACTTTGAACATACATATAAACCCGATTTTACACGATGTAAAAATATAACTGGCTATCTCCCAGAATAACCCAAAATTTAGGTTACGAAGCTGTTTACAATTGTGTAGCGAAGCGTAATAATTCGCTAAGACATTGTGATTATACTTTGTATGTAAGTTCAAAGGATTTGAATATTTTTATAGTTTGTTCAACGCAGTCTGATCAGATGAACGAATTTGTGAATTTAAAAAATTAAATGTTTCATTATGATACGAAATTTTACAACGCAGGGCAGCTGTTAAGCTAACTAGGATACATACTACATGCAACTTAGTATGTCCAACTCTATAGTTGATACATTCCTTTGATGACGCTGCAACTGAATGTCTTGAACACATGCTATCTACCACTACTGCATTCGATTATTAGTTAAGCACCCAGGAGTTGTATCAGCCTGAGAAACAATTCTGTGACTGAACTGACTAGATATCCTGATCCTAAGAGGTTCTCTAACTCTACAGGTTATATACGGATACAAGAGCAAACTAGCGGTATACAACGTACCCCAGATAGATTTTTTTCTTCTAACGAGTGGGTCATGTGTTAGTCCTTTTTTCATTTGTAAATAAAACACACATTTTCTATGCCATTTATATATGAAAAAAATATCGTTCATATGTCTACCGGCATCGTCTACATGCACCGACCAAATGGCACGGTGGTTAAAATTTTGGCGCTTGGATCGAGAGGAAATAAACACAACTACGACCCCTATCCACTCATCTTCCATGTCCACTACTATCGGCTGGCATGGAGCTATGCAATGGACGCAGTAATTGTGTAAAGTAAGACGGGAAAATGAACCGCGAAATAGCAGGGAGTGCTTCGGCTCCAGAAAAGATGGCATGGATTAGGGGAAAAATCGTCTACAAGCCTGCATCCAAACATGGAAATTGTCGATAAATTTTTGGAATAAAAGCGAATACCTCAATTTCAGCTCGAATATTGTTTTTACATGGCATGGCATACATCTTACCGTTCAAATAACTCTACAAAAAATAATCAAGTGGTATTAAATCCGGGCTTCTTGGTGGCCAAGGAACTTCCAAAATTTGCGAAAAATTTTCCAAATTATCTGATCACCAAATTTTATTGACAATAAATAGATTGTTTGTTGCACGACTTGGGTGGAATGTCGCTCCGTCTTGTTGAAACCAAAAGTCGATCACACACAATTAATTTAATTTGGACCACAAAAAACCAGTAAACATGTTGCGATACCGTTCCCCATTCAATGTAAGGGCATTTTCCTGTTCGTTTTCAAAGAAAAACGGCCCAATGATGCCACCAACCCATAAACCACACCAACCAGTGAATCTTGGAGGATGAACTTCTGAAAATTCGACAATTTTATTTATTGACCTACCCATTAAGATGAAAATGAGCTTCATCGCTAAAGATGTTTTTTGATGAAAAACCTTCAATTTAAATGGTCTTTTGGATTCAAATGAAGATCAACATGTAAAATGCGTCGTAGTGTGGTTCATGAAATGTTTAGTTCTTGTGAACGATGCCTGGTTGATGTGCTAAGTTCATTACGAACACTTTCACTAACAGCTGCCACTACATCAAAAGTACGAACTGAATGAACCATGTTGATACGGTCACGACCTTCCACTAAACCAGTTTCTTCAAAACGATCAATAATTTTGCCAATCGCACGCTCAGTAGGACGTCCATGTCGACCAAACCTCTCACGTAATTAACGAAATGTTGTTGTTTTTGAACGATTATTTTCATAATAAATTTGGACAATCAAAATGAGTTGTTGTGGTACTAGCGACTCCATGATGATAAATAACATATTTTTGACTTTTGATATGTCAAAGAATTGTTTAGAACAAATAACATTAAGTACTAAACTTCATCGATTGAAAAAAGGACCGACAGATGGCCATTCTGTATAATTACCAATTACCAGTTTTTTAATCCCCATTAATATTTCGATCATTCATGGTTTATGGAAAAAGTAATTTTGTTAGTAAGGGAACTTTCTTTGTATCAACATGAAGATGAAGAAGACATAAGAAGTCTTGTCTGTTTAATCCATCCTTCCAATCGCCTTAAATATGAGGACGGTCAGGCTTTTATGTTGTGTTTTTCTTCAGTCATTACTCCTCTGTTTCGACAACTCTATAGGTCTAGTCACACGGAGCGCGTACCGTGAACGCGAATAAATTTCTCACAGATCCCCTTGTAGAACCAACGAATATACTAATAAAACCAAGCCAAAATTATTGTCTGGGAGTTTCAACTCGGGAAACTCAATTCTATTAAAATAATTACCTCGTCGTAACCAATACTCTAAATTTTCACATAAAGATCACTCCATGCCACAATTCATCCGCACTCGCAACCCACGTCCAGCGTGACCAGAAAGACTCAAACTATATCTGCCCGTGCCTGTGGGACTGTCTACTCAGCATCCTGTCATAAACATATCATTGTAACCTCGTTTGTGAAACACACGAGTAACTCAATATTATATTGCCCGTTAAACTAACAAAATCTAATCAAAAAATGTCTGGTAATCCCCACCAATAAATTACAAAACACTCATTATATATTTTTAAATCACTCAATCACAAAAAACACTCAAAATTTAATTTTTGCTCACTTTTAACACAAATTTGTTCTCATGATATTTTACTATTTAAGTAAATTTCACTCAAAACAAATATCATTATGTCAAAAGGGATTGTAAAGTTTTTTTGCTGTTGGCACAACTGTTCTCTATCTTGACGTGAAGTTTGAGCGCGATCTGTCATTTAGTTTGATTACAGTGTTCTATTTTGTCAGTTCATCTCAAGTTTGTTTTGCGATTTTTATAACGAATAAAAATATCGATGTTACAGAAGACTTACGGTGAATTTATCAAAAAAAAAACGTGCATATGAGTGGTACAGTGCATTTGAAATCGGTCGAGATGTGGTAGAAGATTTGCCCCGCTCTGCGGCCGGCCACCAACGTCTTTAACTGAAGCTAACTGAAGTGAAGGAATAGTGACGGAAAATCGTCATTTAGGTTTGAGAGAGATAGTCGCTGAACTTTACTATGTCTCACAAATCAATTCGTACCATTATACACGATTGTTTGAGCATGAAACGCATTGCCGCTCGATTAGTTCCGAAACACCTGAATTTTCTTCAGAAACTCAATCGCGTAAAAGTCGCGAAGACATGCTAGAAAGAATCAATTCTAACCCCACATTCATAAAACGCATTATAACTAGTGGTGTGGTCAACAAGCTTCAGAATGGCGTCTTACAACTGAGTGGAAACCGAAAAAAACCACATGATAGTCGATCGAAAATTTAAGGTAATGTTGACTGATTTCTTTGATTTTTTTTTTGCCAGAAGGTCAGACGGTAAATAAAGAATATTATTTCGGCGTTATGTGGCGTTTAAGAGACCAAATTCGTCGAAAAAGGCTAGGTTTGTGGAAAGAAAACTGATGGATTTTGCACCACGACTACGCACCATTTCACACGGCTACCATTGTGAATGAATTTCCGGCCAAAAACTCAACAAATATCGTCGAACATCCACCGTATTCACCTAATATGGCTCCGGCCAACTTTTTTCTCTTTTCAAAACTCAATCACTTCGAGACACCACGAATGAAAGTCAATAGAAGACATAAAAGAGAATTCGCGCCAAGAACTGAAGCCAATTCCGGAAAATGCGGCATTGTTTCGGAAGGGGCCTACCTTGAAGGTGATACAATAAATTTGACCAATTTGACCAATTCCCGTTACTTTCTTGACGTAGCAGTATGTGTGACCACTCAAATTGGTTTATTACCCAAAATATTGTTTCGCCTCGGTAAACCTCACTCGATATAGAGAAAAATGTTTCGCACATCGATAAGTACACTTGAAACTAGCAACTGTTAATTCATCCTATTCTAAAAAAGAGAAGTTGTCACAGACTTTATGAATTTTTAAGTAGATTTTTTTAGAAATTTCTAAAATTCACCGAGAGTCAGGATAATTTTACTAATCTGATGAGATAAGGTCTAACCACTTAGGTATTGCTTTTTGTAAATTTTTGATAGGAAATATATTTTACCGAAATTTACCCCAGTCGCTACTGCGCGTAGCATACAGTGACCAGGTGAATTTAATAATACTACCAATAAATATGGATACAATTAACTGGAATCATGGGAAGCTTTCGAGTAACTCCTGAATGAAAGTTCATTCAAATCAATAATAAAAACGCTATACGCTGAAAGTAACTTTCTTGCAACTTTATTTTGCAGTTGACTTGATTTTGTATTTGTCAAAAGTCGAATTAACTTCCTAATATCTTTTACATAATATAGCCTTTATAATGTTAAATCAGCTAGTCACCGAAAGATGACACTATTACATAAACTGGTAACTAGTTTGAATAAATTAATGTTAAATAAAAAGCATAGATGGCAGCTGAGGCAACATCAACACATTGTTGGCAGTTTAGAACCAGTTTTTTAGAACAGATTTTTAGTTGAAATATTATAAGAAGTCAAGCCATTGTTAATAAAACTGTCTAGAGATCAAGGAAATAAATATTATAATTTATAATTTGGTATCTGGGGTTTATTTTGAAAATATATACTGAACGGAAAATCATTCGAGCAAACATTTCCAGAATAAAGGAGCTCTCATACATATTATTCTGGTGAGGTGTGAGGAGTATTAGCAGTGATTTTCCATATAAACATTGGCGCACGAGCAGAAAGATACGAGCATCAGACAGAATTGCAGGATTTCGCCTATACGAAATAGGCGGCGCTTCAGAGGTCCACGTGAAGAATACATACTTGAGCAACTGGACCCGCGTCAGCAGTTATAACAATACAACAGCGAGTGAGTACATATTAAGAAATATCTTTAGAAAGAGAAACCAGAGCGTGCGGAACTGAATCACATTACAAAATTGAACATCCACGTTTTTATATCTCGGTAAAAATAAAATTTATGTTCGTTGAAGTGCATGTGCAATTAATACGGTAATTTATTGGTTAATTTTCGTGTAAGCTACAAAAATTCTTTAATATTCTATGTAATTTATCAGAATCAAGAACGACAGGCGGTTTGTAGTGCATAGTCCACCAAGTGCTTAAATTTCAAAATAAATAAATATTATTTGTGTTGAGTACTGACGCAGAGCAGGCTAGTATGGACGAAATTTATGCTTAACAGGATAGAACGCAAAAGTTGTTATACGAATTTCAGAGTATCGAAAGAGAGATATTCGAATTAGATTATGAAGTTGCCAGGGTTTGAGGACAACTACTACGTAGTTCTGGCAGGATTGGTTGGTGTAATACGTAATCGCAGTCTTATTCCTAGCACTCAAAAGGTAAAGAACACAATATCGAATACTTTGCAACAACCAACCATTGACGGAGACTTTATAGAATGGCAATCTTTCTTCGACATTTACAGCTCCACGAGTCACAATAAAGACAACTTGACGGCAGCCCATAAATCCCGAAATATCGGAACGGCTTGCTAAAGGGAGAAGCACCAACACTTATTCGTCACCTTTCTGTGACCGATACGATCTATAATGGGGCATTACAGAAACGAACACAACGGTATAACTGGAAACGCTATACGGTCAATGCTTTCATTAAAAATTAATTAGAACCAGTATAATTCAACCAAATGCCACTAATAACAGATACGGATGCTATTGATCAGTCAATTAGAGAACTTAAAGCACAAGGTCCAAACGTCGAAAAACGTGATCCTTTGATGGGTTGGTTTCGTTCATGGGAAAGCGCATATACATGTTAGAATCTATGTAAAGGATTATACAAAGAAAACTAGTACGGTTCGCCCACAGTCACGCGACCACACTCGGTTGAAATAGTAACAGTAGACCCGTGTCCAATATGCGAACAAATTGAACACAAAATATAATGCTGCGAGAAATACCAAAGTGACACCGAGTGGCAAAGCAAACGCTATCCAAAGAAACAGTAAATTATTTAAATGTTTAAATGGAGGGCATAGAGTACCGGAATGCAGATCTAAGGTTCATAAAGTTGATCGATCTGTCAACAACTAATGAAGAAATAGAGAGCGAGAGAACGGCGTTGATTAAAATGAAAGACAGCAGTGGTTAATCGCAAACGTATTGAAAGCTGCTTGACTCGGCATCACAAACATCATTCATATATGAATCGTAAAGAGTCACTGGGAAGCGAGCGTTGGAACAACAAGAGGGTCGTCTGTAAAAATTAAAATCGTACCCATGGATCACAGGGCTACACTGAAAACTGAGATGCTCATACTAAAAGTATGCAGCATTTCGAAAAAATGTAATTTGTTGGATGTGGATCGTCTACTCCTCAATGAGTTGCAGCTGGCCGACCCTAATTATAACAAGCGTAGTCAAATTGATGTGCTATTTGGGGTGGACAAATTTTTTAAAGTGTTGGAATCTAAACGCTGGAACTTGGGAAATGATATGGATAAATCGTTACTGAAAATTTGGGAGGTAGAAAAGCTTCTAAAGTTTATCAGAAGGACACCAGAGGAAGAAATATGCGAAGAACTGTTTAAAACTATAACCAGAAAAGGGGAAGATAATAAGTTCGTCGTTAAATTGATATTTAAACAACCATGTAGTACGCTGGTACCAACGTAATATGCAGTATTAAACCGATTAAAGACAATGGAACGGAGATTTGAACGGGAAGGTGAATTTGAACAGTGATAAAGAACATATATGTTGTGAAGAAGACAAGAAGTAGGTACATGGGTGCAGTTCAAGTATGTATTACTTTCCAAATCACGCGGTGTTAAAATCAAACAGTACTACAACAAAATTCAGGGTGGTATTTGACGCGTCCTACGGGACTATCATTAAATGATATTTTAATAGTGGGTCCCACTGTTCTATATCCACTTCTAAATATACTACTAAGGTATAACCGACAACATTAGTTAAATTTTGTGGCGACCTGCAGAAAATGTATAGGCAGGCGTGGGTAGATAGTAAGGATCAGTGATGTCAAACCATTTTATGGCGAACCAATAAAGAACATAAACCACGTACGTATAAACTAAAAATACTGACATATGGAACAGCGACAGTGGGCCTTTTTAACCACCCGAAGCATACGGGATATTGGCTCGCAAATACAGTCAGCCACAAGTAACAAGGGCCATATTGGAAAATATCTATGTTGATGATATGATGACTCGGTTCATAGCACTTGTCAAAATTTTACAGCAACAGGCGACGAAATCATTACGGGGAAATGGCTTTCAATTTCGATAATTTATTCAAACCACCATGAAGAAAGGAACTAAAGAAATTGGTGAGCAAACGGACACACCAAAGGTGTTGGTTCTTCCTCACAACCCTTTTGAAGGGCGACAAATACACGAAGCGAACGTTGCTCTCTGATGCCAGTCGCACCTTCGACCTTTTTGGCAGGTTAACACCGATACTCATCAAGGTAAAAATGCTATTCCAAAACAGTATTTATACTGGAACGAAGAGCTTCCACCAACTATTTTGAAACAGTAGACGGCAATGTTCCGAGATATTGTCGAAACAACCAACCTGTGAATACCAACATGGATGCAGTTCAGTAACCAGATGAGCTTGATCGGATTTAGCGTCTTATGAGATTTGTGTCTTTAGTTTATAAATGTGTCAATCTCTTGTTAACTTTTTGTTTGTAGGCATAATTGTATTTAGATTAAGAACGCCACCGAAAAAAGATCAATTGGTCAAGTAACGGCAAGATCGAAGAAGATTAAAGCAACAATAGTGACGGAAACACCTGAACAGCGTAACACACGGTTTGAAAACGTTCGTCGCAGAACTTCTTCTTCGAGAACTGTTGAAACATTTGAACAGCGTGGCACAAGACTTCAAAATGATTGCTTACGATATCTTGAAACTAAATCACCCACCACAGAAGAACAAATATTGGTTATTCAAGAATTTCGCGAGCTGGCAGAAAATACAGTCAGTAATGAAGCAGAAATTCTAGAATAGAAGAATTTTTGGGGATTAATGAACATCGTGTGTAAACATTCCCTTTCTCCTAACTTTACAGAAGAAAAAACTCGAAATAATACAGATGAGATTACCCGGATGCCCGGGGGTATGGGGGGAGGAGAGGAGGGGTACTATCACGGTTATTTCAAAATCTTTTGAACAATGCTCTGCCAGAAAGATAACAATTTATGGAATTCATACGATTGTACAATAGTTCATTTGCGTTTGCCTCGACTGGAGCTAACATTAACCCACCTCAAGGAAACGGGTTGAATTGCTTTCGCGTATTCGGACAAATAGTTCATCGGATTGGCGCAGTGTATTCTGAAGGAAATGAAGCCAGAAAATTTGAAAACGAATGAAAACTTCCAAAGACCAAGCCGTTCTCAGTAATGATGAAGAGAAATTTGACTGGTATAATTAATATCCGCTTGCAAAATTAATAACAATGGTTCATTAACTGGAAAAATAGGCCATTGAAACTGCGAAGTAAATGGCGTTGAGCAAACCATTGTGGCATTAAGACTAATTTACGGTAGGGAAAATAATTAAAAGCGGTATCATAATAATCCAATGGTTAAAGAAGTGGCCGTACTGTTTTAAAACAAAGATGGCGAACCACAGTTCCATTGGAATATTGTCATGCATAACACGGTCAACCTGACCTACCTATCCTTATTTAGATATCATATAACGTACCCGACGGTTCAGAAAGGATGCAGCTCAAAAATTGGCCAGTTTAAGAAGAACGAGACACAAAAGCGATGCCGAGTATCTATGAAGGAACATTTTTTTATTGTTGTCAGTTGGAGAGAAGTTTTCGCAGTTCCTGAATACAAGAAGTTTAATCCAGTAGTAGGTCAAATCAGCTTTAGTCATCTTTATGTCGGATCTTTTTATTGACATGACCTGCAATTCGAAATGGAAAGAAATCGAGCAACACCATTTTCTGGAACTGTGAAGGCAATCGTCCATACAATAGAATTTCAAAAGCTAGACAACATGCTCGCATTTTAATCATTTTGGATGATGAATCAAAATTACGAACGGAGTAAAACTTTGACAAAATTGTTAATCCTGAAATTTCTGGACATGAGTGATCGCCTCATTGCCCTGCTATTTTGAAATGATTGTTAGAAATGTGATCCATACACCGTAATGGAAACAGCCTCTGCATGGTGCAAGGGAAAATGTTCGAAAGGGTTTCCAAAAGAATTTTAAGATGTTACATTAGGAAACCGTCAAGTACAAAAGAAGAGAGACATTCGAAATAGAAGTTTTTCCCGGCCATCGCATTGACAACAGATGAGTGATCCCATAAATCAAAGTTGAAATATGGGCCACCGTAAATAGTGTGTAATATTTGTTTAAATATGTGTACAGAGGACATGAATATGCTAATATTTCGGTATTCGAAAAGAAATAATCATGATGAATTCTTAACGTCAGTACATTGGATGCAATTTAGAGAAATCTTTGTTTTCCAATGCATGATCAAAGTCGTACCATATACTCGATGCCAGTTCATTTGCAGGAAGAGCAGAACATTTGCTCTCGTGTACGGAATATACTGCTTGCAGTAGACCGGGCCACTTCAACAAATACATGCATATTATACAAAGTATGCATGACTCTAATTTATAAATTAATTTATTTTATTTCCTATTTTACATTATATGATATTTCGAAATATAATTTGTATTACATAGAAATAGTTTTAATAGATATTTTATAACCAAAACATAATTTTTGTCCATGGTTTTAAACCATAATACATTTTTCTATTAAATTAAGTTTAAATTAATTTATCTAAATAAGCCTACCAACAGCAGTGACATTTGGTAATCCCACTTTATACAAAACATTGACCAAACTAAAAAAAAATTTAAAAAAATCAGTTAAAAACACTAATTAGAGATTACAAAATGTTCAACAATTATTAGTAGTGTAATATAATTCGCTAAGTCAACTTGTGTTTGCTTCTTATATATACTTTGGTTCATTTGAAGGTTGGAAATGTAAAGTTACGACAAATGATACCTCTGTTGACTAAGGTAGGATTATAACAAGGAGTGATTTTTCCTGATTTGGGAAAAATACTCATGTCATCTTTTCTAAGCGTAAAATGAAAATGACAGTGTGATTGTGTGAAAATGTTACTAGATAAGATTACTATCGTAACGTATTTGTGGAACGCCACAGAATCTAGGAAAATAATTTGTACTACGTTGAACATAGCCAGGGTGAAAAATATAGCGCGTGAGTTTTAATTTAATTTTGAGGTCCTGGTAAAGAAGTTGTAAAAAAAACTTTGCCGATTAGGATAAAAATGACAAAATGATTATCTGGATTTTTATAACGATACATTTGAGTTAGGTAAGAAAGCAAATTTAATTAAAATCCAATCATATTGAGAAAAATGTGTTTTTTATCATAATTATCACAAATTTATAAATAAAAAATTAAAATTAAACAAAAAATTCTTGGAATCTATTTAGCATCTAATATTAACGAAATGTTTCCCCAATATTTAGTACACTAAATACATGAACCTTTTAAAATTATAAGAAATTCGTTTAATTATTACTAAACAAAACAAAAAAACCTTTCATTTTTATTAAAATTTAATTTGGTATACTCGTACTATGGCCAGGTAGGTTTTCCTTCTTTTGTGTAATTACCTTTTTTCTGTTTTAAAAAAAACCGTACACAACAAAAAAAATATTGTCAGCGGAAAATAAAATTTTTCTTCTCATAAAAATCCAATTTATTCTTTACGTTTACATAACGTGTATATTTTTAGTTCTTGTGCCCGCACACCACCTAAGTATACCTACTGCTCTTAACGGGTGAATTATAATTATACCACATTTAATTTTATTCCCGACGAACAAAAAAAAAATCGGAAACGCAAAAAGAAAATGTTAATAAGTAAAGTAATTTTTAATTTATAAAAGAGCGTATATATTAAATAAATAGAAAGCCAATTCCTTTTATTTTCTAAAAGATATATATAGGTGCTCTACTCATCAAACTGGCCCACCCCCCACAGCCGAGAATTTCTTTGTTCTTCAAAAAAATTTCATTCATTTCGCCAACCTTCATTTTTTGTTTCCTTTTTAATATTTAAACACTACGCTAGATACTTTTAGTATAAATAGGAAAATTGTGAAAAATGCCCATGAGGACGAGGAAATAAACAGAAATAAAAAATAATAATGTTATTTCTTGGAACCCATATACAAACAAAAACAGAATTCTACAATCTAGAAGAATATCAATTCCTTGGAAAATAGTCGTTACATTAGAATTGGAAAGTTAAACAAGAAATTTTATGTTATTTTTAATTTCAAAGTATTTCTCCTACATATTTGTGTAAACGATTTTTTTATTCATTTGTCGAGAACGTAAAAAAACGATATCCCATTCTGGACCCAATAAACAAACAAAGGTAAAACACAAATATTTTGTACTTATTCAATTTTCGCCAACCAATAAAATTTATGAAGCTATATTATAATGGCGGTGGCGGAAATAAAAAGATAAACTAATTTATACATTAAATTATAATCAAAATTTGTAATCATTTAAATAACATGGGTGGAGGAAACGCTGATTATTTGTACAACCTAAATTTGAATAAAATAAATTAACGCACAAAAAAAAATTTCTGTTATTGCGAAAGCGTTTACTTTGTTTGCTAAATAATTAGCCTAGTCCTTAGAACTAGGCTTTATGATAACGAAAACGAATAATAGCAGAGCCGTCTAGATTAACAGAGCCTCCATGTTCGGGCTTTTTCCACTAAATTCAAACTATTGGGTAAACAAATTTATATTTTCCATTGAAAATAATGAAAAACGGCCAATTGTTAGTTTATGTCTATTTGAACCATGGGCTTTCGTAATGTTTTTATACAGAAAAATAAAGAAAAGTTCAAACTTTAATTAGTTCAAAATAGGATTTGAGGAAACTTTTAAAACTGTATGAAAATCAGCTTGGAAAATGAAAAAATAAAGAGCTTTTATATTTGTTGTTGTTGTATTACGTCATGGTTTTAAATCACAATTTGGGTCTCTTTCCATTCTCTTTCTAAAAACACGATTGCATTGCAAACAAAAAAACTATAATTTTTTTCACATGATTTGTTTTTTTTATTGTTTATAAATAACGACATTCGGTCAGTCACCACTTAAATGTGGTTGTGAAAATATGCGAGTAGCAATGTTTTTGAATAACAGATATGTATAAATACTTGATTCTGTAACATCGTTCGAACACCATAGCTGCCCCCCAAAAGACATAATACTTGGATGCAATTTAAAAAAAATTTATTCTTAAGGAAAATTATAGAGCAAACCTTTTCTTAGTCATTTACCAAAATAATTTTTTTCTTTGCGAATGTGGCTTCATTTTCTGCTCTGATAAACGATGAAGAAACACATATAGTAGCCAAAAGGCTTGATTTGAACGGCTGGTAGAGAAAATATAATTTTTTTAAAGTAGCGACAATGTTTTCAATAGTATACCAGCAATGTACGTCAAATGCATGCGTATTTATCGCCACGTATTTGTGATAAGTCGAGAATTCTCTTGTAATATTGTAAGCCATTCTTTCACCAGAAGTGGGGCCAAAAGGCCGCACTATCGCCACCGCCTCCAGGTTCTCATTCTTGAAAACAAGAATGGGTGATTAAGTAACCTAGGTGTGGAGCGGGTCACGCTAAATGGTAGCGGATGGGTCGGGTAAAGGTGTTACGCGAACCGTTTAAATCATCAGCCTGGCTGTGGACCCATCTAAAAATAATTGCTCGGTCCTTAACGGACCCTCTGGATATCTGGCGACCTCCATTTACGGATCTCTGCACGGGGGGACCATCATTTTCTCCGTTACTCGTGGGAAAAAGAATGGTCAAAAAAGATCAAAACGTAAATAAAACTAAAGAAGTGGCCAGCACTTCTCAAACGCTGGTGAAGACGGGGGGTCTGGGACTCCAGCCGTCAGGATGGCTAAGGCGATGACTGAGGCGTTTGGCCTTCCGTGCCTCGGACAGACTGGCTACGGTCCCGGAAGAGCAATGGACGGAAGAGCAGAGGACGTCTGTTAACTGAGCAAAGAGTTGCATAGCCGAGGAGAGCAATGCACGTAAGGAGGACCTTGGGTCTAAAAGACAGAGGTCTAGTGAGGAGGCGTATGGAGGACTGGATGCTGAGAGGAAACGGGCCAAGCTCCATGTGCGAAAGTCGCCGAAGAGGCATACGCTCTTCAGCGACATCATGAAGGAAGGGGGGGTGGTGCTAGCCGTCGCAGACGAGTCATGGCTTTCCCGGAGGGAAGCATCACTGGGGGAAAATGGAGGTTAGTGTTTAACGCACTGAATCGAGGTTTCCTGAAAGTTCTTGGACAACATCCGAGACCCCCGCTAATTTGTAGGAACGCGGGTTGGTATCAGCGACGGCTGAAACTGATCGCGTGTGCAGACCAAAGATCGGCCTTCTTGTATAGGAAGGCGATCGAGGAGGTAGGCGAGATATGGCCAGAAGCGAAGCTCAGGGCTGTTCCGAAGGAGGAGATCCCAAGCAGACCTAAGGCATTGGTTTGGATTCTCACTGACCCGGCTAACCTGGATGAATCAGTGAGGATATTGCAATCGGGATCTCCCAACGGGGAACTGGAAGATTGTCAAACAGGAGGAGCTCAAGGGCAGTCTCGTATTATCTATTATGATAATCAATAAGGAATCCCTGGCTCTCCTGTCAAAAACCAAAGGGGTTATAAACTTCGGCTTCGGCTCTGTCACCCATAAGGTATTCAGAAAGGACGAGATCGGGGTAAAACCGAGCACCGCGCTGCCCGAGAGGAAGAGCAAGAAGTCCAGCCGGTTGAGAGAAGCTCAACGAGTGGTACCTCTCCAAAGGAAATATCAAAGGAGGGGAGATACGTCTGACTCTGAGAGGGGAGATGTGGACCTCCTTAAGTTGAGGGACTGCGGTGATAGTGAGACGGAGAATACCGTCGGCTTCGTCGGGTCCAATTAACCGACGGCTGTCGCGATAAGTTGAGTAAATACTGTTACTGTTATGATGTTATAATCAGGTTTGTGCAAACAAATGTGCATCACTCCAATGCTGCTTCGGCGGCGCTACTTCTCAGACTTGTTAAGTCAGCTTGTTTTTACGCTTGTGGGACGGAAAAGAGCAGATCATGTATACTGGTGGAAAATAATATAAATGTTTTTCTACTTCCGCAATATTGCAGTGGGAACATGACTGCGGTAAGTATAGAGACGGAAGGGAGGAGATTCTGCCTTACAGCCGCATACAAGGACCGGGAGAAACCAGTGCCGCCAGATTTACTGGGGCCACTTGTTTGGGACGCGGATAGGAGGAAGGTGGGAGTTATCCTAGAGTGTGACGCGGACGCGCATCACACCATCTGGGGTAGTTCGGACATCAATGACAGGGGTGAGCTACATTTCGATTTTCTTTTAAGAACTAACCTCATTATTAGTAATATAAGTCGG
Organism: Nephrotoma guestfalica; assembly: GCA_963691935.1. Taxonomy (NCBI): domain Eukaryota; kingdom Metazoa; phylum Arthropoda; class Insecta; order Diptera; family Tipulidae; genus Nephrotoma; species Nephrotoma guestfalica. The sequence goes on along the minus strand of OY829913.1, from coordinate 118,475,796 downwards.
GAACCCACCTTTATTATTGGCAATAGACAGGAGATTCTGGATGTTACTCTGGTCCCCGATTTTACTTCACCTATGATCAGGGAATGGAGGGTGGCGAAAGAGCATTCCTTCTCTGACCATCGGTACCTAACGTTTAAGCTCAATCTCCAAATTACAAATCGGTGCGTGTTCGGAAATAACCGGAGGACAGTATGGCGCGTATATAGGGAGGTATTGGAGGGCATGATTCCCAGCACTCCCGACACGGGTAGAGATCTGGATTCAATGGTGGACACTCCTACTAGGGCTTGCAATACCTATATGAGGAAAACTTACCCATTACCAAAGCTGAGGGAAAAGCGAAACCCGGTTTGGTGGACCTCGGCACTTCCGGATTCTCGAGAAGCCTATGGGTCTGCTTTCAATAGAGCGAAAAGATCAAGATAAAGTCAAGACTGGGACTTCTATAAAGAATGCCTCAGAGTATACAAAAGGGAAAGAAGAAAGGAATTCGTGGAGGATCTTCGGTGATATAATGGAAGGGGTCTCGGATACCTCGCGCTTAAGAAAGATTATATCTACTACTCCAGCTGTTCCAGGATATATGAAAAAATCCCGGGTAGTGAGGATGCGTCGATAGCGGGGCCTTTGGTTGACTGCGGGTCTAGAAGTGACTGCGGCGTCCAATTGTTGTGTACAGAGGATATTATGAGTACACGGAAGATAAAAAGGGCTATTAAAAGCTTTAAGCTCTTTAAATCGGCTGGTCCGGATGGGATTGTGCCAGCATAAATTCAGAAGAACTCGGAGGTTTTACTTCCTTGGTTGGAGGTTATTTTCAAAGGGTGTCTGAAGCTGAGGTACATCCCGAAGAAATGGAGAGAAGCTAGGGTGATCTTCATCCTGAAGGCGGGTAGAGCTCGCACAGCAACCCTAAAGACCTAAGACCAATATCTCTGTCACCTTTTCTGCTAAAAAACCATTGAAAGGTTGCTGGATGTCCATATTCGATCACTAATTCGTTCAAACACTAGTTTCGAGCATTCGCTCTTTGTCAACTTTAACTATTCTCGTGGAGAATTAATTCTAGAGAATAGTTGAAGCTGACAAAAATAAAATAAATTATCACAAAAAGAAAAGAACAAACTCTCATTTATTTAAAATAAAATATATGGTCCCAAGTGCCTGCCTTGGGACACTTCGGAAAACGCCTTAAATGGAAGAGACGTAGATGACTTGATATCTACTTTCCAACAGATAAGATTTCACCCAATGTAAATATGCTGGTGGAAAACCAAGGACTCTTAGTTTAAAAATGATAATCCTATGAATTACATTAACAAATGCCATACTGGAGTCGGTGGCAATAACATCAACCTCAATTGTGGTCTGCATGGTATTCAAACTATTACATTTAAGTTATGTAAGATTGGTAGTCATGGATTGTCCTCTAAGAAAACCACGCTGATAGAACAATGGGTTGCTACTCGTATGAAAGTGTAGTGATTTATATATGATACTTTCAAATAGTTTAGGAATACAGGACAGCCTCGCGATCGATCTACAGTTTCATAACTCCGATTGACAGCATTTCTTATGGATTGGGACAAAAAAGTCTTTCAAATTAAATTGTTGGAAATATTAAAACTGAAAGGGAGATTTGAAAAACTTTGTAGGTGATTGAGGATGCAGGATCAGAGTAGGATGAACACCTGTGCGTAAGTAATCTACCATGGTATCATAATCGACATGATTGGAAATCAAATATGTCTGAGCACTATTATTCATATATTTAAACTAGTATTCGCCGTTTTCAAAATCATTATTCAAAAACGATCGACAGAAAATAAACCGAAAAAAGTTAGTTAGAATTTTAGGATTATCGAAGAACAATCACCATACTTCTGGGAGGTAGGATAGCCGTCAGATTTTTCCTTTGATATAATGAATTGCTAAAGCCACCTAGTGTTATCGATTGTATGAATTTTGTTCGGATGAGACGATTTTTTTCCGATAGACCTGTGGCTTAAAACCATTAGTGCCTGATCTTTGTTATGTGTTCTGGAATGGAGTATCGTATTTGAGCGTGTTTCTGTCGGATTACCGTGTGTATTGTCAACGGTGGATTTGCTACGTTTGCAACCCCAATGGATGTTCATTGGCTTAGACCAAATTGATACTTCCAAAATGTAAAAATAGTTTGGTTAAGGCAAAATTGGTCCAATTTAAAAAGCAAAATGGTGATCATTTTATAACAATTTTTATGCTTTGTCTGTGTCTATGGTGTCCAAAACTAAATTTTCTTAAACTTCTGAAATACGAGAATATTGTCCTTTTTGATTGTAACTTATCATTTTAATTTAGTTTAACCAGTTGATTTTTATTTTATTGGAATGAAAGGAAGGGTAGGAAATTTTTTTTTCTAACTTAAAGTTGTTTCTTAGAAATCAGGTAACTAACGTTTGGTTTCTGGCAGCTAGACTTATGCCTCTAAATATGCGCTAGCTGATATCGAGATATAAACGGTTTACCTGGATGCCTACATTAGGCATTTGCATTGCAAAATGCAACCAAGGCGAGACAGTCTTGTGCAATTTTGAAATTAGGGTCATTTTATTGAAAACGATCGCCCTCGATCTTTATTGCTTTTAGTTTAACGCCCGAGTAAAAATTTACTACTATTGTTTTCGATACCTCACTATTCAAATTTTTTGTTTATCGATCGCGTCGATTTTATCGATTAAATTCATCAAAATCAAAAAACAAAACCAAATAAATAGTTTTTCTTGATAGGTAAGGTTCACTTTGAAACCAAAATATGTAAATCTAGCAAGCTTTGCTTTCTGCAACTTATTATATTCATATTTATTGGCTGCGGGCCAATAGTCGGGTAAAGCGTTTACTATGGTAAAAATCGGATTTAGAACAGATTTTTTGATCAGTTTACCATAGAGTTTTTGATAAAATAACTGAATTTACCGAAAAATTTACTTGAAATTGACTTTTACCGGCAACCATTATCGATAAAATGTGTGATTGGTAGGGATCCTTGGTAGCCTGAAGAAACTTTCTGATGTCGTCGTGCCGGAACGAAGGAAAAACATCAATGTTAAGAAAATTCAATGAAAATTAAAACTTTTAAATTTTTTCAAACATAAAATCCAATGCTATGGATGAAATTGATTGAAAATTTAACAGTTCAATAAAATTTGGTATATTACTCGTAGGTGGAGATAAATTAATACCTAGAATAATGTTTTGTCTAAACTTTTAAAATGTAGCCAAGTTGAACTAAACTGCTAGGTGTGTGAAATAAGGAATACAATTAGGAACTGTTTTGAAACAGTACCTCAATGGGGTGAAACGAACCCAATTCCTTATGAAATTATTACTAACATAGGTTTGTTTATTGCAATTAGGATTTGGCAATAAATTTTGGTTTAAGCCTCCATATAAACCACCACACCACCAATAAAACTAAATTTATTTCAAGAAATTTGAGTCCTAAAATAGTGTGTGCATGCGCACTTAAAGTCGAAAAACTTACTAAATTTTGATAATTATTCAAATTATTTTAAAAATTCACATTTCATGTTATAATATGTTTAAGCTTGCTGATCTAATAGCTTTATAATAGGACTTTATAATATAAAGCACATTTTCAATGTGTTGCATAACTGAACCAAATATTTTACTAAATTAGTTGCAATTTCGTTAACGAATTGTCGTGTTAATAACTACTATTCGTTCGCGGTCATGTTGCACGAAAAAGCCTGTTAAAATCGCGAATCCTTCACCGAAACCCAAACATCGGATCACAAGTTACCATTCAGGCCATGAAATGGGACATGTTACAGATCGTCACTTACAATTATTTTAACATCGTGTTACCATCATAAGGCCATTTATTGACAGTGCAGCGATAGCAAAGAAGATTGGGGACTTAAGAAACTACACTTATTGAACTCAAGGGTAACCTTGTTTTTATAACGCATTCTGATTTCAGGTTCTTTAAATTTTTTAGAAACCAAAACAAACCGATCATCAGAAAAAACGAAACGAAGATCGAACCGAATTAAATATAACAAAAAAATTATTTTTTTGTACGTATACAGCAGTGAAAGTAAATCTAGTATTTCTGCTTTGAAATATTTTTCATAAATAAAATAAACTACTTCATGCTGTGTCGCGTAATGTGTAGTACCGAAAACTAATATATTAGGAGCGGCGTTAGCTTCGCACTGGCTCTGCTTGCTTTTTTTGATACTTATGTATTTTACGGTGGGGTCAGCAATAATGAAAAACAATAAATTTATTAATTAATTTTACACATATAAACAATATAAGTAAAGTTTAGTAAGCAAATTATTCGAAATTATGCCACTCAAACTTATTGAAGAAACAAACCAGTACATACATTTAGGGGCCTTTAGATACCGATACTAAAACAGAAATTTGTTTTTCTCAGCACCATATAATTAATCAGCGTTTATACAATTCAATCGATTATTACCGGCGGATTAATTATCCATTTGGGTTCATACAATCTCACCACAGGGCGCTCAATTATCACACCACGACCAATTACGTCATCATAAAAATTCATAAACGTACATAAAATATTCAAAAACTACTGTCTATTTAGATTACATCCGGTTAGAAATCGTCAAGTTATACAAGTATTTATCAATTTCAGTAAAAATATGTTTCACCCGACCTTGTAAGGCTAAACGATAAATGTCAATGTGACAGATAGATTATGTGTCATACCTATTGAACCCGAAAAACTACAACAAAACAATTTTGAAAGCAAAAAATGAAATTCATCATATCCCACAGCGTGATTGGGATATGTAGAGAGGAAACAATGCTTTTTTGTACGTCTATTTTAATAACAACCAATCAACCGCAGCCTAGTGTTTTTGTATATAACCCATTATACTAGAAAATACAATAAATTATCCTAGATTTAGGAGGAAAATATGGGTGAGTGTCGTGTTAGTGTAATTTGTGAATTGAATACATTTATAACAATACATATAAAAAAAACTTTGAAAACCTAAACAAAATTAATTAAAACTAATTTATTTTAATTTAATTTTTTCTTGGTTTTCTGCTATTGATTAATTTACGTATGGATATAAATAAATCTGATGCTACGTAGCTAAGTAGTAATGTGTTCATTATTTTAGATGAAATCGTTTTTGGTTATTGTACAGCAATGGCATGTCTATATAATATTAGTTAACAGGAAGATGGAAGAAGATTGTTTTCCGACACCAGAATAATTATAAAAACATGATTAAAACCTGCATAATTCTAAATGGTGCCGGTATTTCCTCATCTAGCGTTCGTTCGTAGTGTTTTTTTGAAAAAGTCGGTGGTAAATCATTTACATCGCGTATCCGTATTACTACAATTGTATAATTTTCATTTAAACTATCGGATGCCACAAGCTTTAAATCATACTACACACGAAAAAAAAATAGATAAAAATAATAAATAATTAATATTGCATGCAATTTATAAAATAAAATGAACGTAAATATATAGAAAAAAAATATCGGAAACGTTGCAAACGAAATCAGGCCAATAATACATTTTGATTTTATTAACCTGTAAAACGCGCTTTGGTAAATTACGATCATCTTCTTCCGTAATTTGTGTACGATATGTTGGACGTTCAAATACAGGTGGATTATCATTAACATCCTTTACGTGTATTACAACTGTTGTATAATTTTCTTTTAGATTATCGGATGCGGCTAAACGTAGTTCGTACTTGAAGTAAGAAATAAATAATTTAAAGCAATTACCCGACGATGCGAAGCTGGTATAAAAACAGAATAATATGAAGTAGAATTGATTGAATTAAAAAAAAAATTATTATTCAGGTAAATGGGAAAGCACTCCCAGCACTGGGTTCCTCTGTCCCTCTTTATAAGCCAGTGCCACCGCTTATACTTAAAATCACTGTACTACAAAGTGTTTTCATTTAAAATTACATAATTAATTAAATTATTAAAACGGGTGGAAATAATATATTTTTTTTGTGTACGTTTCCTTTCTTTGTATTTGCACACAGGCACCGTAAATGACAGTAGGAAAAATTTATCGTACGTAATAAAACGATTACAGTGTAATTTTTCTTTATATCATCTCTTATCTTGCATGAAAATTTTTATATTTATTCATGCAACATTTGAAAAATGAGCTTTTATGTTTCCCTCCTATGTGCTTTCTTCATATTTTGTTGTGGGTTTTTGTATGCGGCTTCATATCACGTTTACCCATAACTCTTGACCACAGTGAAAAATGATTTGTCTGTTCTAATTAGTTTTCTTATGGTAGACATTTAATATATAATAAAAAAAACACCGAGATGGAGGGCTGTTTGACCTTAATTTTCTTCTTTCAATATTTTTCTGTTTTTATCCAGTTATTTGATAAACTTTACTAATTTACGTAATTAGATATATGTTTCATTAAATTGATGCCGAATACATATTATAGATTAAAATATATTTTATTCATTTGATATGTAATTTAATGATTGCAATAATTAACTTACTCGCTTTCTTGTTTCGTAATCTAGGGCACCAGCGACATAAATTGCCCCAGTCATATTTTTTACAGCAAATGCACCACCTATGTTACCGCTCGTGATCTCATATCGAATACGCGACGCTGAAAATTAAATTTAAAAAAAAATTATTATTAACAGTTTACATACTAACAATATATATAAAAAAAGAAGCTTTTGATATTTTAACATTATCAGAAAGTCGAATGAACATTCAGCTGTGAGGTAAATTTACTGGATTCTATACAAAATCTTACAATAAATACCAAACAAAGAGATGATTTACGAAACCCAAAGCTGTATACAATAAACGATAGAATGCCTTGTAGTTATTTAGTGTGATACAAATCTGTTTGGAAAATATAAATCATTCTTATCAAAAATGATAATAAAACTAAATCTGCTACAAGAAGAATAAATTCCTAAGCGTCTCTACGCAGGATGATTATTATGGAAGTCTATAAAAATAAAGTATTTGCGGTTTTATACCGCATTCTGATTAACAAGACAGAAAACAAAATTGATAAACATTATCTAAATAAATTATATTCAGCTTTTATTTCTTGGACCTTTCATCATTTATTAGATTTTAATCTTTATGTTCATTTTATTGTATCGTATAATACGTTTTTCCAAGATATATATGAATAGTTGTACCGCGCGGAAAATGTGTTCTTCCAGTGAATTGGATCTGTTCTGCCACCTGAATATTCTTCACAAGTTTTTAAATTTACTTTCTTCTGCATTTAAAAAGAAAATTAAAATCGTAAAGAAAATGATCAAAAATAACCGACGTGAAATAATTCCTAAAAAAAATCCTAAGTAAAAATTGTGAATGTGCAAAGGAAAACATTTAGGCGTAAATAAATTTTTAAAAGAATTCTAAGTATATCACATAAAAGTAAACATACAGTATGTGCCACAAGAAAGTATCTTAAGGAAAACAATAAATAAACTAATTGACATTTATTTCTCCTAATAGACATTAAAACTAATTTCGCAATTATCTAAGTATGTAGTCCAGTCGCCATTGTCGTCTATTATAGACTGACATCTCCTAGTGCAACTAACATTACTTTGGCCGCATATTCTGGAGTAAAGTCTTTTCAAATATTTTTAAGAACGCAGACAATCTGCTGTGTGGTTATTATTCTTTTTCCTCTAAGCTTTTGTAACGGAATGAAATCACATTCCGTTCCCAAACTCATCTCATCAAGTTTCCTTTATTTATGTAGCATGCCTTGTGAAATAACATTCCCAAACATATCTAGATTAAATGACCGGCATGTCAATTTTCGCTCACTGTGTTTACACTTTATCAACTGCAAGCGATTGAACTTATATATATGAGGTACTTTCTATGGGAAATTCGCTCAAATAAAGCATAAACATTATGTGTTATAAGATCTTCTTATGCTTCATAAATTGAAGATAACAACTTTACTCTAGAAATTCATATTTAGGTCGAATATTCATTCCTCTTTTCACGTTTGCTATGCAACATTGTAATGACTGCATACCATAATGTTTACAAACGTGAAGTCTTTTTCTTCTTCTACGAAATTTGATTTGGAGATGCATAATGTTTGCAAAAATATACTTCCTATGTTGATCGTCAAGTAAATTCGTGGAAGTTAATTTTATTTGAGCGACATTTATGCATATTCAGCACAGACGCGTTGTTTGATTGTGGGAATTTTCTTGTTGTTCGATCTCTGTTTTTCTTCTCTTTCCTACAATAATCAACAGTAAAGATGAGTATAAATATCGTGGAAATTGAAAGTTTTTTTAGAGAAAGTTTTTTTGGGGTGTGAAGTAGCGTCGTGACATTACGACGGTAAAGTGTTGAAATTCGTTAATTTGGGTAGAATTTAATAATTTTTTTTTGGTGTTTAATAAGATAAAATCGATACAAAAAAAATTCCTTGTAAAATAAAAGTCTAAAGTTAAAAAAGAATTGATTAAAAGAGTTGACTGCATTTAAAGAGAAAAAGTGACAATTCTATAAAAAATAAAGATATTTAATTTGTTTATGGTAAGCAAAAAGGAAAATAACTCACTAATCTAAAACCGACCCAGGTATTAGGGTATACTTCTGGTTGTCTTTCGAGACAGGAATTGTTGTTGTGGTCAACCCCTTTCCTTTCTACCAGAACCACCTTAATACCTCCTAACTTACTAACAACGACCATGGGCCTGAGACCAATATCTTCTTTTTTTATGTTTTTTAGTAATTAAGATGAAAAGTTAAACACCCCCAATATACAACCACGGTTGATTCGATCAGCATAATGGGTTGATGACGGTACCACTACTTAGGGATCCGGCACCCCACTCAATCTCCCTTTCTTCTTCAATAGCGGTCAATAAGGCCACTATCTGAGCAACCCAACACCCACGCCATTTCCTTTGCACGACTGAGTTGCGTGAACAATTGCCGCATGGAGTGCATGGCGGACAGCTGACAAATTCTATGAAACCGGGCTGGCCTCACCCAAGTTACGTAACGTAACCGGTTAGCCCGTTTCACTTTATCTTCATAAGACCCCAGACGTTTTCGATCGGATTAGCATCTGGACTCTGTATCGGCCAATCCAAAGTTTGAATACTATTTTGCTCTTTCCACTGGATGCAAAGGCGACTACGATGTTTAGGGTTATTATCCTCTTGTAAGATCCAATCTTTATCTCCACATACAAATAGTTTCTCAGCGGACTTTAGCAAACCATTTGGGTATAATTTCACCATAAATTGAGCATCCAGGTTTCTTATGAAGATGACTAGTCTTCCAAATCCTTTGGAGGAGAAGCAACCGTAATCATAGACCTTTTGTGGGTGCTTAACGATTCGTTGGACAAATTATTGACTTTTAATTGTCCAGGATTTCCGCCAATAACTGTATACCACAAAAGATGATTCGTCTGTAAACATCACATAGCTCCAATCACGGTCCGAATTTGCGTTTGCTCAAGTCAGCCATTTTTCGATGTGCTTCTCTGTCAACAAAGGTTTATACTGTGTGCTCCTATGTTTAATATTAAATTGTCAAAGCCTTCGTCGAATTGTACTTATAGACACTTCAACATCTTCCTGACTTAGTTTTTGTTTTGCTTGCCATAAGTTTATTGTCGAATTTTTCTCGAGCAACTTTAAAATGACCTTATCGTCCTTCTCTGAAGTGACTATATCTAAACTATACCGCTTAATCCACTTCTTCAAAAACGACACAGATGTTTTGGTGTATTTTGCAACCCGCTTCACACTCATTTTGGGGCCTTTAGGAAGGGTAACTAAGAAAACCACTTGAAAACGGTTTTTATACATGGAACTCGTTTTAATATTGTTGCTTACCACTCAAATGCTTAAACTGAACTGAAGAAAGAAGCTAAAGCGAAAAAGATAATAGAGTAGAGAGATAATTTTACTTGCTAAATTGTGGTGGGGATTAAAGTAAAAACAATATACATCGTAAACATAAACTTAAAGCTAAATTAAAGTATGCTGAATTTTCTAGATTTCATAGATATAGCATAATTCTCATTATGCTTTTATGTTTCATCCATCAAATGCCAGTATCCATGATAATTTTTAGAATTTTGTCATAGTTCTGGCATCGGTAAATATGGCCCCGAAACGTGTGAGTTGTGATTTACAATATTTTTGCTATTCAAACGATTACTAATCGAGATTTTGGCCGACTCTCATAGATCCTGTTATGTTTTCCATGAAGATCTATTAAATACCAATGCCCACGATGATTTTTAGAATTTTGTCATAGTTCTGGCATGGGCAAATATAACCCCGAAACGTGTGAATTGTGATTTACAATATTTTGGCTATTCATACAATTGCTAATCGAGATTTTGCCCAAATGATCTTCCAAAAAATAAGTAGGCCAATCAAGTGTTAGATGGCATATTTAACATCGTCCGTCCAAAGAATACCGGGGTCCACGAGGCCTTTTCTTCATTGGTGGCGGGTGTTCTGTTTTATTGTATGATTTAACGAAAAATGTGTCCAAGTCACACACACAATTAATTGTTCACTGTAATTGTTTCTAATTAAAAACAGGGGCCAGGTTAAGTTAAAATAGATTGCGTCTGAATTGTTTAACTAACTATAATCATCTTTATGAATCAATAAGTTAAGCATGTAGAAGCATATAACTTACCTTAAAATCATAAAAAAATTAGTAATTACTAAAGTAAGAAAAAAAGTTTTTCCAGTAATGTATAATCCAGCAGCGGCCTTTAAAATTCGTTGAAATGCAATATACACCATCACAAAACATAAAATTTTATTTTAAATTGTACAGACAGTAAATAACTTTATTTAACTTGCTAAATAGCCAGTACATATACTCGTAAAGTACAATCATATCTGGTTATATCTGGATGAACTTTTACATAAGTTCCTCTCTTTTACCATCACCATATTGGATTTTCCCATGTGTAATAAGATGGTGGTTGATGATTCAATAAGATTGAAATAGTAGGAAGTAAAGTTGATGGTGAAATGTGTTTCAATAAATGAAATTGATATTTGATAGGGCTAACCGAGAAATATAGTGGAATGAAGTGAATGAATTGAAGTGAAAAATCTAAATTAAAGTTAAACACAAAAACCATCTTCAACTAAACTCAGCGGGAGCTTTTACCAAGTTCTCATAACTAGGCGAAATCTCCCGCTGAGTTTAGTTGGAGATGGTTTTTGTGTTTAACTTTAATTTAGGTTTTTTAATTCGTTTGTAACTGCTAATTTCCATATTGCTTTTATATAAGTTTCGTTAAAATATCGTTTCGCCTGAATGTTTGTTCTTATCACTAGCACTAGCATAAATATAGGATTTGTTTAGGAAATATTTCACGGCTGTGTGCAGGAGTGTGAAATTTTTGCTAAACCTTTCCTAAAAATTGTTTACACTTAGGATAGGTTTAGGAAATATTTCACGCGCATCAAAAATAAACAAGATAAGAATGGTAAATTAATAAAGAAATTATTTTGTAGTAATTTATAAAACCTTACGAAGTAATAAGAACGATCTTCATTGATTTGGAAAATTAGACCAGTTTTTACAGTTTTTCATGACACACACAATGAATAAAAAAATTAAAACAGTTCTAATTTTCTTATAATTTGATAAAAATGAACATATATCATGAAGAAAAAGATGTCTAAGAATATAATTACCATTGCGCCAACCCGGAAAATTCACATAAAATGAAAATCGAAAATTTCCATTAAAAAATTCTTCACAAAACGACTTAGATCAATTTTTCGATTCTTCATAGATTTTGTAAAAATTGGTTTTTAAAAATGTCATGTTATATTATATTATTCTAAACCAAAGGATTAATATGACACCAGCGACAAAGCGGTGAATTTCTGAACTAAAGTACTACTAATAAATTTGTCGCTTTTCCAAGGCCTTCAACCATAAATGATTTATTTACCTCATAATTTTATTGGATTGGGTTAAATGTAGCGGCTTTCAGCGCCACAACGGTACTTTTGAGTACTAACATGATTCAACTAATTTTGTGTTTCAATGATATGAGATATGTATACCAAAGTAATAATTTACCACCAGAGCCTAAACGCTGAATTTGTGAAATAAATTGCTGATAAAATTATATTCCTTCCTTCAAAATCTTAGGAACGATTTGCTACATGATCTTTTCACAATGAGAAAAAAATGTATCTGTAATTAGCGCCACAATGGTAATTTTGAGTACTAAAATGCCCCAGCTAAATTTGTCACATTCTTCGAGACGTTTTTATACACGCTTATATATATTTTAAAATAAATGAATAAGTAGATACCAGCGCCATAACGGTGGATTTATCAACTAAAGCACTAATAACAAATTTGTTGCATTTTTCAAGAACTTTCGAATGGTATTTAAGATGATAAGAAAAATTGTCACTGATTCTAGCGCTACTTTTTAATACTATGATGCTGCAAAATAATTTACGGTATTCTTCAAGACCTTTTCAATGATATTCGACATGTATACAAATATTATATGATAAACAGAATTATTAGCACCAAAACGATAGATTTGTGAACCTAAGGGCTGATTACAAAATTGTTGTTTTTTCCAAGACCTTCAAAATGATATGCCACATGATTTCAGCGTCACAACGGTAGTGTTGTGTAAAGAAGTGTTAAAAAATGTACGGCATTCTTCATGACCCTTTCAACGATTTTATAATGTCCGACCTTGGATGGTATTTTGGGTAATTTCGTATGGCAGGTATTCGACCCGAATTAAAAATAAAAGAAGATTATCTAAAAAAATCTAATCGCATCGATATGGGCGTCCGTTCATCCATCCATCCAGACATCCAGACGGATGAACAAACTTTTTTTTACATTCTTGGGATTAGGGACCTTCAAAACGTCGAGAAGAGTCGTTTTGGACCTGGCCAATTTTCATCATTTTTATCATGAATTCAATAACTTGCTCTGGCAAACCGAAGTTTAAAATAATTTATAAAATGTTGACCTCGAAGTGAGTAATATCAATGTTGTGAAAGTGTGCATGTATTACCCTCTTTTAAAAATAATAAAATAATTAGAGTGTACTTACTAGAGCCCTCTAAAATTGGTGGTCCTCACGTGACAAGGGACCACGCAAATTAAATCGACAGAGAACATTTTACAGCCGTTATAAAGTCGTCGACATCAAAATCACGGTCTGTCACATTCGATGACCCACCACTTTTAAAGCCATTTACAAATTCCAGAGACACGTGTTGATACCAGCCATGTACTAAAATGCAAAAGCCACGTAATCAACGGCCGCTTATTAAATTATCAACTGTCGCATAAAATATTAACGGACACATTTACGGACGAGTGCAACGGCGGGTACAATAATGCAACTAGGCAATTCTAATAAAATTAAACTCACAATATTTTAATTTAATGCCGCGATTGGAGACCATTAACCAACAATACTACATCGATGAGAAGTAATAATTTTATTGAGGCAATTTTAATAAATTTCATTTTTCAATTTCAAATTGTATTTGCGTCTTGGCTTCCAGCAGCGCTCCAGGAGCTATGTGATATTGTTTCCAACAGCTCCTGGAAACTCTAACAATGAAATCTCGCAAAATTCGAAAATGTTTGATATTCGATTCAAACCACCGCATCCATTGTACGAGAAGAATCCCACGGTTTGGGTTTCCATTTTAGAGGCGCAATTTTTGGTGGCAAAAATTCGTTCAGAAGAGATACTCCGCGATAAAGACTGACGTCCTTATTCCAATTTTAAAGAGAAATTTTAAGGTTTTACGAAGGTTACGACCTTACATAATGTAACAAAAAATCATATCAGCTAGTGACTCTGATTCGATTAAACGCTCATTTTAATGAGAAAAACTCAATATCAGTCAATTATGAATGAAGAGGCTACCAAGTAAAATTCAAGTAGTTTTGACCACATTCGACAATGACGTGACTTTAAACGTTGGAGGTGACATCTCAAATTGGTTTGAACGGTTGCATCTCATCAAAATTTAGCATCTACAAAATTTCAGTACTGAATTCAAAATTGGAAAATTTTAGAATTCAGATCCTGTCGGAAATTAGGTTAATGGTAAACCCACGAGAAAGATCGTATTCAAAATCTCGTGAAAAATTTAGAAGTCCTTCTCGTTCTAGATCAAACAGTCGTCTCATTCCGAAACCTGATAAGAGTTATTATCATTTTCGATTCGGTATTCCTGAAAATCTTTACGTGGTTCTAAATTTTAAGACCAATTTTTAATTAAACAACAAGTATATATTAACGAGGACAAAATGTTTAATATATACCAAAGCTGGTGTGTTGGTTGTACTGAACTTTATTCAAAATTCCACAAGCAGTCCGAAATGGAGCGCCTATTAAGGTATATGGCACTAAAATTTTGGATCTAGATTTTGAGCTTCGTAGAAATTTTAAACGGAAATTTAACATTGCGGTCGTGTCGCTGCCCATTAGTAGTCAAAAACACAGAGTTGATCCAGTAACTTGGCTTTACGCGAATGGAGCCATTGCCCTGCTCAAGAAGTCAGTATTATCTCAATTAAATAAGTCCAGCTGAGTTCCCAAATTAAAAATTTATCACAACAAGAATATCAACTAGAAACTCCTGGACCTCCTATTTCCTGTAGAACTAAGGGTTTAGTGTTTGGAATACTCTAGTGCATCTAGTTTTTGAAAACGAGGAGTACGAAACAGAGTTAAAAAGCATAGCTAGAAGAAGTATTTGGTTCCGATTTGCGGGACGTGAGGGTTTAGATACAACATGCCATATAAATAATTTTTAAATGTAGATCTTTTTCTAGAAGTAATTGGAGCAATATGACAGAATTTCATTACGAAAATTGTTTGACAAAATTGAACGAGTTTATGCCAAACACATGACCGGAGAACGCAGGACTGGTGGTTACGTTACCTAATTTTTTCCAATTTTTGTTTTTGTTATTTGCCTACCCGTGGTGTTAGTTTACACTATTGAATGATGTTTTGTGCGTGCAACCAAATAATTTGATTCTCAGTATGTGAAGCCCCCCCAATGGTGCTTGAAATGGAGTAGTAGAAAATTAAAACCTCTGATCAATAATTGTAAATCAATATCAGAGAAAATCACTAACCATGTGGGTAAGTTAATATCTCTCGCCATTACTATTCAGATGCAAAATAAATTAGGGGATGACCACACAAGAAATTATTTAAATTTGTTAAAAAAGCAAGTTACAAAATAATTTTTATTCTGAAGTTAGTTTTTTAAATTTATTATTCGATTATCCGATTTCGTAAAGGTGTTTGTGTTAAGAAATATTATCTTCCTTCTTCCTCCCTTCCTTTCTCTCATCCATCTACTAACCAAATTTAATTTAAAATTTTTGAAATCTCAACAAATATTTGTCGATAACTCAACAATTTTTTGTTAATAATTCATTGAGTAACTCTTAAGCCATGTTGAATTTAAGTAAGTGAGTGAGTATTGGTACTAGACATGACTAAAAATATGAACTTTCCAAGTTTATTTTGAACTGTTTTCACTTTATTTTTCTATATGAATGTGCTTTGACGAGATGTGGGATTTGGCGGAGGAAGGTTACGAAAAATGTAAAGCCCATCGTTCTTTATTTTCAATGGGTGAACAAGCTTGAACTACATATTTTTATTAAATGGAATTATTTTTCACGAGCAGGAACGAATACTAATAATGGACCTAATTTTCTTTCTATAACTACTTTTAGGTATCTAGAACGTAGACGGATGATTTGTTCATGAGTCTGTTCCTAACCAAAAAATGTATGTCGGACTGGCCGCATTTTAGGTTATTAAGAAATTTCATCATTTTAACACGTTCGACACTCACCCATTTTTTCGATTTTCAGACAAAACTCTCATGTAAAAAATAACAAGTCAACTAATATGTGACATGAGTTTTTGGGAGTCCTTGAATGCCGATACATCACGTATATGCGACATGAGTCTTAAGTTTTTACAATATATGCGACACATATGTGTCACATGAGTCTTCGAATGAAATCAAACCTGTTATAATTATATTTCTTAAATATTCCATTCTAAACTTAAAAATAAAAAGTAATTCGCAAAAAAATAAAACAAAGTTCGAAAGTTTATTCAGTGTGCTAAATTCTAAAACATGAGTATACACACAATCCAATCTTCTCGCCTTCATTGGTTTTACAAATGCAACAAACGTATTTGGTCGCAGTCTGCACCCTCCAAAAAATGCGCACCCACCAAGAAATTAATTTACAAAAACAAAGTGTTCTTTTTTTAACTTTCATTTTTAATAAGATCTAGAAGAGTGTGCCTTTCAAATAACATCATTTTTATAAGCTGTATTATCTTCTGTCAAATAAAAACAATCGTTTTGTAAAGTCTCTTTGTTTCTGAAAAATTATTTCTTGATGTTTAAGTGACGCCAGCGGTAAAATAATGTACAACAGAAAGTTGATCTAATGCATGGCATCACACACCTGGCTAATCACAATGCTTTGTCAGAAATAAAACAAAATTATGAACCCAATGGTAAACGAAAGTATACCAATTTTTTAAGCAAATCTAGTAGCCCGAATTAAACAAAATTTGTGGTATAAAACGAAAAACATTTTGTAATTCGTATTAGTTCCTTACATACCCGAACGTTTATAATTAAAATGTCAATAAGCTATGTGTTTATTCCCACCGCGAATATGCAGAAATGCATTTCATTTATGGCTTGTGTAATGGCAACGCCCGAACAGCAGCAGGAGAAAACCAGCGACGATATACAAATGAGGAACGCTTTTCCGATTACAGAGTATTTCAAAACGAACACCAAATGTACAGTGAAGGCGAAGTCCCTGGTCGTCCGAGAAGATATGAATCAGCCGGGTCAATTTGATATAGACGAAGATACAGGGCACGACTTACGATTTTATTTGACAGAAGATAATATAGCCTACAAAAATGATTTTATTGGAAAGACACGCTCTTCTAGATCTTATTAAAAAAGAAAGTTAAACACCAGAACTCTTGTTTTTTATAAATTAATTTTTTTGTGGGTGCGCATGCGATCCCACTAAAAAACACTAAAAGTGGAATAAATGTTAGCACCATCAGCAATTCGAAAAAAACTTTACTTGGCTGTTTTGTTAGAAATGAACTTCCCATAACCCTGCATCGCCCGATCGCCCAATTCTGGGACACCCTGTATAACGGCTTTCGTTTCCTGTTTGCACGTAATGTTCCACACAGTTGTTTCATGACTAACTAAAAATTACTTATATTCTGCCAAGTCGACACTGCAATAATATATAGTTATCCATGTAGAGTGTACGACCCTTACCCAAATACTCCTTCATAAGATCACACCACATGAATGACCGTGTTCGTTTGAAAGTATAAATAAGCATAATTAGTGAAAATCCATCTGAAGTACATAGCTCGTAAAACTGTATACCATACTTGGCCTTTTGTTTGATACTGTCGGATGTGAGTCTTCACCGCCAAAAAAGTAGAGCTTCATCCCAAAAACAAATTTTTTGATGTCACTTATTGCACATACAGCTCGCTTTTGACGTAAAAATGCATAAAGCAGCTGTTTAATCTCGAGAGATGTTGTGTCTTTCCACCGGTTAAAAATAGATTTGGCGCATATTCCCTTATGAGCTTAAATAAGTTTAGCGCGTGCGTTAGTCCACATTAATATTTTCCACACTAAATCTTCATCAAAAATTGGTTCTGCATTCGATGGCAGATCTATTAACATTTCTTCAGCACCTGGAAACACTATACATATAATTATTTTCAGGCTCAACATCCATCCATAAGTCATTATCAGTTACTTCAACATTCCCAATATCTTGCAAATCCAATGCCTCTGAGAATTCAGATGAGTCACTTTCGGTATCATAGATACGAACGCTACTTGCAGAGACTTCAAAATCAATCTCGCTGCTGCTTGAATCTTATGATTCCACAGTTGAGAGAGGCTTTGCGCTTACCGCATCCCTCCGTTATGCGGAATATTGCCCTTATGAATTGAAGAACATGTTGTCAAAAACTGACAAAAATGTATCGATTCTTACCTACAATACTTTAGAACATAGTTACAAATTTAAACTACAATAAAAACATAAGCAAGATACATCTGCACGATGCAAAAATCATCGATCGACTGACAGTGACGACACATACTAAACGAAAAATATATCGTTTAACTTTTCTCCAAAATCATTTCGGGGAGTCCCAGAAAAATAAAAATATCGCAATAAAAAAAAACTCGTACACCAATCGACACAAATACGTGTCGTGTCATACACTCCTTTAAACTATCGCGCAAAGTAATAACTGGTATCACCACAATCCACAACAAGTAATAATACAAAGTTTTAACATTTTGTATGCATGTGAAGTTAGACCTAATCGGTAGAGAATTAACTTTAGGACTAGTTTAACACAAACTTCACACGCTTGTACACGCGTGTAAAGTTAGATCTAAATTAACCCTAACCAATAAAAACAAACGAAAATTTATAATAAATAATTACAAATTTAATATTTTCTTAAGAAATAATAAATATCTCGAGACCTAATATATTTATCAAGAATGTTATTTTATTTTTCTGATAGGGCTAGATTAGGACTATCTATATCCCAAGCCATTTGAGAAGCTAATAATTAAATTAGATGTTCAATTTCTTAAGAAAATTCTAAATTCTCGAAACACGAAAATTTTCGAAAATCTAGCACAAAATTAATTTGATCGCGCAAAAAGTATTAGATTTTCAAATGGCTCGGAATATAGATAGTCCTAATGGAATTGGTTCACAAATTCAATATTTCGCCTAAATGACAATCTTGTCTTTTTCTTTTTAACCAATACACACAAATTTTCGTTTGTTTTTGTTGGTTAGGATTTAATTATGTCTAACTTCAAACGCGTGCATTTTGTGTCACATATTTGTGACGTGAGTTTATTCTTAAAGTAGCGTGTCACATATAAGTGACGTTGAGTGGCGAACGAGATTGGAATTATTAATTTACCAAGAGCTAGTTTGTTTCAGTTTTTGAAAATGCACAAGGTGTTGATAATAAAGCAATAAAGATTTTTAACAACTGATTTTCATATTTTAATCGTCGGATAATTAATTAATATTAATATTCATTAATTTCAATTTTTTTTTTCAAGTAGTTTTAGGTTCAAATTTTAAATGCAATTATATTTTGTAATTTGATTATTTCCTTGTTATGTGAAGAATCCAGAGTCGCATATTTTTATAAGTTGAGATTTTGCTTTGTAATTTACAATATGATGTCCATTATGAAGAGAACAATGACAATGTACAATGATATGCACCAGGAATATTTAATTAAACCTTAACGAAAGCATCTAAAATAATTTCTAGAAATTCTTTATATTTTTCGAATAGTGTCGGTAGTGCTCACAAAGTTCTGGAAACTACTGTCACACACACACATACAATATATAATAAAGTAAAAACTGCTAGCCTAAATAACTGTACAGAGTCAATAATTTTCTATGCGGTACGTACGGCCGTATTGCGACATGGCAAATATGTTATTGCGTTAAAAAACATTTGAACAGACGCTGCGTGCCATGTATTTTGTCGTTCAATTTTCATGAAATGATTTCATGAAAATTATCACTGTACAAATAAAAAATGTATGTACACATTGTGTAAGCACAAACAATAAAGAGAAAATGTTGTATATATGGTGCATGTACATAAATGTAATAAAAGTTTATTTTAATCGCATTATACATTTTGTTCTATTCATGATCGCAAAGCTTTTTGTTTAATAGTTATATTCCACATTATAAAAGCAATAATATCTAATGAAATAGTACAGAGTAGAGAGTAGTCATTCCAAGCGGATGATGCAAGATGACAGAATTCCATACTCTGGTAGTCATGAAATGTTCTAATTTGTACTATTTATATATATTTTTACAAAGAACTAGCAAGAATTATAATGTACGTTTCTTCTTGCCATATATAGCCATTATAAATATATTTCAAGTGAAACGCGAAACTTTTTGGCTTTTCTATTTTAAAATAAAAGTTTATCACGTATATAAAATAACTTTGTTCTATTTCCCATATTTTATTTATTTTGATTATTTTATTTCCAATTCTATTTCTTCTGATGAAGCTGCGTGTTCGAACAACTAAAATAACACGACAAGGAGTTGATAGCATCGATCATACATATTAAATTTTAGGTTTTGCTTCCAATTCAATTTGTGCATCGATGAAAATATTCAAAAAAGAACTTTTAAGTTCTCACTATCTACGTTTTACGTCTAGAGTTCTCCACTACTACAAACTTAAATAAAACGCAATGTGCATATCTACATAGGATAAACAAGAAACAAACACCATATTTAGATATAATATTCATCGGAATTACATTTTCCGATCCAAGATGGTACTCGTCAGAACGGTAAAATAATTTCGTTTTAATAAAACGGGTTTACTTGTATAAATTATTCTTAAAATATTATTCCTTATGTATTTTTTGTATATCTCCAGATACATAACATTGAACATCGAATCAAATTATGACTTGGATAATAAAAATTAAACAAACAAAATTTTATTCATAACAGCTCTCTCTCTATTTGCTTTTCTATTTTTCTGCAGTGCTACCAGCTATGTACAATTTTTCAACGTCTCAGTATACAACAAATTATTTTAGCTTTAAGCTGTATATCTTTCGAGAAGAGTATTAGATTTATGTATTATACGAGTACATGAATATCCAGGCTCTTTATTTGACTTTTATACATGCATGAATGTATAAAGAATATTTTGGTAAATATTTTTCTTAAAATATCAATATAACACAAAACTTTCATAATATGTAATAGCGAGCTTTATTTTTACTTTGCTCTGCAGCAAGCAGAATAATAAAAAAGCTTTTAAAATTAAAATGTTCGCATTGTTTTTATTGAACACGCATTTAATAAGAAGATAATCAAATTAAATTTAATATTTAGATAATCAAATTAAATTTAATATTTAGATAATTTTAATAGTCTAAAATTTTTAGACCTCGAGCATCGGGTTCAACAGTCTTTATGGTTGCGACTCAACAAATGTAATGTTGTGTAAAGTTGCATCAAGTTGCACCATGTTGCATGATGTTGTGCTATGGTGCATGCTGTTCCACAATGCTACGTTATATCGAAACATGTTGTGAAATGTTGCACCACTTTGCACTATGTTGCATCATGTTGCGTCATACAAGCAGCGACATTCATAGCAAAGTAAGTAGATAGCTTGTGCTCGGGCGTTATTAATGTGTTATGTGTTACAGTGTATTATCTAAATATTATCAAGCCGTAGTTGTCAGATTTTTTCCATAAATATTTATTACATATTTATTCACCATGTTGCGTGATGTTGCACCATGTTGCTTAATATTGCATCATTTAATTTGCGTCATGTGTACCCTTTTGTACCATGTTCCTTGATGTAGCATCATGTTGCGCGGTTTTGTATTATGTTGCGTCATGCTGATTCGTGTTGTGTTTCATCATATTACGAAATGTTGCACCATGTTATGTTGGTTACGTTACGATGCCATTAGATGGTTGCACTAATCGCGTCCTTTAGAAAATGTTGGTTGTTATGAGTAACAATATTGATTTGTAGCATTCGCTGCCTAATTAAGGTTTTGACCTTGCTCCCTTTTCACATTGTATACCGCCTCACACGATTTTTTTTTTCGGCTAGCTCGATTTTGATAAAAATTGGTGAAAAAAATGCCAAGGAATCAAATTGTAGAAAAGGATTTCGGCGTGTGCTAATTTCGGTTAAATTAATTCAGGAGGTACTTTTGGAATGGATTACGATGAGTCTGATGAGTTTCGGCTCGAACGACTATTAATAAAAAAAGGGTGAGATGGGTTTTCGAGTGCTAAGAGTCGATTGTGATAAGTTCTAAATTCCGAAAAAAATGTTTGTGGGATTCTCAAATGAAATCAAATTGTTTACCCGATTGGGATACAACTCTCTTTGTATGTTAAACCTGTACTATGATTCCAAAATAAGTTCCGGAAGTGATTTTGAAAAATGAGTAAATTGGATGGAACGAAAACCTTTCTCAAATGAAAAGTATGGAACTCGGTAGTTATTTCTTTAAATTTGAATAGAGCGAAGCAGTTGCTTAACCAAGCGTGGCGTAATTATTATTTTATTTTACAAAGTAGTAGCAAGTATAGTAATCATTTATCGCCGAAGTCAAACTAGTGATTTTCGAGGTGCTGTCTGTCTGTCTGTGTTCTCTCTAAAACACAGACAGATTTACTGAATTGGATGAACCTTCATACGAAAACTTCTTTCATAAATTGGAAGGTCCCAATGGAAATTTGCGGATATTGGTCCACCGGAAATGCATATAGCTATAGTAGTTGAGAAATGTATAGTCTCGATGTTTTCACGTAAGATCGAATTTTTTGGAGATTTGGTACAGCAGTCACAAATCAATTATTTCTGATCCTGCCATATGCAGAAAACGTTAAGTAGATAAATTTATAATTTCTTCCTTATTTTGTTAGAATTGTGAGACCTTTACGAGTACGAGGTAGTATTCATGCATACGTTATTAGTACAACATCCGCTACTATGAGTTTACACTACAGGTTCCTTCAAATACAACTATGTACACAGCGACTGAACAACCAACGCTAGCACAGTTGTACGACAACCAAAGAACATTCCTTGAAAACTAAAATTCAACAACGACGTAATTGGCGGACCGCACTCTAATCATGACCCTGTTAAATAACCCAAGGCGGATTTCGCAAAATTTGATGGACTTTCGAAAAATTCGCCTTCTTTTAAAGATTCGTTTGTATCTTCAAATCAAATTAATCAGTCGTTGTCTAATGTCAGTAAATTAAAATTGCTTAAAAGTCTTCTGCCTGAAGAGCCTGCATGACTAAAGTGTGGAATAAATTACAATCACGAAACGACAAAAAACCAAAAATCATGGCATCGTATATCACAACGTTTTTCGACTTACCATCACTATTTAGTGACAAGGCATCTGTTATTCGCTCACTTTGTGAAAGATGCAACGAAATTTTAATCAGAATTCGAACAATGGATGACGAAGCGGAATATCGAGACGCCCGGCTGATAAAAATTATTTTGCGGCAGCTTGACAGCGAAATAAAGCAGTTGTGGTAAGAAGAAGCAACCGACAAGAATTTTCCAACTATCTTATAGTTTTACTGCCAGGTATGATGGGTTAATGATGGTTAATTTGACTGGTTGGGAATTTATCTCAAATTTTACAAAACAATCCCACTTGGAAATTTCGAGATAACTTGATCATTTTTCCACTTGAAATTTTGAAGTGGGAAATAATTTTTTTACTGAAAAACTGAAAATTCAATCCAGCTACATTTTCTATTGTGTACAACTACACTTTTGATTAAATAGTGAAATACACTTTTGATAAATGCTAATTTGTGTAGCTACACTTTTCATAAGTAATTGAAAATTCACATCGGTTTAAGACAATAAAACGCACGAGTACAACATGGCAGAATACAAGCAGGAACCCTTAAGAAGCACAACATCTGTTGACTCAGCCCCGCCACTAATACAGAGAATTGTAAATACATTTTTATTGTAGAATTATGGGTTGTTTATGAGCTTTCAATTTAAAACAACTTTGATTTTTCAGCTCAAATTTCAAACCAAAACCAACAATTTAAAGATTTCATACATAAACAATTTTACTTTGTTACTTGAAAATGAAAAATTCTTTTAAAATTGCAAAAATTAAATATTTTAATGTTGGACATGATGTATCGATTTGTGAGCTCACGAAATACGCGCTTGATTTATGAGCTGCTACTCATTAGCATGAAATACGTGACGAGGAGTACCCTACAAGAAAGAAGACTTCCCCATTTCTCAAATTTAGCTTAATTTTTTGCCCGAAGGAAAATTTAGTGAGATGGTAGAAAGAAATTTTCT
Organism: Nephrotoma guestfalica; assembly: GCA_963691935.1. Classification (NCBI taxonomy): domain Eukaryota; kingdom Metazoa; phylum Arthropoda; class Insecta; order Diptera; family Tipulidae; genus Nephrotoma; species Nephrotoma guestfalica. Next base: position 118,451,698 of record OY829913.1, on the reverse strand, counting down.
ATTGGGAGGTTTATCGATCTACCTCAACCAGGTATATTATATTGATTGATTTTTGAATTTGTAGTTTTAACAGTAAAATAATTCGAGAATATTTGCTAGATTTTTCTTTTATTTTCTGTACACTTTACATTTCGTAGGACCTTTAAACATATTTTAGGTGTATGATATTGGAGACGTCCATAAACTATAAGTATTGCAGATGTCCAAACACTTTGCAATTTCTTTCTTTCATTTGTCGGCCAAAACGAAAACCCAATTATTGTATCATCAAATTATAAACCTAAAGTGCAACTGTTGTTATTTACACTATGCTGTATAAGATAGTGGAAATTTATCAGCGGAAAATAAGGAATTACGCTACTCGCCACAAGTGGCAGCACCATCACAAAAGAGAACTTATTTCGTTATATAATAACCTGCGGAAATTTTATCTTCATTTTGTATCTTTTTTTCCACTAAATAAAACATCCCAGCGGAATAAAATATTAAAAGTGATCCTTAAAATGACAAATTGATTGGTCTCCGAAGTAAGGGAACTCGTTAAATGCAATCTTGAAATTTAACAATATTCCCTCTTCCGCCATTCTAAAAGAATGACGATGAAATTTGGATAATAGTATTGATACGGGGGCAAAACTTATGACAAAATTCTAGGATCTGATCATGCTGGACTAAACTAGGCCATTTCATAACCAATCCTTTTGAAAATTTAAATTTGTTTATCAAGTTATTATCAGTTTTTGGCCAATATCTCAAAAATTTCCACTAGTAACCAATACTTTCGGTTGTTTTTCTAATAGCTTAGGTGATACTGAGACTACGAGGAAAATTTGGGGAAAATTTATGCATCAAAATGTTCACTATAATTTTTTGATTTTCTGCGGCCATATAAGTTATGGTTAGTTACACAATTGTGAATACTGAACCTTACCGGCCAGTGGCAAATTTGCGATGAAGAGTTGAAATACATATTTCATGAATCTGGATCGGATTCAGCAGACGAATGTTGTGAGCGTGTTGAGTATATTGTGCACGAGGATGAAGTAGAATCGGACGAAGGCTCAGTCGAAAATGTCAGTGAAAATATTACTGGAGAATACAAGGAAACCAAAATACTCATACAATAAATGATTGACATCTCGGGGCATTTGAGGAAAAGCTATTGCCTATTGATAAAGAATCATATCACCCAAACATTGTTAAGTCGCCTTATGAATATGTTCAGCCTTACAACTCGCGGATCGGAGCTGAAAACGACCGCTCACGAAATAAAAAAATTGTATAGCGTTCTCCTTCTTTTGGGGTGTATTTCATATCCGAAGTTGGAAATGTATTGGAAAAAAGGCTTTCGCATCGACTCAGTGGCAAATTCTATTTCAAAAACGCGCTTTAAAAGTCTACGATCATCCTTACATTACATAAATATAAATGTAACATCGGCCGATCCCAAAAATAATTTTTGGAAAATCAATACGGTACGAGACAGGTGTCGTGCATTACGAAGAACAGTTGATTATTACTCGGTAGACGAACATATGATACCGTACACCGGTCGATGCCCGACGTTAAGAATAAACCTCGTCCTGTTGGAATTAAAAATTTTGTTATAGCGACATCACAAGACCTAATTATGGATTGCGAAATCTATCAGGACGAAAGAACAAATCTTTATAACCGCACCTTAGGATTGGAGCCAGCAGTGGTATTGTAGCTAACCAGTACTATTCCTAAAGGGTCATTTATAGTTTTACTACAGTGGCTCTCTTGCTTGAACTTCATAAATTGGGATATTGTGCCACAGGTAAATATTTATTTAAATATTATGTTTGTACTATGAAAATACAAAATTTATTTATTTTAGGCACTATAAAGGCAAATCGTCCAAAAATGCTAAATTTAAATCTGACAAGCACATGACAAGCGGCGAAAGCCAAGAATTAATTTTTAATAATGGTACTCACGAAGTGAAGGTGGCTAAATGGAGAGATACAAAATACGTTATCGCAATCTCTTCAATTTCAGGGTTTCGTCCAACCACAACTGTCAACCGTTGGATCAAATGCTATAGTATTATCGTACCTTTATTAAAACCAAAAAATGAACCTTGAAGGTTATTAATCATTTAATAGATTTAGCCGTTGTTGATCTAGCTAGCAGACTATAACGCAACCTTGCTCTCTCATGGTATGATTGTAATAAATACTTTCTTTACCAGACCACTGAGCCGTAATATTTTAAACCACTCTGTTAGTAGTTTTTATAATATTGAGCAAGTTCAGAATTTTATCATTGTAGCCGACATCGTAGCCGATCATAGTTTTGCACTCTCAAAATTTCGCTTCAAACCTAAATATTGTACTCGGACACTAACGAAGAACTACGTTAATTACAAAAAGGTTGTTGCGTACTTTGAATATTTTTTAATGATTGCCGTATTTGAGGTCAGAAATCCTGAGTCTACTCTAGAACGGATTGTTGATATGTCGTTTGAGTTTGCTGAACAGCCAGAAGTCAACCGGAGCTAAATCAGGCGAATACGGTGGTTGCGGAACGATGTGGGTGGAATTTTTGGCGAAAAAACCACGTAAAACCAATGCAGTATGAGAAGGTGCATTATCGTGGTGCAAAAACCAAGAGTTGTCGACCCATAATTCCGGCCTCTTTTTACGAATTGCTTCGCACAACCGACGCATAACACTCAAATAGTATTCCTTGTTGACAGTTTGGCCGGTCGGAAGGAATTCGGAGTACACCACACCTCGATAATCGAAGAAAACTGTTAACATCGCCTTGATTTTTGATTTTCTTTGACGTGATTTTTTCGGCTTCGGCTCACCTTTGTCACGATATTCGGCCGATTGATCGTCTGTTTCCGGGACGTAAGCATAGATCCAAGACTCATCGCCGTTATAATACGTTTCATGACATCCTGGTAGTCGGAAAGCATTGTTTCACAGACGACAACGCGACGCTGTTTTTCCAAAAAATTGAGTGATTTTGGAACCAATCGTGCTGTCACTTTTTTTATGCCCAAATGATCTTTTAAAATGGTTTTCACTGATCCTTCCGATATTTCAACGATGTCAGTAAGGTATCTGACTGTTATTCGTCGATTCTCGAGCACCAATTCCTTGATTTTATTAACGTCTTGATCATCAGTTGATGTTGATGGCCGTCCTAGACGTGGTTCGTCGTCAACACGTTCTCGACCCTCTTTGAACAATTTTTACCAATCAAAAACACTTGCTCGCGACATACAATTATCACCGAAGGCCTTTTGCAGCATTCTGAACGTTTCGGCACCACAAAATTGATTCCGCACACAAAATTTAATGGAACTTCTTTGTTGAATAATTTCACTCATTGTAAAAATCGCAGAATGTACTTTTTGTACTTCAGAAAGACAAGCGTATACTAAACACTAATGATTATTTTGATGTGACATTTGGTACAGATGTCACTGACAGTCATACCAACATAGCAAAAAAAATATTTCGACGAATGGTTTTCCGCGCGAAATTTAAATTAAAGAGTCTTACTGTTTTTTGCCCACAATAAACTTGCTCTACAGTTTTCCAAATTAAAAATGCAAGTGTTTGTCCTTGGATGACTCGTGATCTCTGGGATTTAATTAAACTTAAAAACCGGATGTTGAAGCGTTTTAAAAGGAACAGTACTAATTTAGAACTAAAACATAAATTAATTTGCTAAACAGGAAGATCAAAAACGGAAAATACTTTGCAAAGAAGCATTATTTTGACAATTTATTTAATAATTTGAGCCAAAAAGAGATCTGGAAACAGTTAAATCAGTTCGTGGAAAACAACTCTAATAATAGAATCCACTCCGTTATTTGTAATGATGTTGAGTATTATGATGCTACTGCTATTGTTAATATATTTAATCCAAGTTTTGTTAACTCTGTTGTTTCTTCTATATCAGCAAGTAGTTCTAGCCCAGCCTCAGATGATTTAAAGAAATTTCATACTATGGTGCCTAGTATTAATTGGTGTTTCTTTTCGCCCCCCCCCCTCCTTCCTGCCGCGAAATATCGAATTTAATTGCAAATCACAGTAAAACAAAGGGTGGTGGTTATGATAACATTCGTAATGTGGTTCTGAAGATTTATTCGAAATTTTTTTCACAATTACCAGCTGATCTATTTAATGTTGTTTTGGAAACCGGTGTTTACCCCGATTGTCTTAAAATTGCTAAAGTGACGCCAATATTTAAGTCTGAAAATTCCAAACTAGTTAATAATTATCGTCCGATTTCAGTTTTGTCGGTATTTGACAAAATTTTAGAAACAATTATTGCTAACCAGATGATCGATTTCCTAAATAAATTTAATTTTTTCTATTCTCATCAGTATGGATTTCGACAAGGTTCTGGTACAGATTTGGCCTTAACAGACATTACTGATTTGATCTATCGTAATTTTGGCAGACAAAACTATATCTCTAGCTTATTTATTGATTTTCGTACAGCTTTGGATTGTATAGGTCACAGTTTATTTCTTCAAAAATTACAAATTTATGGCTTCCGCGGCCTATCATACAAACTGTTAGCAAGCTCGAATCGAAAGCAGTTTGTGATTCTAAATGGTGTAAAAAGCTCCACGTTAGGTGTGAACTGTGGTATTCCTCAAGGGAGTGTCCTTGGCCCTTTATTATTTCTAATCTACGTAAATGATTTGGTTAAACCGCTCACGAGTCATGTTAGAATGTTTGCTGATGATACGGCAATGTTCTATGAGTCCAGATATTGTCAGGTAACAATGTCACATATGAGGGATGATATTATTTTACTTTTGGATTTTCTTCATTTAAACAAAATATCAGTTAATTTTAATAAAACGAAATATGTAATTGTTCACTTTCCACGCCTGCAACACATTGATTTGGGGACCTTGGAGTAATATTCGACAAGCATATGACGTGGGAAGACTATATTAATTCTATTTGTATTAAAGTTTGCCCATTTATTTGCTTCATTAGAAAATTGGCTGATTTTGTTCGAGTACAAATGTGTTAAAAAAAATGTATTCCTCATTTATTCATACCCAATTCTCATAAGCTTTTTCTACCTTTGATTCAGCTGTTATCTTTTGACATATAACAAGTAGAAACTACGCCATTACTTAAAATGGTACGATACACGCTTCAACAACGCAATGAAATTGTTAAAATTCACTACAAAAATGGTGAACATTTTGGAGTCACAGTTCGCAAAACTAAAGCACTTTTGGGTCGTCGTGAAGCACTGTTGGGACAAGTTAGTGATGTGAAGAATCGAAACCGTGTGCGTCGCTCAAGAACAACTGAGAATATTGTTGCTGTAGCCCGTAGTGTTGACGAAAACCCAGTTTTGTCGATTCCTCATCGACCTTTGGAATTAGACATTCTTATGGCCGGAATTGGAAGATATTGATGTGGACGACGTTTATTTTGAACAAGAAGGCGCTATAGTATACGTGCCACACAAGCAACGAAACAATCTCAATTTTGCAAGAAACGTTTCCTGACCGTGTTATTTTTCGAAGAGATTACCACAATTGGCCACCGAGATCTTGTGATTTAACACCTTTAGACTTTTTTCTTTGGGGCCACGTGAAAAATAAGATCTATCCCAATGATCCACAATCGACATGGAATTCGTGAAGTTATCGAAGACAAACAGCCGCAAATGTGCGAATTTAAAACTTCATGACAAGGATATGGTGCTGCACGTATCGCCGTGGCGGCTATTTGGCTGATATAGTTTTCAAATGATAATGGCACACCTTCCGCTTTACTATGAAATAAACATTCATTGATTTCTATTAAAAAATACTCGTTTTTGTAAATATCAAAATGAAACCTCGTATTGGAAATAAAATAATAAAATAAAACAAAATAAATGGGTGGATGGAGTACCGCCAAGATTGTTTAGTTTGCAACGACTGAAAACGCGTCAAATGGATTTATTGTAATATAAATATGAAATAGCTGGTGCATTGATTTCAAATGCTAAACGAGACAGAAGACGAAGCAGTAGTGATGAAGATGCGAGTGTGGAGCAAAGTAATACGACGGATACGAACACTGACCGATATTGAAATGAATCTCTTCAGACCGCCAGAAAATGCAGATTTCATGTCAAAAATGTAATGTGTTTTTGTACCTCCCAAAAAAATTGTTTGAAACAATTTATTCTAAGCAAGTTAAATCAAAATATTAAAAATTAAATTTGCGATTTAATTTAATTTCTGTAAACTTACGTGACATAAGTGTGGTATTTGCATGGAAAGTGAAATAAAAGTATTTTTTTTTATTTAATTTATAAAATTGGTCTCTGTATTTTATTTTAATAAATTGCATTGTCTACGTCCAAGGCACACAATTGTGTGGGTCTCATTTTCCATACTTAAAATTAATTTTCTTTACAACTTGATTGGTTTTCCGGTTAATAAGTTAATTCTGAATCACATCTCAAAATTTCATCAAAATTAGTGAATATTTATGTAATTTCCTTGATTTTTCCGATGTCTTAAAACTATCCTACACGATTGTGCCACTTGAACTATAATTAGGGTGACATTTTTTGGGAAAATAAATTTGTAGTAGTCTGCACAAACGTGTAGGTTGGACTTATATTTGCGTCTAAATCAACTGCTGACATTTGTTTTGTCGTAATCGTATTTTACCTACACAATTGTGTGGTCAGGACTCGAAAGGGAGCTGAACTTTGCAGACAGCACTTTGTAAAATGTCGAAGATGTAGTTGCAAAATCCATACAGTTACGATGTGAAAACTTTGAGGGATCACCAGTAATCCAATAGGAAGATAGAGCTCTTTCATACTGAGCCGACATATTGAATGGAATATTAAAAAACCTATTTGATGTTGTTAGATGCATAGTTTGTAATATAAGAATGGGTTTTAACTTGGCCAAACACTCTAATCAATCAAAGAATTTCAAATTTGGCGTCTGTAACTTCATCAAGGATAACTAGTACTCGATTTTATTACATCAATTGGTCGGTGTCACACCAAATGTATCAGTTTGAATAAAGGCTTGATCAACAGCTGATATATTGCCAGACACCCCTGATGCAGTATTTTTGTACGAAGCTTGGCCGCGTCTTTCGGATACCCCTGGGAGAGCTATTAGTTTTGCGATGTTTTCGAGTTCGTTTCGTTTTTTATCGTGATTGCTAACTGAATAAATATAAATAGTCATTATTGACTAAAGATTTAATGACACGTCCATCAATGAAAACATTCAAGAGAAGCGCCATATGCTGAGAATATGAGTACGCCTTTTATATTTATACACATGTATTTTGTGTTTTCTTCTTCGCTACATAGAAACGTACATCCCAAAAATAATCCTACCATGATATAGGGATGATATTTTGTTCTATATTTTATTAGTTTAATTTACCAAAACAACAAACCCTTTGAATTTGAATTTATTTAAGTACATCCGAATTTGTATTTGACTGTGCAGAGGCAAAGACTACATATAGACATAATGTAAAAATATCGAATCCAAAATCTTTTTAGAAAATACATAAATGGTGTGTACCTCATACCTATTTTTACTAGGGTAACAAATTTTGCTATAGAAACATCTTATATGACAGATGTTGTCAGATGGATTTTATTTTTAAAGGAAACGAGAAGTAAAATGTGTTTTTATCCCATATATACTCGATATAGCTACTCGTATATGCTATATTTTAGTACCTTCGTCACGAATGACGAATCTCAACTACACTTTTTAGGTCAATTTGTTGATTTGTTTCCTTTTGTTTTCAATTTTGTTTTGGTACTTAGTTTTAAAATTCAGGATGCGTGACAAAAATTACGTTGCTAGGTGTATATACACTTGCTTTTGGCATTACATAAAGGATCAATTGGAGCAGGTATCTAGTACCTGTGCATATTAAAAAATTTAAAATTAATTTTCGGTCATCTAACCACAAATATGTATATGTAAGACACCTGTTAATTCACGTGCCGATTTTGTGGTGGAGATGTGGTGTGCCTCAAATATTATAAATATTTGAATTGTATTCAATTTAAATGAGATTATCTTCTGTCAATTTTTCATATTTTTGGTAACAGTGTTGCGATAATCTTGGAAAAAAATTCAATTCTAAAAGGTTAGGGAAGAAAAATTTACTTAACCAACCAACACAGACTTTTCATGTACATATATATAAGAAATATGTACATAGCGTAATCTATATAAACACGTCTATGTATTTTACAAATTTAATTCTATTTAAACAAGGAAAATCCTTATTTTCTTCGTTCAGATATATCTTTCATATACACAAAATTAAAGTTTAGATCCCGAATTTTTCTTTATTCTGGCACAAAAAAAAAAGTTTTCCTTTGTGGTACGCTGTAAGCTATATAAATACGTACAGTAATATAGTTATGGAATGGATAAAAAACCATGATACATAAAAATGAAGTTAAATCTGTAACAAGGAAATGTTAAAAGTTATGCAAACATACATCCCATATATCGAGCAATATATAAAATATTTGTACAACAGGAACGAGATACAAAAAAAACGTGGCTCAAAACTTTAATCTGTTTGTAAAATACTTTGTGGATTTAGTGCTTTGTACTTATCGAAATAAAAGGCGATGTACACATAAAACCCGTCAAAAAAGCCATAAAATAAACAATCCATAAATATTTTTCTTCAGACAACACTAAATTTATATATGTTGAATACATATTACATAAGCCAACATACACAAAACAAAATTATAAAATGGATGTATGTAGTAGAATATCGTAATCCAGTGACATAAATAACGACAAAGTTAAATCGAAGCACACACCGCACACCCAACATACGTTGGGTTCTAGTGTGTGCCTCGATAATTCCTTTGAGCACAGTTAAATAATCACTATTCTGTTCTTGTGTGTATATAAAAAAATATATTTGGTCATCAGTTTTCCGAAAGATAAAATAATTTTCCATAATAAAATTTATGAGATTTCCCAGCAAAAAAAAAAAGAATTATTATTTTTATTTATCATGAATTTTTTTTTTATTTAACAATTCTATTTTTCATTTTAATATACCCAAACACCCAACACAAAAAATTACAAATTTCCCGCTTGTATTTTCCAATTAGTTTATACTGTGATTATTTATTAAGACAGCTGTATATACATAATATAGATAGAAGTAGTGGGGGTGTTCATATAATATAATATACAAACCCACAAAATTATAATTGCTAATAAGTTTTCGTAGATAATTTAAATTGAAAATGAAACTTCCTTGAATAATAATCTTTCAAAATTGCAGTACCATAGCAATTAAAATATTTTGTACTTTGAACTATGTTACTTTACAGTTTCTGCACTCGTTTTTAATTGTTGGTAATTAAAATCGTGTATTTTGGTTTGTGTTACTTTAATTTATTAACTTAATTGAAATCTAAAACCGTAACTGGAGAATTTAGGTGTTACACTGCCTGGTTTAGCTATATTTAGTATTTATGCCCATTTTAATGTGAAAAGTTTTCAATTGAATTATTACGGAAAGCAACTATTTATGGAGAGGAGAATATGAACAGTTTTCCCAATTGAAACAAATTTTAGTACGTAAAACTAAATTAAGAGTAATTATGAAAATTGTCTTTGCTATACCGTCGAAGTCCGAAAAAGTGGTTTATGAGACAATATTGACGAATCGACTGATTTGGGGCGAAACTTTTTACATAAATTGGAAGGATCCGACAAAAGGTGTCGAAGAGAAGAAACAAATTCTAAATTATATTTCCAATGCAAGTTGGTTAATGTTATTTTTCCAAAAAAATAAGCAGAAACTAGGATTTATATTTATAGAAGAAAACAAATATAAAGTTTAATTAACAGTGTGCTAAAAATGTTCATAATTATCTTTATTAGTTCTTTAGCTTTCGGAACCTTTTCGGTTCCATTCTCAAAAGAATAATAAAAGAATTTTACCAAAAAATATTTTCTATACAAAATAAAAATGAAGTCAGGCTATCTAAAAATGAAGTTATTTTTCGGTAGACATCGTTAGCTACTAGAAAAATATATTTTTTTATTTTAGCTAGGCAACAAATTGTGACATCGAATCTACAGAAAAAACACTTTACAAAATATAATTTGAGTTTAAAAGACGTAAATTGAAAATAATTGTTTCCATATTAAATAATATTGGAAATGTGTAAAAGCAAAAAATCAAAATATAAAAATAGATCGCCAATATAAGCGTAATCGTTAATTTTGTTAATAGAATTTGAACAGGCTTGTATATGTAGCATTTCCAAAATAGATTTTTTTCTGAAATTTGGTTGTATTTCTAAAATGTTTACATCTCCCAAAATGGAGTACGGGATTGACAGAATTCACGAAGTATTAATAAATGGATACGGGCGTACTCTGGGCAATGATCTGTAAAACGAGACGTTGTGGTACCCAATCCATCCGTAGTAGTGAAGCAGAATAGCTAGTTAGTCAATCAAAGCTATGCAATGGTGCTACAAAAACGAAATAATAACCCAGGTGGTACACTAATATCAACATTGGTAAATCCACTCTCTGTGGAGACTGGCTCTACGGATTCTGAAGAAAGCCATCTATTGCATTATCAGGGAACATCAGGGGACAAACATTAAACGTAATAGGTGATGCGACCGGAAATTTTTACTTTGCAAATAACCGAATCTAGTAAAACATCTAATAAACTTGAAAATAAGAATATGGATCTCTTGGCGAGGCTAGAGCACAAGAAGCAATTATTTGCCAAGCTAAGTGAAGAAATTGCGTATCTAAAGCGAGAAAAGATCAAAAGAAGATTGCGATATAGGAAGCATTGAACCAGACAAACTCATCTACTCCACTAATGAAGATGAATTACAAAGAGAGGGACTGGATCCTAAAGAAGAAAACGCAATTCAGTGAGAGTAAGAAAAGAAAAGCTTAATCCTCACCTGAGGCCAAGCTTTTAAATGGTACGGGACAATCTGGTCCAGATGTAAAAAATGTTCTACCCAAAGCCAATCAACCAAAAGGTAGTAATCTACCAAGAACATTACGCCAAATTTGGTGCAACCGAAAGAAAAATCACCCGCACCAAAAAATATTGTGGGTGTAACCAGTTCCCCATAAATTCAGTCACTGATGAAACCGGCTACTGACAAAGACTCTAAGGTAACAGCGCTAAACAATGTCGTTTGGAAAGTTAATACTCTGAACTCAGATACTTATAGAAACTTATCTATGAAATTGAATGCTGGAAAGTATCAGTGGTTCACTTACGAGAACAAACAGACCCGACCTATAAAATTCATGACAAGAGGCTTGCATCACACTTGCTCAAACAAAGAAATACTGGAAGACTTACAAAATAAAGGTCGTTAAGACTAGATGCTGTGAATATTGTTAAAAAAGAGAGAACAGAAATCCAGGAAGGAAACCAAGTAATTAGTAAAAGGGGACTCCCTCGTTTTATGCCGGTATTTGACAACAAAGCGAATGTTCAAAATATGTTCAATATGGCATGTGAAAATGTTCATAACATTTATGGAATAAAAGGAATCCTTCACATGAAGGTGAACATCGAACCAATGAGGAGAGCCACAACACGCATGCCTCAATGCAAGAAATGTCAGGCATTTAATCACACCCAAAGATATTGCGGCCGGGATCCAAGATGTATAAAATGCTCAGGCAATCATATTATCCAGGCATGTACAATAGAGATGTGCCAACCAAGTGTACAAATTGTAAGGGAAAACAACCGGCTAATTAACGAGGCTATGAGGTTGCTAAACAACTACAAAAATTAAGAGATAAGACAAGAAATCGACCGCAAAATCACGAAAATCGAAGCGTTCAAATAGCAAATCAGATGGATCAAAACCTACAACCAAGCAACACAGGGCAAAGAAGTGCATTTGCCCAGGTAGTAAAAGGTTTGGGTTCAACCAAACATATGAGCTCTGACAGAAACCAAATTATGGAAAACATTATGAACAGCATTGCAGTTATTACAAAGCGGCTAGATGACCAAAGTAATCTGAACAACATGATACTTGATCAACTGAAGAAACTGCAACTCCCTCAACGCAATCCAACAAGAAATGTTAAGTAAGAACACAACTTTCAAAATAGCAATCTGGAATGCGAATGGGATTATGCAACATATTCCAGAAATAGAAATATTTTTAAATTCAGAAAAAATCGACATTGAGGACAGAGGTGGTTCGGCATTAATAATAAAAGAAAATATACAACACCATTTAGAATCTAATATCTAAGTAGAAACAATGCAAGTCACTACTGCAAGGATCCAAATTAAACACAGACAGCTTACTGACTGCAATATATTTTCCTCGCTTGGACGTGATTTTATTATTGGAGATGACTTTAATGAAAAACACCTATTGGGGATCTAGACTTACCACGTCAAAAGGTAAAGAATTGCTTCAAGCAGGGCAGACATCAAAATGTGTATTTTACTCTGGTGGTTCCCCAACAAACTGGCCCAGTGACGAAACGAAGATACCTGACCTAATAGACTTTTATGTAGCAAGGGGTATATCCCGGAACTACATTCACATTGAAGACAATAATTCTCTAGTATCGGATCATTCCCCGGTTATCATGACAGTCAGTGAAATGATAATTCAAAGGGAGAGTGCACGCAGATTAGAAAATTCAAAAACAAACTGTGATATCTTTCGTGAAGTATTGGAGGAAAAAATCAATCTTTAGGTACCGATAAGAAATCCCAACCAGTTGGAAGATGAATTAGAACAACTCAATGAAGCAATTCACTATGCTGCTTTGGCAAGTACTCCTATTATACAAAATAAGAAGAAGCTTATCATATCCTACCCAATGGAAGTTAGACAGTTGGTAAGACAAAAACGACGGGCACGTAAAACCTGACAAATAACTAAAACACCGGAGAACAAAACATTTGTTAACAATTTAGGTAACAGTCTCAAATCTCTTCTTAAAGAAGTTAAAAATGCATCAATCAACAAATATCTAGTTAGTCTGACCGATGAAAATAATTCTGATTATTCACTGTGGAAGGCGACGAAGGGACTCAAAATACTCAAAATGCAAGTGCCTCCACCTAAAAAGGAGGCTGGAACCTGGGAAAGAGGTCCTAAAGAGAAGGCTGATCAGTTTTCCAGTGAAAATATAATGTCAATCAACAAGCTAAATGATTTTGATATGTGCTCAGTAACTCTCAAAGAATTAAAAAGCAACATGAATGTTAAAAAAGCCCCAGGGTATGACTTGCCAAATAAGCAAGGCTCTACCAGGTAAAGGATTTCGTAAGCTATTACACATAATCAATGCAAGCTTTCGGTTAAAATATGTTCCGTGGCAATGGAAAGTAGCAGAATCATGATAGCAAAACCTGATAAACCACCTAACGATAAAAAATCATAGAGGCCAATTTCATTGCTGCCAATTATGTCAAAAATCTTTGAAAAATTATTACTAAAACGACTTAAACCAATATTTGAGGATCGACTACTAATTTCTCTACATCAATTTGGATTCGGGGAAAAGCACTTCACAATTGAACAGGTGCATACAATCACCAACATTATTGAAAGAACATTAGAACGTAAAAAAGTATGTTCCAGCATATTTCTGGACGTCGCCCGTGAAAATTCAAGCTACCTAAAGATCTGCCGAGGCAATTCTATGCCATACTAAGATATTATTTATCCAATAGACATTTTAGTGTGAAATATGAGTATGAATACTCCGAACTAAAGAAAATCTCTGCCGATTTCTCGCAGGGGAGTGTCTTAGGACCAATCCTGTATTTATTATATGACGGAACCATAGTCACCTTTGCAGATGACACAGCAATCATGGCCATTGGAAGTAATGTCGCTGATGCAACGAGCAAACTCCGGAAGATTACCAATGCGGTCTGTAACTGAACTAAGCGCTGGAGAATCAAGCTTAATGAGATGATATCCACGCATATTAACTTTACATATCAAAAGGCTTCCGATCTACCGATAGAAATTAACTCACGGCCGGTGCCACATGCAAACAAAGCTAAATATCTTGGCATGACATTCAATGCCAAGCTCAAGCTTAATATTATGTTCAGAAAAATGTATTGTCTCATAGGTAGAAGCTCTGAGATTACAACACACAACAAGCTGCTGCTTTAGCGGCAAATACTGAAGCCGATATGGACCTCCGGTATTCAACTCTGGGGATGTACTAAGCAAACAAACGCCAAAATGATACAGACGTTTCAACATAAGGTTCTCCATAGCATTGTAAATGCTCCGTGGTACACAATAAATTAAGACCTTCACAGGGACTTACAGATGGAATACATCAAAGATAAAATAAAAAGGCATGCCGCCAAACACGAAATAAGGCTCCAGGAACATGGAAAGCCCTAGATTCGCCATATGAAAGATAACAGTGTCGTTGAAGAAGACTTCAAAAAACGAGGCCATTTGACCTAGTAAACATACCAAATTAAAATTAATATTTTAAATAGGTTTAATTAATTTTGGGACTAACCATTGGGTTTCACCCCAACAAATCAGAATTGTTTAAGAAATGTACAAATTTGTAAAAATTTAAAAGATAAATTGCAAGATGAGCATAGTCTCAGTTGTAATTAATAAAGGAAAAAAAAATCTTCCAGAATAATGTTATGGTTGGTATCTGTAATATGTTCCGAAAGTGCACTTACTTGATTTGAACTAAAATTAAATTATCTTCAGGTCGTGTGGATAACTGCAGCAGGCAGGGAAACTTTCGAATTTCAAAATGAAACTTTGCATACGTATTAAGCCCAATTTGTGCTAAGTAGTGCTCACGGGGAAAAATTAGTGCTATTCCAGGAGCCGAAGAAATAGGAAAGGAAATTTCAAATTTCGCTTAAACGACGAAATAAATAAAAACCGATTTCTAGAAAAAAACCAGAAATAGTTTAAGGTAAATTTTAAAATTTTCTAAAGGCGACTAATTGGCCCAATTCCATTGAACAACAACGACCGTTCAATCAACAAGTTTCTGACAAAAAGTGTTCTAGAAACCAATGAAGTTGGCTTTTCAGATTACATATTCCCATCAGGTATGTTCATAGCCACCCAAACATATAGTGGCTGAATTTGTGCTAATCCAGAATTGTGCTAATTTCATGGAACAACAACGACAGTTGACTGAACAATTTTCTGACAAAAAGTATTCTAGAAACCAATGAAGTTGGCACTTCTGATTGCATATTCCTATCAGGTATATTGATTGCTATCCGAAAAATATAGTAACCGAATTTGTGTTAATCGAACCGAAAAGTGTTCTAGAAACCAATGAAGTTGGCTTTTCAGATTACATATTCCCATCAGGTATGTTTATTGCCATCCGAAAAACATACAGTGGCTGAATTTGTGTTAATACAGAATTTGCCCAATCCCATTGAACAACAATAACCGTTCAATCAACAAGTTTCTGACAAGAAGTGTTCTAGAAACTAATGAAATTGGCACTTCTGATTGCATATTACAATCAAATTCGTTCATTGTTGTCCGAAAAACATAGTGGCTCAATTTGTGTTAATCCAGGATTGGCCCAATTCCATTGAACAACAACGACCATTGAATGATCATTGAAAAATATAATGGCCGAATTTGAGCTAATCCAGAACGGCCCAATCCCATTGAACAACAACGACCATTGCATGAACGATTTTGTGACAAAAAGTGTTCTAGAAACAAATGAAGTTGGCGCTTCTGATTGCATATTCCTATCAGGTATGTTCCTTGCCATCCGCAAAATATAGTGGCCGAATTTGTGCTAATCGAGAACTGTGCTAATTTCATGGAACAACAACGACAGTTGACTGAACCATTTTCTGACAAAATGTGTTCTAGAAACCAATGAAGTTGGCACTTCTGATTACATATCCCTATCAAGTATGTCCATTGCCATGCTAAAACTATAGTGGCCGAATTTGTGCTAATCCAGAATTGGCCTAATTCCATTGAACACCAAAGACCGTTGACTAAACAATTTTCTAAAATGTGTTCTAGAAACCAATGAAGTTGGCACTCCTGTTTGCATATCCCTATCAAGTATGTCCATTGCCATGCTAAAAATATGGTGGCCGAATTTGAGCTAATCCAGAACGGCCCAATCCCATTGAACAACAACGACCGTTGAATGAATGATTTTCTGACAAGAAGTGTTCTAGAAACCAATGAAGTTGGCACTCCGGATTGCATATTCCTATCAGGTATGCTCATTACCATCCGAGAAATATAGTGGCTGAATTTGTGCTAATCCAGAATTGGCCCAATTCCATTGAACAACAATTCCTAATTAGCACAAATTCAGCCACTATATAACTAAAAAATGTAAAACTTACAAAATGGGTATGATAATTACTAATTACTATTACTAATTAAATTATTTGAATTAAAATTAGATTCACATTTATGAAATACACAGAAACTATAAATGAAAAAACCGTTAAGAGTTGTGTCATTCCACTGGGTCTATTTTGAGATAAGAGATTGCAATTTAGCTTTTTAGGAAATTAGAATTGTTCTCAGAGGGTGCAATTTAATAATAATTATTAATTTTCGGAGGTTCGTGATTTTCATTTTATTAAGACAAATTTTCCTGACTCACCATCGAATAACAATTATTTCTTTTCAAATGTCCGATCCTTTTCAGTCATTGTCTTATTAACTATCGAATACTTAGGCGTCTGTAACCGGGTTAAGTCTGTCATTTGTGAAGGCATTCTCAATCAAACTGTTGTTTAATGTTTAAATATGCAATTTGGTGTTTTTGGAACCAAAATTGGTCCGAATATGTGGCCACATGTGTGTGCCATGTGTCGTTGTTGAATCACTAGGAGACTTTCCAAACCTTGGATTTCTAAATAAAATCAGATTAGTAACTCTACATAAATGTCACTTTATTACCTATTGAAGGCCAGTCTCTTATATAAATTTAAAAATTTAATTAAACTTCCACTGCAGTGACGAAACATGATGGTCAAAACGTAATGTTAAGTCATGTCGCTGCTAGTACAAGTTTTTAAAATCTACTATTTCGTTGAATAACATCAAATATTTTAATTATAAAAAGTTTAATTTGTCTTGGCAAAATGGAGCTAAATTATAATTATCTCCTCGCAAGAATGTGTTATAGTAGGTGATAGGCAGATGTTTATTTTACATCAAGGTGAGGTTACCAAGAAATCTGATACATTGGTTTCGAACTAATGAGAATTTGAATACTTTTACTTTAAAATACTCGATCGTCTCATCAGACAGTGACCAAACTACACAAATATTGGAAATAGTTTGAATGAATATTTACAATGGGGGTATATCCAGGGAATATCGACGGTGAATCATTGGGAGAATCATCCTTAATCAGAGATAATTTCAATCTCCTATTAGGGGTTAATTTGTGTAAATCTGGATGCTAAAAATAGCATCATAATCATTCTTGTGTTGCCTTGGGTTTCTACAAGTGAATTTACGTGCGATTGAAAAAATGGGTCCCAACCCAATGATAGTAGATCCAATGATTTTAAAACCAAAGAGGTCTACTTTCGCCAAAATGCAAGTACGACTGAAGGATACAACTACTAACAACAGTAACACAATACAGCACAACAACAACGCCAAGAATTATAACGAATAATAATTTCAACAATAATAACAATAACATAACAACAATAATAATAAGAATATTCAAACTAAATCGAGCCAGCGAGGAATTTGTTATATACCGATTTTCCAGCATGTTGAAGCCATCGCTGCTCAATCCGGAATCTGGACAGAAATACGTTATTTGTGAGTGTATATGCAACTCCAATCGAATCAGTTAATGATGGGGTAGTTTACATATTTTGTTTGATTGGGTATAGAAAAAAAGGTGTGATTATGGGGCGGGGGGGGGGGGGCGGGGGGGGGAGGAGTTTGGCGTGATATGAATGCACTTTCGAGAGTATGGGGGTGTGAAAGAAATGATGTTTGGAGGAACTATTTGATTCGCCCCGTTCTGGATTCCGATCTCGTGACACTGCAGAATGGATGGTTTGGTGGTTGACATAGACCCATAAGGTTATTATGAATGGTAAGAAATGGGTCGAACGCATGAATGAGATTTTCGTATTGAAAAAAATAGTAAGTTAACCAACTTGACCATAAAATACAGATTGTGAATGACATGTACACAAAACATGCATTGGTATGATAGAAAACAGATATCATTGAGTGAGTTAAATTAGCGAAAAGGAAACCTTGGTAAGGCTCCGTGTCCAAAATGACGCATAGGACTATAACTAGGGATGTATGGGATAACTTTAATAGGTGAAAAAATTATCGAGCGCAAGGCAGAAATGCAGTGTAAGATAAGGGAGAGAATGGCGGTGCCTCTTTCAAATGATGAGGTTTGTTCGTACTAATTTGGGCGATAGGATCAACATTTTGTTGATTCGAGTGAATTTTGAGAAGTTGAAGAAGACAAAATCCAAATCTGCTACTCCCGGAACTGATAGAAGAGTTATAAAATGAATGATAGATTGAAGTTTGAAGCAAAGGTGACCTTGGTTCGAAAACTTAATCAAGTATGGATGAGAATTCAGATACCAGAAAAAATGGAAGAAAAGCAGGGTGGTACCTATTCCAAAAATGGATCGGAATAGAAATCTGGTAAAAAATTACAGGAGAATATGATGTATGTTGAGTATTTTTGCTGAACTCGTGAATGGTATGATGAAAGGACGAACGGATTAATTTCTGCATGGGGGAAATTTGTTGCAGAAAACCATCTTAGGCTTTCGTCGTAACCACTCTGTTAATGTGCAGTATTTCTCTATATTGAAAGGGACTGTGAGTATGTGGTACCAGTGAAACTTTATCAAGTTCTTATGAGCTTGGAGTTCCAAATTTTGCTAATGGATATATGAGTTTATGAATGAGAGAAAGGAAGAGTTGTGTGGAAGGGGGTACAGGTTGGAGGGAGCGGTGAACATGAGCCTCACTCAAAGTAGTAAAAATTTCATCGACAATATGAGAGATATGCAGAGGAACGATTGCAAAGAGGAACGGATTAAAAAAGGCACAACGATATATTTTCCAAAATTCGTCCCGCAAAACCGAATGTCACTCCGAGCAATTTAATTGTGCGCTTGAAGTTTGGCGATACAACAAAAGCGATGATAAATGAGTTATTGGTTAAGAGTTTTGTAAAAACCGAATGAATTATTTTACATACTCGTATCTCGAACTGCTGCATACTTGCTGATTACTTGAAAAAAAAAACGCAATTTGATTGAGAATGAAATATAAAAAAGCTCTTTGATTATGGGGGACACCGAACATTTAATTTATGAATTTTTAGAATGAATTAGATAGCAGTGTGAAAGAAAATCGATGTGTGAAAGGGGAATAAAAGGAGAAAATTAAAAATAGTTAAAACAAAATTGTAACTTTTGAAATCGAATTAGATGGTACAAATTTTTAGGAGCTGGTGTCTAATAAAATAAACTCAGTATGATATTCACCTGAATTATATTCAAGAAATAGTAATAATATAATTAGCAATTTCCCAAATGCGGTCAAGAAAGGAAAACTGATCATTGGGAATTTTTGATGATTATGAGAATCAATCACCTTTTCTTGAAAATGAACGCCTTAGACGACCGACAAATATATTTTCTTTTCTATTTTTCAAACAAGATTCTTCTGTAGGTGTGCTTTTCAACTGAATAATATTAATAAACACCTCTTTAATTTCCAATTATGTTGGAATATGAAATGATAAGACGATGATTGAGCAGAACGTAAATCGATTTTAAGGTCGAACAAGCTTAAAAATATAAAAAAATCAAAATCATATTCTGGAAACATTAAAAACATCTTGCTTGATCTTCGAGTTTGCTTATAATCTGTTCAAGCTGTAATTAATGAAATTGGCACTCAAGTTTTTCAACTTTAACCTTTTTGTTTTAGTTTTATAAGTGTTTACCTTTTCACAATTACTCTAAGGTTGACTCCATTTTGGAGTGTATACCCTTGGTCTCTCAATACAAATATAATACCAGTATACATATTCTCGTAAATATATATGTAAATTGTTTTCGGATTCAACAAATAGCTAAAAATAGTTTGATATGTCGATATATAATTCATTCGATGCACTCCCATAAATTACACATTTATTTAACGAAATTGTTCGAAAAGTTATCACATGCATAAATAAAACGTGTACCCGATATAATAATAGTTTTAGTTTTCGCATTCTGTGCATTTATTCATCCCGGTCACCCCAAATATTTTTATACATTTTTTTGAATGAATGGATTTGAATCGAAAAAAGAGTTATAAACTAAGCTTTTTCATCACAAGACTAGAAGTAAAAAAAAGTTTATGTCGAACGCTTTTGTTTAGTGGGGTGCAAAATATTAGTTATGCCACAGTTTTCACAAATCCCATTGTATGCTTTGTGTTGGAAAGCAAAAAAAAAGTATAAAAAAAGTTTTATTTTGAAACTAATTGAAAATGATGTGATTTTCTATTCAATTGAGCTTTTGTTGTTTAGTAGTTTGTACTTGATTTTCGTTTTGTCCAATTCGACAGAGAAAAGCATGCAATTTTGTTTCGATTAAGAATAAGACCGGAAGTTTTTGTTTTATTACCATTTGATGGTAGATAGATAATTTATAACTGTAATTTTATGGTATTATATCGATTTTTTCTGGTGCTTTTTGTAATGTATATAAGTGAAAAATAAAATGAAGCTTTCATCTCACAAGAAAAATTGTGTGCTCTGGTGTACAAGAAAATTCAATTATATATTTTTTTTTAAATGGAACTTTTTTCCATGATTAAATTTGAAAACGGATAAAAGGATTATGAATTTCGATTTTTTTTTACCATACACACTTATACTTATCCATGGTACTTTAGATTTTAAAAGAAAATCGATTATAATCTGACATATTCACTGATTCATGTACCGTATGTTCATGTCTGTAGATTCCACACGAATTAATTGGGAATCAAGGCGTTTATAAAAAACTCTAAAGGCTTTCGAAACTTGTAAATTATACTAAGGCTATCAATACTAACAAAATTTAGGGTGGTAACTGAAACGAAACAGAGTACGTCATTTAGTGTGGGTAATTTTTAGAAAATTCGACCGTCTATACTTCTGCGAATTTAGTTAACATGTACAATGCTTGTTGAATTTAGTGAGAACTCGACATGTTTTTTAATTTCCGTTCCATTTTGGACAAATCATCTACCACTACGAATCATGTTCAATCACTGTAAATCACAAAGATGGGTGAATTTTTCTTCAGACAATTTAATTAAAAATATAAATACACTTTGCAGACAACAGTTGAAATTCTGAAAAAATTTAACTTCATAGTTCAAATTCTAATGCTCATACGAAGAAAATATTTTATCTGCACCAATCCAGGTGAGGAGGTGTAGGACCGTTTGGGGCCAAATTGAGGACACTAACAGAAATAACCCTTTTTCTCATTTAAAGTTGATTAGGATCGGCGAATAAGTAGCAGCTAAAAATTATTTCTATTTCAATGTGGACATTTTGAAAGCGACGTTGAAAACGAAGAAAACGTAAATTAAAAATGCAAACTCCTCATATATTCTATATACATACGTATATAGAAAGGTGTCTCTCATTTTTTATTTAAAATGTTTTTGCATCTTTTTATGTATTTGATAAATTTTAAAAATTGTTGGCCATATATTTGGGATTCTGCATAGTATCCCTTTCAAATGAAAGCTAAATTCAAACGGATCCTCGTAATTGGTCGAAAATACGACCGCATAAAAGGTTTCAATGGCACTCTGAGTATACTAGAGTGGAGAAAAAATGCACAAGTGATGTGTTACAGGTAGCACGTTATGGTAAAAAATGTCGCCAAGAGACGACCAGATGGAAGTTATAATTTTATTGACCGATAAGAGATAGATGGTTTACACACATATACATCGATGTATAATAATAAGTATGTGAGCGCGAGCAAATTTTAATACAGAGACAGTTTAAAATCAACAATGAACAGAATTCAAACAATGAGACAAAGTGATTTAAGTAAAATAGTGAACAATGCAAAAATGGTAATATCGCGGCATTTCAATCCATTGTAATAAAATTGAGCACCTTTGAAACTGCAAAGTGCTATGAAAGAGGAAACAGATAGAAGTAATGTTATACAGGAAGGTGAAAATCGCGTTAAACATCACCACCAGAGGACCATCAGGAATGCCAAAGGTTATCCCAAACAAAAAACAGAAGAAATTCCTCTTTTCGAAGAACACCAAAAAAGTGAAGGAACCGGAGCAATGGAAAAACAACAATATCAATACAGTCTACTCTCGCATAATAAAAAACAATCTCCCATGTAGATATGATAACAGAGCAGCGCTATTAGTACAAATGAAGTAAATGGAAGCGGTTCATTTCGTCGAATGTGGTCAAATCCGTTCAGACCAAGGTGTGGTGCCTAGATTGGAATTAATAAATTACCTGCAAGGCATTAAATTAGATACACAAGACGGTAAAATCACCATATCCAAAATCTGAGAAATTAAATGGCTAAAGGAGAGATAAAGTTCATTGCGGTAAAAGCAACTAGGCAGTTGAAGGTATTCGGAGGATACAATGCTCTTTCCAGAAGCTCTAGGAGAATTTTAGAACCTCTGTTGCTCTGAGAATGCTGTTAGGGAAATGTTACGAGAAGGACATCGCTGTTCATTATCTATTTGTAGACTTCCAGGCCTGAGAGGATGCACGCTATTAGTTTTATTAGTAGATCTCATTAAAATTGATTGAGCTCAAAATGCCGGATAATAGTCGAAGACAAGTTTTTGAAGACGTTCAAAATAATACCGATAGTGGGGAAGTAATCCAATTACCCAAATCTGATTTAACCTACTTTTGGAGAATGTTATCCATAAGCTACACATAACCCAGCGCAGTTGCTTATAACGGGTGATTTTTTAAGAGCTTGAGAACTTTTTTTTAAAAAAAAACGCATAAAATTTGCAAAATCTCATCGGTTCTTTATTTGAAACGTTAGATTGGTCCATGACATTTACTTTTTGAAGATAATTTCATTTAAATGTTGACCGCGGCTGCGTCTTAGGTGGTCCATTCGGAAAGTCCAATTTTCGGCAACTTTTTCGAGCATTTCGGCCGGAATAGCCCGAATTTCTTCGGAAATGTTGTCTTCCAAAACTGGAATAGTTGCTGGCTTATTTCTGTAGACTTTAGACTTGACGTAGCCCCACAAAAAATAGTCTAAAGGCGTCAAATCGCATGATCTTGGTGCCCAACTTACCGGGCCATTTCTTGAGATGAATTGTTCTCCGAAGTTTTCCCTCAAAATGGCCATAGAATCTCGAGCTGTGTGGCATGTAGCGCCATCTTGTTGAAACCACATGTCAACTAAGTTCAGTTCTTCCATTTTTGGCAACAAAAAGTTTGTTAGCATCGAACGATAGCGATCGCCATTCACCGTAACGTTGCGTCCAACAGCATCTTTGAAAAAATACGGTCCAATGATTCCACCAGCGTACAAACCACACCAAACAGTGCATTTTTCGGGATGCATGGGCAGTTCTTGAACGGCTTCTGGTTGCTCTTCACTCCAAATGCGGCAATTTTGCTTATTTACGTAGCCATTCAACCAGAAATGAGCCTCATCGCTGAACAAAATTTGTCGATAAAAAAGCGGATTTTCTGCCAACTTTTCTAGGGCCCATTCACTGAAAATTCGACGTTGTGGCAGATCGTTCGGCTTCTGTTCTTGCAGGAGCTGTATTTTATACGGTTTTACACCAAGATCTTTGCGTAAAATCTTCCATGTCGTCGAATAACACAAACCCAATTGCTGCGAACGGCGACGAATCGACATTTCACGGTCTTCAGCAACACTCTCAGAAACAGACGCAATATTCTCTTCTGTACGCACTGTACGCATTCGTGTGGTTGGTTTAATGTCCAATAAAGTAAACTGAGTGCGAAACTTGGTCACAATCGCATTAATTGTTTGCTCACTTGGTCGATTATGTAGACCATAAATCGGACGTAAATCGCGAAACACTTTTCGAACCGAACACTGATTTTTGTAATATAATTCAATTATTTGCAAGCGTTGCTCGTTAGTAAGTCTATTCATTATGAAATGTCAAAGCATACTGAGCATCTTTCTCTTTGACACCTTGTCTGAAATCCCGCGTGATCTGTCAAATACTAATGCATGAAAATCCTAACCACAAAAAAATCACCCTTTATTATGCAAAGAATCACGACATAACACCGCTTGCTTTCACAGGACGCAACTTGATTCGAACGTTACCCGGTCCAATTAAAGACTGAGAGTTTTAGAGATTGCGAAAGAATCACGAAATGCAGCTCTTGGAAACGACGCCAATTAAAGTCGAAACTCGTGGAAAATCATCTACTCGATGAGTGGACGCTACAGAGAATAATCTGCACATTGTGTCTGGTGTCCCCTTGTTACCGACTTATCTAGAGAAATATTATTGAGAGTACCAAATCACGGAACCTGGCAAACAAATTAAAACTATCAGTCTTGAAATGTGTAAGTACTTGTTGTACAAAAAGTACTATAAAAATTATGATTTTCAAAATAATAATTGTGTAGTTAAAGTAATCCTGGTTTTGAAAGCCTTAAAATCAACTAAGCTTTTAAAAACAAAAATTCTGGAAACATTTCCATCCAATGTACCCAATCCCATCATAGCCGGTTTGGAAATGGCCGAATTTTGCCCCAGGAGGCCATATTCCAAAACCTCTTTCAAAAATCATTTTAAAATCCCATTTTCATTGAAAACCCAAGTCACTTTAAGTTTTTATTTACACATACTTCTGTTATACATTGCTATTGTGTATCAAGTTTTATTTTTTAACAAAGGTTAGGATAGGTTAGGTTTCAGTGGTTGCTATTGCACACTTAGGTCAGTTTTGGCCCATTGTGATACCACAGGATCCGACATCATTAAACTCCCTTTAAACCCATCTAGTGCTATTCACATGGCGTAAGAGACCTCGCACATTACAGCTTTCGAAATCAGAGAGGCTGTCCATAGGGTATTTTCCCTAGTAACCATGCCTTCTACGAGCTAGCACAGGGCATGAGCATAGGAAGTGAACAAGAGTATCATCCTCCTGCTCGTCCTTGCAGCTTCTATAGAAGTCATTTGCATCCAGACCCAGCCATCATAAATGATCTTCAAAGAAGCAGTGTCCGGTAAGTACCCTTATAATTCTACCTAAATCACGCTTCCTTAGTGTGATTAAGATCTTGGAGCGATTCAAGTTGAGCTCAGGCCATACTTGTTTCGCTACTCTACCAGTCGGACTAGCGAGCCACCTATCATTTGCCAAGGAAACTGCTTTCCTGTGGTTAACTGCTATCGGCACAAACAAAGGCCTACATACACATTCTCTCCTTGGTTCAAGTTGTAGAGTCGTACCGTAACTTGCTTATTCGTCTGCCCTGCAATTTCCTTTAACATCAGAATGACCCGGAACCCAGACCAACTGGATATTGAATAGTTCACTCATCTCATTAAGAGAATAGTGCCACACTTGACGCCAGGGAAACTGACTACAGTAAAATAATGTCCATTATGCCTCAACTAGTTCATGACCTCTCAGCTCCCAATCTACCATCAAGCTTGGAGCCGTCGGTGCAACATTTAATTGCCCGATCTCCGCAAAGAGACCACTCTTCCAATCCTCCCTAGAGGGGAGAATCACCTTAAAAAGCTTGCAAAAGCACAAAAGGGGTGTTATATAATCCAAATTCACCAGGTCATGCCTCACAGAATTGACTATAATTGAGTACCCTTTTTGCAGGCACTTCCACTCCGAAACCACTGATAGCCGGGCGGCCGTATTGCCGCCATTTGCTTACCAATAATCTCCAACGAGAGAAGGAAGGTACAGCATAATCTCTAAGGCACTAGTGAGTGTCGTTTTCAGTGCCGTATGCTATTTTCTCCAGAGCGCGCCATACAGCAGTACAAGCCTTACTACTGCCGTGTAGAGCCAGTGCACCAGCTCCGGTTTCAGACACCATTTTCTTCCAATGACATTTTTGCGAGAATAGAGTGCCACAGTGGCCTTCTTCACTCTTTCTATCGTATTTGGTAACTGAGCTTATTGTCCAGAAGAATCCCTAGAAAACTCGCCTTATGAGTAAAGATCAGCAAAGTACCATTCAGACTTGGTTCCGGAATTGTATATCGCCTAGTGAAACGAACCAGCTTTGTTTTAGAAAGGTTGATCCAAAAAACCATATCTGCTGACCCAACCCGCAGTGATTGATAGCGCATTCTAACTAGCCTGGTTACTGGGTGTTTAATCTCGAGTGGTAGCAATCCATCCCTAATTGCTTGCATCTTCACATTGTTGAAAGCGCAAAAATGCCACCAGCGAGAATTCCTGAAAAGCCAGTGACTTCTCAATTTCCCGAACCAAGGCATGTAGTGCCGTGTTCATGGACTTACCAATTTGGTGCGCATGTTGAGACTATGCCCAGTTTCTGGGTACAATTCTCGAACGAATATGGACATCCAGTAGCCATTCCATGATTTTCAGCAGAAAGCATGACAGAGATATTGGGTCATAAGTCCTAGGGTTGCTGTGCGAGGGATGAAGATCACCCTAGCCTCCCTCCATTTCTTCGGGATGTACCTCAGCTTCAGACACCCTTTGAAGATAACCTCCAGCCAGGGAAGCAATACCTCCGAGCTCTTCTGAACTTATGCTGGTACAATCCCATATGGACCAGTTGACTTAGAGGGCTTAAAACTTTTAATACCCCATTTTATCTTCCCGGTATTCAAAATATCCTCTGTATACAACAGTTGGGCGCCGCAGTCATCCATAGACCCATAGTCATCCACCCCTACAAACGACGCATCTTCACTTCCCGGGAAGTGAATTTCCTTCAAAAGATTAAGAGTCACTGCACTATAAACCGTCCATTCGCCATCCGATTAAACCAGATAGCTTGAAACAGCTGGACTGGTAGAGATAATATTTCTTAAGCGCGAGGTTTCCGAGACCCCTTCTATTCTATCACAGAAGAGCCTCCAGGAATTCCTTTGTGCCGTCCTTGTATTTCTTTTATATTCTCTGAGGCATTCCTTATTTTCGGGACTCCGCAAGTGCCGAGGTCCACCAAACAGGTTTCCGCTTTCCCCTCAGCTTTGTTAATGGGCAGGCTTCCCTCATAGAGGTACTACTAGCCCTAGTAGGTATTTAACAAATGTATCTTGTTTTCCGATTTTTTCGAAATTGTCCTAAAATACCTAAAGCTTTATCAAATGAGGAGTAAGAGTGAAGTTCTCCAACTTGAAATGGTTCCAATTAACAAAGAAATCATAGAATTTCGCTGATTGCTAACAGAAGCAGAAGATTTCGATATTTTCAACATATTATTTACATTGTCTACATAGTCGACGCCATTTGTTTAATTGTCTACATTCACTGGGTACCCGTGTAGAATATTCATTAATTATGTAGCGTAGACAATACGGCACAACACTGACTAAGTAAGGTTTGATGAACTTTCCAATATACAAACAAACAGAAATCTATTATCTAGCTCAATTCTACTCAAAATACTATCTCAGCAGGATCATCAAATTACAAATATTGTTTAAACCTTCCGAAATTTTAAATTATCCACAAGCCATTAAACTTTGACGCATGTTTCCCCATTTCCAACCAGTTCGATATATAAAACAAAACACAAATTTAATTAAATTTCATCCCAACTTGATACCAGAAAGGGAATACCCATCGTAGTATGGCGATGCCATTTCATTTTTAAGCTCAATAATTTTTCAATTCGATAAAAAAAAGGTCTTATACGAGATAAAATGATACGAGAACGGAGACAAACAAAAAACTTAAATTACCGTAATTGATTAGAAAACTATACTAGGGAGTATGTAGTTCTGTCTCATGATTTTTTATTCAATCCAATTTTTCATTATTTTTCAGATACCAACATAATTTATTACAGATAATTTTCTATGTTTCGAAATTTGAACACATACACACACAAACCAAGACCATTTTGTAATACATATACATATACATAAAGCAACAATGCCAACAACAAAAAATATGATTAATGTTTTATTATGATAAAATTCAATTATACTGTAATTTATTTTCTTGTAATACACATCCTTTCTGTCTCCATAATAATAAAATGAGGTTAGTGGCAAAATTCTGGTCACAAAGTACAAAAAAAATAGTTAAACGAAAATTTTTTAATAATGTGTGTGTATTTTTGTAAGGGGCAAATCCAAAATGTGGTGGGCGGGAATTTTACAAACTACGTCTTTTGTTGTTGTGCTGTATTATAATTAAGACGTTGCTCTATTGTCTAGCATATTTTGATTAGAACGTGTTTTGCCAATAAATCAATATCGCAATGACCTAAAAATTTGACTTGCACAATGTTGGTCGTGTCGTTTTTAGAAAAAGAAAAGCATGACTGTCTCTAGTTGTAATTTTATATGATCAACTTAAAAATAAAACGAAGATAACGAATTGGAAATTTTAATTGGATTTTTTGCCTCAAAGACAATCTATACAATGCATGGATATATAGACAAATGACCAATTTGTAATAAAAGTTTTGTTCGTGCTTTTTGATTGTGTTCTGTGTGTCGAACAAGAAATGTTCAATTAAAATGGGGGTATTGCGGTGATTGCTTAAAAAAAAAATTAAAATAACAAAAAAAATCGAACAAAACTGCTATGATTTGATTTTAGGTTAGAGATAAATATTCCGAGATTTTCGTTTTAAACAACATTGCCATGATCCGATCCGGGTAACGAGATTTTTCCAGCTTAATATTCAAGCAAATTTATTACAGTATAAACCTTAGGATCTGCATATATGAAGATACCAAATAATATTTGATATATGCTCGTAGCTCGTACACAGACACGTTTTTTAAAAATTTACACACAATTTAATAACGTATTATAGATATAATAAATTAGATTATACTTTTCTGCTCTTTTAATACATAAGACGAATAGCGTTTATCTATCTTTCACCACGTACCATAATTTTTCTTCTAATGCGAAGAAAAAACCATAAACGCCGATATAATTTATGTTCGATTATGTTCCCCAGGATTTACATAAATATACGCATTGATTTTTTTTATTAAATTATTGTCAGGCAAAATTATTTACGGGCGGTTTTTAAGATAAAGCACACACGTTGTGATCACGCTGTGATACGCCAAATTGTTAACAAAATGTTTGAATTTAATTATATGGGACCTGTCACATAATTGTGATAAATTAACTAATTAATGTCATATACTCGTAGCATATTGCAAACAGCGAGATATAAAAGGAGACTATATACAAATACATAGAATTTAATTTAATTTACGAAAATTGATAAATAAATATTTTTCAGTGTGGTGCAAATAACGTCTATGCTCATTAAATTTTAAAAATTAATTATTAATAAATATTAATTCTTCAAATAAACTTTATTAATTAAAATGATAAAAATATAATTAAATCTGAAACTCAGATTCGACTCATAGACATTATTTTTATTCGAACCGATCTATAAAACGTACTTAAGGGCATCGCAGAACGCACGAGACTACCCTTTCCAATTTGATAGTTAAATGATTGGAGCTGCAGGTTGAATCTTTTTGACCTCTCTGCAAACGCAAACTGGCATGGTCAGTGTAAATTGTGAATGGACCTTAAATATACGATCAAATTTTTTTTACACTCAGTACCGCGGCATTTCACCCAAGTTTGGTAACTAAATAATGTTTTTGAGTTTTTTATTAAACCCCGTGATCCTTTACGAAATTATTCTCAAAATTAATGCGAGTACCAACGGTTGGTGCTGAGTCTTTCTAAAATTTATCAGACATGAATTGAGTTTTATATTAAACTGCATTCCTTTACGAAATTATATACAAAATTTCAAAATTCAATTCTAGGATTTGAACAGGAATAGTAATGCTTTGTTCTGAGCCCTGCCTTACATTTGTCAAGACTAGGGTTAACTATTTCTAAATGTTAATAAAATTATTTTATAAGCGTAATTCTTTTCGTGTACGACAAATTTTTAGAAAAGCCCAGCATGAATCGATATTGCTCACAACCAAATCATAAAAAATTCTGAAATTTTCTGTATAATTTTTTAATTGGTCCTACTTCAATATACCAGGTGTACCAGTATGAAATGCAGATTTCAGACAACATAGGTGTACTAATGCGGTTTGTGCTATACAAATTTGGCACTGCGCCATTTTGATGTATCATAAACAAATGCAAGAACAAAGAGCATTCGCAGACAGCATTAATTTTTTGTAAAAACTGCTGGGTCATACCGATTACTTCGAGAAGCTTATGGTGAACATGTTCCATACGTGTGAACGATGGTTTCGGCGTTCCAAACGTGGTGACTTCGATGTTGCAGGCAAGGAACGTGTTAAACCTACAAAAAAATACGCAGATGTGGAATTGCAAGCAATGTTGGACGAAGATGATTCGCAAACACAAAAGAACTCGCCAAGCAATTGGGCGTTAGTAAAGAAGCTGTTTTCAATCGGCTACGACAGATGGGAAAGATTCAAAAGGCCGGTAGATGGATATACCACATGAGATTGAACGACAGGAAAATGGAAAAGCGCAAAAACACGCGCATTTTTCTCGCTCGGTACAACAGCAAGTTGTTTTTGCATCGTATAGTTACAGTGGATGAAAATTTAATTTACATTGAGAATTCCAAAAGCAAAAAATCATGGGTGGAATCAGGCGCACCATCCGCATCGACTGCAAGACCGAATCCATTTTTATTCATAACAATGCTCCATCACATACGGCAAAACCGGTTCACGACACGGTGGAATCACTCAGCTGGGAAGTTCTATCCGTGCGGCATACTCACCAGACTTGACCCCTTTCGATTACCACTTGTTTGCGTCGATGGGTCACGCACTTGCTGAGCAGCGCTTTGGTTGGTACGAAGATGTGAAAAAATGGTTCGCAGCAAATGGGGAAAATTTTTACGGGCGTGAGATACACAAATTGCCCGAAGGATGGAAAAATGTATAAAAAGCGATGGAGCATACTTTGAATAAAGCACTTTTTATCATTCTTCCGAATTCAACATGTTTTTTCATTTAAAAAAATCTCTCAAGTCGCGGTTTTCGAACAAAATTCGAATACTGGTAAAATTAATTTCATATCCGACAAACCTTTGGAAAAGCCCAGCACGAATCGACATTAGTTTCATATTTGCATATAAGTTTCGTATATTGCGCCACTTCTGGAAAGTAGTAGAATAATTTTATGCTTTTGAATGAACATTCACAATCATTCTCAATACCTTGATGTACAGCTAAAGCTGAGATGTAAAATTCTGAGCGAGTCTAACTCTAGTTTGACATTGAATTTTCTAAGTTAGAACTCTGAGGAGTTAAACTGCCGTGTTGGACATATTAAAATATTTTGGTAAACGGGGGTTATTTTACTAGGTCTACTTGAGTAATAAACGCTAACGATTTCATGTACAAACATCAATGTACTCCGCGCTGTTCATTCTAGTTGATGGAAAGGCTAAAGTGAGGGTATCCGCATAAGAGAAAATCCTCAATACCATTAGACTTCCAACACCAAAATTTCGCTTTGAGAAGTACGTTTGTTTCTGTCTAAGATCCCTCCAATAGAAAAAATCACCTATTGATTAATACTTAATGGTTATAGATATAATAAATATATAAGGTTGAGGGAAAAGAAATCCATTAGTTTTAAGTTTGTTTCAGTGCTTTATTTAACATGGTTATAGTCATTCATTTTGCCTCAAATATGAGCCGTTTTTTTTTCGATAACTCGTTGCCACATAAAAGCCAATTATTATCATTATGCCGCGTTCGCAAAACGTCTTGTCCCTATTAGTAAAAAACTGAGACAGCAAGTTTTCACAAGCGTTTGCCATGAGCAAAAAGAGATGCTAATCGCTTGGTCCCAGGTCCGCACTATAGTAATCTCGCAGCCAAACTCCCGGAGCTTCTAGTGGGTACCATCATGGACGTGTAAGACCTGGTGTTGTTCTGCTGGAGCACGACCCTACTACTCCTATTCTAATTCTGGCCGCTTCTAGTCGATTGCTGTATTCAATCGGTCCAAGTGCTGGCAGTAGAGGTCTGAATTGAGCGTTTGGACATTGGGCAGCAGCTCATAGTAGATGATTCCCTTCCAATTCCACCAAACAAACAGCAAAACCTTCCTGCCCGTCAATCCCGGTTTGGTCACTGTTTGGGTCGCTTCGCTGGCCTTCGACCATGATCGTTTCCGCTTAACATTGTCGTAGGTGACCCACTTGTCGTCGCCACTCACCATCCGTTTTATAAATGGCTCGATTTCGTTCCGTTTGGCCAAGGATTCGAGGATGAAAACGCGGTCCTTATGTAAATGGTTTATAACTGTTTCTGGTCGATCTTCCGCTCCTGAGCGATGATGCGACAGTTTGCATGCCGGCCTATTTCAATAATTTCCAGGATTTTATCGATATTTTCGATGATACCAGTGCGTGGTGCATCTTTGATATCGAAATTATCGGAACGGAATCGACAAAACCAAAGTTGCGCAGTATCGGGACCATAAACACCTTTCACAATTTCAACCACCAGACTTGCATTTTCGCCTTCATCGAAGCAAAATTGTAAACTATAGCGAATTTTCTCTTTGTTTACTTTCATTTTTGACACGCTATAACTCACAACTCGTTCTATTATAACATTGACAAAGAATTTTTTTAGTACACGAACCCTATTTTCTAACGAGTATACGTATAGCCTACTGCGACAAAGACATCGTGAGACATATGTCATTAAAGCGATCTAGCGAAAAAATAATGGATTTCTTTTTTCCCAACGCATTATAACTAATTTTTTCAATTAACTATAACCAGTTCTGTTTAATATTTGCCTTAACAAATTCACGTCGTGCAGCTTTGTGTGGTGACAATAATTTTGGTACCTGTTTCATTTTTGTGTAATTCAGCTGCCCAACACTATTTTAAGCCCGACGGATCGAGTTTTGGAACACATTCAACTATAGAAATTGCTTTGCAGGCGCTTAATAATTTAAGTTTTTTCTTCTCCAGTAGGTAGTCGGATTTTGTAAATAATTTGGAACCGTTACAAGGTGGCAGCCTAATCTTCTGCGTATTTTCCGAAAAGATGATAAGTATTTTCCATGTTGCATTATTTTTATACAGCACTTGGCTATTTGACATTAGTAGGCTTAGCGAGAAAAATATAGTCAAAAGCTACTGTGGTAGTTATGGAACTAAGCAATTTTGAAAAAATCGTTTTTTCTCAAAATAATTGAATCCTGAAACGGATTTTTCCATGACGTATTTCATAATATACTTTCATTTATTTTTATACATCTAAATCCGTTATTTAAAAAAACGGTATGTTAGTTTAATACGAAATCGGTAAACGTGCGATTTTTTTTTAAAATTAAATCCGGTTCCATGATTAAAAATCGGTTGTAAAAAGATCCGATATTTCCGATTTGGTTACTAAATCATCCTTCTATACATCTCCATGACTTAAAAAACAATTATTTAAAGTAATCTATTCTGTGATTTACATGTATGATGTTAGATAATTTAATTTAAAACAAAAATAAAAAAATTCAAATTCAAATAAAGAACTTTAAAACACAAAAATATAAATGAAATTTTGATTCAACGATTAAAAATTTAAAAAATAATTCAGTAGGATATTTTGGAAGTTGTCCTGTGATAAATTAAAGTCAAATAGGTCGTCGACGATGTTGAATGATTTAGACGACCTATTAATGGGGTTATTTTCTCCATAGTTTGTGGAATGCATCTTGTTGGGTACGGAGGTAACCGAGCCACATTTTCATGGAATGGTAAATGGTGATCGTAATCCCAGTCATTTTTCTTTAACAAGAAAATCAGAAACTCCTTTCGAATGCTTTCAATTCTTAATTATTGCCCATCAAGTGGATAATCGGACTGAGGGGCGTTAGGGACGCATCTGCGTTTTGTCAAATCGATGGACATTTCTGTTAAAACTCGCTCTACAAAGCAAGAGTAGTTATGCTTATAATTAAGGCGGCCAGACATCTGGTTTTCGGAGGGACTGTCCTGTTTTGAAAGAATTTATCCCTCCCTTATGTTTATTATACAACGCTTCATAACAACCATTATCATTTCATTTTGTTATCATTTCACAACTACAGTTTCTGTTTTCTTTTCACAATTTACAACTCGTTGTCAGTGCGAATTTTAATTGAAACGTCATTTAGAAAATAGCATTGAATTTTATTATGTTTAGTGTTCAAATTTAAAATATTATAAGAAAAATGTTCTTGATTGAGATGAACCCCAAGTTTTCCAAGAAAAGAAAAACTACTTTTAATGAAATGCATAAAAATGAATTTCCGCATATAACAAGAGATTTGAGTGAGGTTAGCACTCTGACTAGTCAACAAGGTGAATCACGGGTCCGATGTTAAAATTTGCAATATTGTATTTTCAATTGCTTTCGGAGGAAGAACAGTTATTTTAACGCACAATGATTCGGTAAATCATAAAGAGAATGTAGACCTGCTCGCGTGCTCACATAAGGTAACAAGCTTCTTTCCAAGTAAACATTTTACAGAGTTAGACCAAAATTTAGCACTACAGGAACTAGTTTTCGCCTACCACATGGTCAATCATAACCATGAGCAGTACCTCGAAAGTGGTACAAAATATGTTTAATAAAAAGTTCAGCTGTAGTAAAACAAAATGTGAGGCATCAATAAAAACGTAATTTATCCATATTGTGTAAAATAATTAGAGAATACGTTGGTATTGAAACGAAAGTCTTAAATTTAGCGGCACTTCCTGGTGAAACCGCTGGTGTTATTTTAGAGAACATAGTAGATATAATGACCAAATATAAAGTAGTAGGGTTATGTACTGATAGTACCAATACGAATTTTGGTGGCTTAAATAGACAGGGTGACCGAAATGTATTTTCAAAGTTAAAGGTCTTCTTAAAGCAGATTTTTTTTGGAATTGGGTGCAACGGACATATAAAGAATAACGCCATCGATACAGCGGCTAGTGTTTTACCACATGGTATAGAGAGCTGTTTAATTCAAATTTATCTATATTTAAAGCGATTTGCTGTTCGAACAGAGGCATTGAAAGTATAGTGTGAAGAACCATCAGTCGAATATTCGAAAACCAGATGGTTAGCGTTAAGACCAGCTCTTGAAAGACTGTATAAGTTATTTGAACCTCTTAAGTCTTATTTTTTGAGTCAAAATAAAGTTTCTAAGGCCACCAAATCATTTTTTGAAGATGAAGAAACTCCTTTATATTTACAATTCCTACACCAACAAGCTTCAGTTTTTCACGATTCAATTTTAAAAATGGAAAAATATAATTTATCGGTTATAGAAGCAGATAGAAAATCGGGCCCAGGAAGTTTTCATTCCACATATTATTAGATCTACTATTTCTAAATTGGAGCAGTCAAATCCCAAAGTACGTGACAACTTCATAGAATTTTCCCAAAAGTTTTACAAAACTTGTTTTGCTTATTTAAACGAATGGACAAAATCGCTGGAAGAAGTTCAACATTTTCGTTGGATATTGATAAAAACTAAACTGAAACCAAAAGAGGTAATATATTCTCTTGGAATATTAATGGGACGATTCGACAATACCCATATCGACGATAATAAATTGTTCGATGAAATTAGTCGCGTCAACATTTATCTTACTGAGGACATTATAGAAAATTGGATCACTGAAAACACAAGTACTGATAGAAAGTGGGTAGCATTATTCAAACATTTTCAAAAAGAACAAATACCACATGAAAATCTTTTAAAGCTTTTGGAAATTGGTTTATCGTTACCAGCCACGAATGCCAGTGTTGAGCGAACATGTTTAATAATTAAAAATATATGAACTGATGAAAAGTCTGCTTTAAGTTTAGATGTCTTAACAGCTCAAACTGTAATAAAAGTGAACGGCAATTTGAATTGCATTGAATTTTTTAGGCTAATGGAGTCAAAAACGGAAATCTTGAAACAGGTCCAAAGCAGTGCGAAATATTTATAAAAATGTTCCTCCCTAGGCAGGAAAAATATTCAAAATGACCTTTTTTGCTCGTTTCAATATCTGGCAGCCTTATAACATATCTGCTTCTAACAGATCGTATCGCATCCACCATACAAAGAAGAGAAAATACAACCTCCTTTGTGGTTGCGGTAGACCAACATCATACTACTATCTTCTTCCTCAGACTCACCAAAATCTTCATTTGTTCCATTAGAAAAGTCAGGGAGACAGCTTGGCATTTCAAAACAGAATATTCTTTTCATTATGCGGTTCGATGTAGTATAAAAAGAATGCGTTCCGAAAATTTTAAATAAATAAAAAACAAACGAGAAAAAGAACAAAATACATAGGGTGGATCCGAAATGTGATTTGTTAGTGTGCATTTCGAAAATGTGCATTTTCGGTGTAAAAATTTGCATTTTCGAAATAAAAAATGAGTATTTCTATTTTTCGGTATATCAGAAAAAAATGTAAATGGACACACTTCAATGTATACCTACCTATCTGCCAAAAAAATATTTTTCAAGAACGGATGCAGTAGCTGTAATTTATTTTAACTTAAATAAAATTATGCAGCAAAATAATAAGAATTTATTTAGTGTGATTAGATATATGGAAAGCAAAATAAAGACACAAATGGTGTGTATAAAAATGAAAATTTTATATTTTCTCAAATCATAGGACATTTAAAATGGAGCGACATGTCCGATTGAAGAGAAACACATTTGAAAGTTTGTGTCGCTTTGTGAAACAAGAATTTAATTACAATGCTGGTGGTTGGACAATCGAATTTGAGCTGTACATGTTTTTGTATTGGCTGGCGGCAGGTGCATCATATCGCATCGTATCACAAACGTTTCACGTTCCCAAATCATCAGTTTTTGACATAGTACAAAGATTATTGGATGCATTTGCATAAAATATTAATTTAATAATTAAATATCCAAACGAAAATCAAATAGAAACGGTTGGATACGGATTTTCTAGGCTGATCTAATTCTTGTTTCCAAAAGGCAGTTGGTGCCATTGATGGTATATAAATACATTTCGATACGCTTAAGGAGAATTTAAATAAAGATTTTTATTTAAACACAACCAGGTTATTTTTGTAGAAAATTATTTACATCAATTAATTTACAGGCAATGATGGATAATAAACACAAATTTATTGATTTTTTACCGGTTACCCCGGTTCAGTACACGATTCAAGAGTTCTGTTAAATAGCCCTCTTTATCGTACCGCAACGTATCCATCAACAGGTTTCTACATACTTGGCGACTCCGGGTATCCGTGTATAGGAGCCCCAATTCCAATAGTAACGCCATTTTCAAACACAGAGGAATAGCAACAATTTAATAAATGTCATAGCAAAACGCGATCAATTATCGAACGATCTTTTGGGATCTACAAAAAACGATGGCGAACTCTATTTAAACATCCTCTAGAAACGAATATAAAAACATCTGTTAAAATTATTGCTGTATGTGCTATGTTGCATAACATTTGTATCGACAATGACGATATTGTAAGAGTTGAGAGCCTGATAACGTGATTGTAGCTTACGCAGAAAATTCTTCTTTAAGGGACGAAATTTTTAATAATTTCTGCCTCGGTTTCAAGATAATTAATTAATATTTATGATTGTTTGTAATTGTAACACAATTAAATAAAAGCGCAATTTATAATATAAATAAAGTAAATACAATTCAATATGTTTATTTAATTAACAAAAAATTTAAATACTCGTTATGTTTCACAAAAATTAGTTTGGCTGTGTCATTTTGAAGGCAACATATTTTTCGAATGCAACGACAGATCTTTCCATTAACTCATAATTTTTTTTTTCATAAGATTAGACACCTCATTCAATGCAGAATCTTTTGGCTTATTCCGTTTCTGTTTCGGGTTCTGTGAAGCGGTATCCACGGAAGTATCCATTACAACTAGTTTCAATTTTCTCAGCAACAATTGAGTCAACGCTCACGATAACATTAAGCCTATATTCATTTGATACAGCCGATATAAGCATTGGCGGCGTAATCCTATGTTTTGGAGACATAAAAGCGTCTGATTCCGTAAAATATTCCCAATTAGCTGCAGTAGTATCATCCATTTATATCCCTTTATCACTTGGTGGCTTCTTTAAATTTTTGTATTTCGTGATCAAATTTTGCCATTTCTCTTTAGCTCCCTTTACTGAAATTGGCAATCCCAGCCGATTATTTTGTGATAAGCTCTTGCCGCTGTATTTCGAGTTCCTGAAAATGTGTGATTCCGGGATATGCGATCTTCAATAAATTTGTGGGTTGTGCTATTACTCCCTGTATTTATATTACAAAGCCAATTTTTTGCCATTAAATTAAAATTATAGTGGTAGTGTAAACAGTGAAAAACAAAAACGATTTAAAAAATCAAGTGAAATCTGCAGAGGAGCGAAATAAGGTTGCCGAAAATAATATACAACCAAGGATAATGGTTATCGGTGCTACACAAACTGAGTTGAACCATTTTACATTTATCTAGATGGCATACAATATAAATGTGGAACTTTTAAACATTAGTAAAAACGTTTGGCTATTTTTACACGAGCATATCAAAGATTACAAAAATTACAAATATAGTAAATACGTTACGAGCAATATAATAATAATGTACCACCGTCATTTATGCATAGAAAAATTCCTCAATATCCAAAATTTAATAAAACATTTGCAACATGATCATAAAATTCTACCAATTTGCGAATTTCAATGTAAACATAATAACTGCAGCCAAAAATTTCAAAATATTACTAAATTTTCGAGACATTTAGAAATTCATCAGAAGCCCAGTGCATATCAACGTTCAGATAAATATAAGTTCAACAAATGTTGTATCTGAAGTATTGAATCAGTTCAGTAGTGGTGAAGATAATTTAAATCGTATACGTAATTGTTAGCAACGGTACTCCATCTAAACCACAACTTCATTTGGTTCATTAAAATTATGCTCGAAATGCATTATTAACTCTATCACTACATATGCACGAACGGTCAAACATCCCTAGAAAATTAGTATTTGAAATACAAGACTGCAAGACAAGAATACAAGTATCTGAATTTTGAACTATTCCAATATCAGAACACTTTACACTTCTATTACGAAATACTGAAGAAGAACAACAAAAGAAACAACTTCTATCTATTAAAACCTTATTAGAAAATCCATCCAACATTAATATTTGTGCATCTCCAAAATTATGTCGCATACATAACGAACGTGCTGAAATTGTTTTAAATAGTGATCCAGTTGTATCCTCCAATAAAGTGTAGGGATGCATAATAGATATGCATTCTCAAATAAAAAAAAATATTTCGAACGCAATAATATCCTGAAAGAAACCATTACGAGCAGAGCGCTTCTCGAGTCCAGCACCAAAATTAAAAATTTTATAAATGGAAGTAATTGGAAGAATATTATATCATCTTATCACGACAAAATCGTAATTCCATACTTTCCGTTTTTTTGATGATTTTGAAATTAATTGGCCAATAACCGCACATGATGGAAGTCTTGCAATTTGTGGAATTTATTACTTATATATCCTACTTCCAGAATTTCAATTGTCAAAATTATCTAATATATTTGCAGAGAGTTCAGAAAAAGAGTTCGGAAATAAAATGTCGCTTAATAAGTTAATTCCCGTTTTAAAAACAATAGAAACAGTCTATTATGTAGTAGGGCAAATACTAGGGAAAAATACTGGGCTCAATAATGTTTAAGGATTTGCTGGATCATTTAGCGCGACACGCTTCTGTAGAATTTGTAAGCGCAATAGAATACAAACTAAAAATGATACAAGGGAAGTTGTGAGATTCTTCAAAAACGAATAACACGAACAGCCCTGGCGTAAAGGAAAACTGTGTATTTAACCTTCTAAGTAACTATCATGGTACTTACAATGTATGCCGTGACATCATGCATGATCTATTTTGGGATGTATGTAAATACAAACTTGCAAAAGTCTTGTACTATTTTATACAACTGAAAAAATATTCCTCTCTGGAAGTGTTCAATTACAGAAAGCAAATGTTTTAGTACGGCGATTTACAAATTAGTAACATTTGCAGGACCAATCGAAGAGATTTATTTGCAAAATGCTAATTTTAAATACACAGCTGAATTAGTACCGCGTGAGGATTTAGTATATAAATTTTAATTGACATCGATCGAGCTGATCGATATTTTGTTATTACGTGCATTTAGCGATGGTGTAAAATAAAATATTTAGAGAACATAATTCAGAAACATAACTATAATTATGTCACTTTATTTCAAGAGCCATTGAAACCAAAATTTCATAATCTTGTCCATTACCCTAACGTGATAAGAAAATGTGGTCCACTTAGATATTTATGGCGATTCCGAATAGAGGCGGAACATCAGATACATAAAAAATACGAGTTAACATTCCCTTAACTTTGGCAACCAAAGCGTCGCTTAGTTTTCCATTTCGAGTTCATACAAAAAGTTTTTTTCATTTATGAATTAATTGATAATATTTCTAATAATTAGTGCAGTCCAGATATACAATAATATAAACAATAGTAAATCAGTTACCTTTAGAGGTTCAAATTACAAAAAATGTTATTTTTATATGAACATACTGTTGATTTAGTAGCTTTTGAAACTTTTGACATATTTCTGAAAACAAATATTTGTTTTGCGATCTGTAAAATGTACACAAATTTAGAGTATAGTAAACACCTTTGTGAAGATAGCCCAAATTTATATCACCGAAAATCGAAAAAGTTGCTTATGGCAATACTGTACAAGTTTATGTATACTATTGCGACATTTAATTAACAATTGTAACAGAGTATAATAAAAACAACAAAAAGTAGTGATATAACGTGTAAATAAACAACAAAAATTCTACTCTCCAAAAACTATACTGACAGAGAAACTCTTCAAATCAAGATACAAATTTTACTAGCATCTATATAAAGCATAAATAACAGCCCCGAAAATACCATGTCATTTAAAAAAAATTATTTTAAGGAGTTAAGTAGAAGTGTATAGTTCCTCGAAAGCCGAAACAACTCGTTGGCCGGACTATCGGCTTATATTCGGCAATGGAGATTTAAAGCATTTGCTGTGAATTTTGTAGAACTTTTCTATGAGTTAGAGTTGAGATATACTCGTAGTCCTTCAAACTCAGCAAATATTCGTTGGCCGGACTATCGGCTTATGTCTGGTGATTAATGGAAGATTTAATGTAATTTCAGTGACTTTTTAGATTCTTTCTATGGGGAAGAGTTGAGACATAGTCCTTAAAAGTCGACAAATATTCGTTGGCCGGACACGCGGCTTATGTATAACGATGTAAACAGATTTAAAGTAATTGCAGTGAATTTTTTAGAACTTTTCTTAAAGGACTATATCTCAACTCTACCTCATAGAAAAGTTCTAAAAAATTTGCTGCAACTACTTTGAATCTTCCTCCATCGCCAGATACAAGTCGATAGGTCGTCCACAACATATATCACGTAAACTTTCTAAAACAAAACTCTTGAGTTGGCAAATAATTGATATTATGTATTTGTCCCAGGCCCAAAAATGTTTCTACCTTCATATTATCATGAAAATGTATAATTTTTACTCTCAGCCCCGAAAATTTTTTGTGTCGTTATAGATTAAGTTAGATATTTTCGGGGCTGAGACTAAAAATGTGGCATTTTACGGGGCTGATCGTCAAAAATGTCATGATATTAAGAATTAGTTTTGCCATCTCATTTTTCTGGTATGAAAATTCGGCTATTTTCACATACATAAAATTACTACACGAACATGTTTTTATAAGTATTATTTATACTCTCAGCCCCGAAAATGTCAACTGTCATGACAGTTTTTAACTATCGTGATAGCAAGTATTTTCGGGGCTGAGCGTAATAAAAGGGGTGAAAGTAATACATGTCATGATAGCAATAATTAGTGTTGCCATCGCATTTTTCGGGGATGGAATTTGGGCTATCTTGCCATATATATAGTAAACAAACCTTATCTTATCTCATAAATGAGCCATGCGCCAGTTTTCAAATTCGAGAATAATCAGGTTTTTATGAGCCTCCTATTAACATACATGTCATTATTCAATCATGCCATTATTTAACGGGCGAATAATTTTGAGAATAACCAAAATATAATAATGTGTAATACATAAATAAAATAAAATTTGGATTAAAATAAAATAGTTTTGAATTTTAGGTGTGAAATGTTAAAATGAAATTCGAAATAATTCTCATTCAAGACTTGCCATTTCACCATATTGTCATCATAAAACAAAATTCCTAAATATTGATTCAGTTGGATTTGTAAAGATATTTTGAGATGTTCATTTGTTAATTCGTTTGTTAATTCCCTGTATTCAAATGGTTTTTAATGTCGTTTTAGGCGTTTTTAATGGAAAAGTAAAATTTAAAAATTTTTTTAATAACTTTAAAAATTATTAATATTGCAATTATGTATTTTAAATTAAAATTTACGAAACTGTTAATAAAACATTTATTATGGCTAAATTATTTCGGATAAGATCGTGTCGAATTGAAATTTATTTCCAGTGGCACTATTCTGGTAATTCCCCGGAAATAGGGAACTGGAGAAAGAATTTATATTGAAATATTTTTTTTCGGCCTACTGTGGAGAAAAGTTTGATGTAAGTTGGGAATATTTCTTTCAATTTTTTTTCAAAAAAATTAACACTAACTTTTTACCTCAGTATGCCAGAAAAAAATTTTTTAAATAAAAATTACATATAAATTCTTTCCCCAGTTCCCTATTCCCGGGGAATTACCAGAATAGTGCCAAAGGTAGAAATGACATTGGAATGATCGTGGGTAAAAAATACCATTGAAAACACTTTGTTTTCGTAATCAAAGTAATCGAATTTGTCAAATCGATAGACATTTCTATTAAAACTCGCTCTACAGAGCAAGAGCAATTATGCTTATAACCGCCTTTGTGGAAACGGTAGGCCAACATCATACTACTATCTCCTTTCTCAGTCTCACCTAAATCTTCGTCGAAGACCGTCGTTTCTTATTTTGGTATATTCAAGATTATTATAAAAAATAGGTAATATTTCAGTTACACTTCTAAATGAAGTTTTTCAGTAATAAAAAAATACTGCCAAGTGACAAATGTTGCGTTTAGGCAACAGCCGGAAAAACAAGCGAAAAATGATGAAAAATAATTTTTTTTGGTGTAAAAAATTCGTAAAATTAGAAGGTTCATAATACCTTAAATTAGACCATTATTATTATTGGCCGACGAATAAAATATTGTTACAAGGCTCATTTCTACAATAACCAAAATTTTCACATTTTCTAAAAAAGCTTGAAAAGGCTCTTTGTTATAAAAACGACTTTTAAGCTTCCTTATACTTTTAAGTATGTACATGGTGGCATGGCCTTTTCGCATAAATTAGATAACATCTTACTGCTTTTTTAATAAGTAAGAACAATTATGGTCATTATCTTTGTTGTACTTTCGCAATATTTGTCCCAAATAGGATAAACTGCGGTATTTTGAGGAAAAATCAAGCAAGTTTAAGATGTCTTCAACCAAAAATTCTAACTGTATTAACTTACACTTACAAGTATTACAAGAAGTATATCACAAAAGTTAGCCCGGACCAAAATTTTTTTTGTTACTGCCTTAGATATGTGTAGGCATCCCGAAAAATGTAAATGGTAAATGAAATGTAGCCGCAAGGAAATAAAAAACTAAACTTTAAAATTAAATTATAAATAAATTCTAAACAAAACCCCTTATCTCTCTAGAGAGAGGGAGAGGTATTTCAATATAGTATTTAATGTTTGCCTATGGTAACTACAAAAGATCGCTTTTCGGGTAAATAAACAAATCAATAAACAGTTTATTTCCACCTGATACGAGTAGAGACATATATAGTAGTTTCCGTATCTGAGTGTAAAAAATTGGCCTATCTGGCTAAATATACCGCTTATTGGCTGTGTATCTATAAAGATTAGGGTTTCTGTTTAGAATTTATTTATAATTTAATTTTAATGTTTCGTTTTTTATTTCCTTTATGGTTTTAATCTTATATAGTTTTTGTTCCTTGTGCTTTTGGGAACTCATTCTTTTACACATTAATAAATTTTTCAAACTGCTTTCATTTTTCATTTCACTTTTCGGAATGACTACACGTATCTAAGACAACAGCCAAAACAAATCGGGTTCGGCCTAACTTTAACGATTTAGTATCACAGACACC
This sequence comes from Nephrotoma guestfalica, assembly GCA_963691935.1. Lineage (NCBI taxonomy): Eukaryota > Metazoa > Arthropoda > Insecta > Diptera > Tipulidae > Nephrotoma > Nephrotoma guestfalica. The sequence continues at coordinate 118,407,165 of OY829913.1, read as the reverse complement.
TAATGTAAATTAGATAAAAACAGTCCAGCTTCATCCCGTAACCCTTTTACTGATATTTTATTCAGTGGACTATTAAACAGGCAATTCAAAATTTTTGGTAAAATCAATACCATTATAGCTTGATTATTAACTCAAGTAAAATATCACATGTCTCTAAGTTGCCTACCTATAAATATATGTATATATATATATATACATTACATTATGTATGTACGTTTGTCTGCACAATAAATAACCCTATCGATCGAGAATATATCGAAAAGCACATAAAATCGTTATACATTTATTATGTTGCTGAATCGAATAATTTTACATTTATTGATTGGTAAAGTTTTCTCGTCGATATTTTAACAGAACCGAAATTTATTATTTTCTTCGTCTTGTAGAATATTGTCTTCTGGTATTTATTTATCTTCCGTCAGAGTTAACTTTATTATATTTATATAAGTACCGGAGTATAATAATGTTATGTTGAACAAAAGACAATAACAACATAAAATTAATATTTTGTTTTGTGATATTAATCGCAACGATGATGAAATTAAAGAAAATCTCTTTGATTGTCATCGTCATATCGAGCTTCAAAACTACGTATAAAGTGCTTTGTGTAACCGAATGTGGTAAATATTTGGTACAAAATTACATAAAATGAGGCGTGTACATATATTTGTGTTATGCTGCATTCATGTATATCCACCAAAGTCCACCGATGTTTTTTTTATAAAATATTCTGCATATACAAAAAATGCCCATAACCAAATATTTTTATGCTTTATGGTATATAAGCATATATGCATAAAACATTCAGGTTTCACATTTTAACAATTTAGTAAACATTTTTTTTGGTTGATTGTAGGTTTTATTATACATTTTATGTAAATAATACTATTTAGATATTTTGTTGCTTGTTTGTCGTAGTTCTGGTATTTTGATAACATTTATGCAATAACCAAACAAATTATATACAGGGTGTCCTGGTTTGGAGTTAAGGGATGATTCCTTGGTTCATTCTGTGGAAAAAATCGTAAGGAGGGGTAAATTTTTAATATCCTTTGAAATACAGGGTGTTTAAAAATTTGGTTCAGAAAAAATGTACACACAAATATACTGTAACTTCCAAAATATTTATAAGAGAACAACCACCTTAATCTTATTTGACTGGTAATTGTATAGGCTTATTTAAGGTCTAAGTGGTGGTCTTCTGCATTCGTTTGTGAGTTATCATGCTTTAAAACATATGAAGTTAGTCGTTTTTTTATTTAAACTTGTATAAGACGGAACTTTTATTTTAAATTTTTTACTCAACAACAAAATATCCATCCCAGATTATTTCATTTAATTGTTGTTTTTGTACTCGTACTCTGCGTATGAATAAATGATTATCAACAGTTTTTCTAAGTAATATGATTTATAGGTAATAATTTTTGATTAAAGATAGTGATTGATACTGTTTTGAGTTGGTAATAGTATGAACTTACAATGACTAAGAGGGCAGTACCAGCCGTATGGTAGTATTTTTGCAAATGACCAAGTTCCATAAGGCCCAATATAAAAATTAATAATTGCCATTCTTGCGGAACGGACTTAAACTACAAAACTTCTACATTAAATCCGCCAATGCAGTTACAAAAGTTTATAAAATCAAGAGTAAATACGTTATTGTGGTTAATCATCAATCTAAAACTGATTGCTGTGATCTAATCTAATCTAATTTTTTTTTTTATTTTTTTTTATTTTAAGCATCCGTACAGTTATCGTTCGGTTTTTATTTTTTTTTAATTTTCAATATTTTATTTAACTAATAATGTACCCGGAACTGTACCAGCACCTCCCGGTCCAAGTGCCGAAGCTTTAACCACTGCACCACTTGTCCGGTATCATCACAAACAATAACATGTCCAAGATTTTGAGGAAAATTGACGTGATAGTGGACAAAGCCGCAATTTGGACTTACGGAAAATTGAATCGGAGGTGGCTGAAAACCGTAAACTAATCAACGCATTGGCTAACAAACTCGCTCATGATAATTCCAACCCGACAACATCTGCAAAAAGTGTCAAGCCTAGCTATGTTAGCTATGTCTGCGATAAACTTCAAAATTGTTCGCCAGGTGACGTAAATTGTAGGCCATTATTACCGAAAGACTGCGTTCTGGACAGCTCACTAACGTTCGTCTCATTTAAAATTGGTTTGAAGGTTGGCTGATTTTAGCCTACTTAACAATTCTGACGTTTGGCCTGCTGGTGCTTTAATCCGCCCATTTACAAGTCATCCACGTATATAAAAAAACCGTACCGTGGCCACGTTTCAATAGCCGAAGTAACTACTGCGTTAACCAGCCAGTTTCATTTATCAAAGACCGTTCCTTTATCCAATACCACCAACGCCTTCACTTCTATCTACTACCACAATGCCTCCAGTATCCGCGATAAAACCAGGGATTTCCGCTTAGGCATATTTGACAATGATTTCGATGTTATAATAATCAGCGAGACCTGGCTTACGATCAATATGTTATCCGAAGAGTACTTTCCATCAGACTATGTCGTTAATAGAAAGGACAGATACGATTTTGAAGTAATCGATCTTTGAATTGCCGTAAAGAATTCAGTCTCCAATGAAGTGATCGCCTGCCATCCCTGCCTTGATATCATCGCCATTCGCATCAGACTATCTTACAATACCTCGATTGTCGCCGTCGCCGTGTATATTCCGTACGGATCCGACCGGGATGTCTACAACACATTTATCAACTACATCGACTCAGCCGTTATACATTCAGTTCGCCCTTATGATCAAATTATCATCGTACTTTAACTTACCCGGTATATCTTGGAACGATGTCGACGGTGTGTTCTCTTCATCCTCAATCGACGAAAAAGCATTGACTATCATCGATTACTTCGCTTCCATATCAACAACGCAGCTTAGCCGCTTCAGCAACAATCGAGGGAAATTCCTGGACCTGCTATTTGCCAACGACATCTTGCATGCCGATGTTGCTGCGTGCTTGGACTTCACTGGACGCGAGAGCATTTATCACACACCAATTACGATAAATATTTTTTATACTAAATGTACAACTAATTATTTTTCTAACGATTTTCACTTTATTGATTAAAGCGGATTTGAATGACACGGTGTATCGAGAGACACGTTCCGCGGGTTATCAATAATAAATCCGGCTTTCGGGAGCCATGGTATAATACCGAGTTGATGCTGCTCGAGAAATGACGCAACAAATTTCATTCCCTTTACAGACTTTACAGCGTAGAATACTATCCCGATTTCGTTAACGCCCGCAATGAATTTAAGACCCTTAATTGGTTCCTTTTCAATAATTAACTAGTGCAAATCGAGCAAGTTTTGACATCCAATTCCAAAAAATTTTGAAATTTCATTAACAGCAAGAAAAAGGTATCTGGTTTTCCGTCGAATATGTCTTACCAGACCTCCACCGCTAGTCAGTCATTCGACATTTGCAATTTGTTTGCTAAATTCTTTGCATCAGTTTACAAGGCACTTCGGTCAACAGACTTGCGGGTTATGACGGTCTTCCACCGATCCTATTCAAACATTGTGCCGTAAGTTTGGCCCCTGCAGTTACCTTCTTGTTTAACGAAAGCCTTCGTCGTGGTATTTTTCCAGATCCCTGGAACATATCATGCGTTCATCCAATTTTTAAGGCGGTTACTAGAAGTGAGGTAAGTAATTATCGTGGGATCGCCATTCTCTCTGTCTTACCCAAACTGTTTGAGTCCATGGCACTTCCATACCAAGAGACTAATTTCTCCTTTTCAGCATGGATTTTTCCCGGTTGGTCTACCGGGTCTAACCTGTCCTCATTTTGTGGTCATCTATTTGACAGGCTAAACTTCAAGCAGCAGCTTGACGTTGTCTACACAGACTTCGCAAAGGCTTTCGATGTGAATGATCACTCCATTCGTATTAGCAAGCTGAGGGATTCTCGACTGTGATTTCATTGCCATCGACTAGTTGCGTTCTTAACTCTCAGATCGTTGGCAATCTGTTAGGATTCTGGATTCTTTCTCCCCATTATTTCGGGCGTCATCCGGCGTGCCTCAAGGTAGCCATATCGGCCCATTGTTATTTTCAATATTTAGTAACGACGTTGTAAAATGTTTTAAGTTTGCCAATTGCCTCCTCTTTGCAGATGACATAAAGATTTTTGCCCGGGTCTCTAGCGTGTTAGACTGCGAAATGTTATAAGACGATTTTTTTTTCTTTTTTTTTTTGATTTTTTTTACTTAAACCGCTTATGCAGCTGGTCAATTAACAACTTACTGGCTTTAAACGTGAGTAAATGAAAAACTATTTCTTTCTTCCGTATCCGCTCGCCTGTTTTTTATCAATATCAACGGTACAACGAAACCATTGATCGGGTTGAGTTCATTTCGGATCTTGGTGTGATCTTTGAATCTGGTGCTACATTTACCAGACATGTTAATGCCATTATTTCAAAGTCGTACATTATGCTTGGCTTCATTAAAAGAAACTGCAAGAACTTTAAGGAAAACATAAAGATGCCGGACATTACAAATATTCATACCTGGATGCGGTAAATCAACCTAGATTACAAACAAGAATACACTGGGCAGTGATCTTGTTTTATGTGCTAGAAAAGAAGGACTTCTTGATATTAAACTATAGATAACATCTCGTTGCGAGCACAAAAACATTGATTTTAATAAAATCAAAACATCATGTTAACATGCAATTTTTCCATTGCAAGCGCATTCGCACATCTGACGGAATACTACCCTAACATCAATAGTATGAATATCGTGTAAATTTCAACCAAATTTATAAACGTGCCGTCAACATTGTCGTCGATACCTCTGTTGGATAACACATTCTATCTAACTTTTACCAAAGCTGATAAACAATTAATCTCCCAGCTTAAGATACCAGAATCTAGTAAAATCATGACGATCTATGACGCACAAGGATTAACCTCACCAAATGTGATATGTATTAGACCCAATTCTCAAGCACTTGATCTGTTCGATAGTGTACCTCATGCCATAGTTGCAATTTCAAGACTCACACAATCATTTAGATATTTTTCACCAGTGGCTGGTGAGGATAGACTACACTCACTTTTAATGAGAGCTCGAACCTATACTAATACTCAAAAAGTAAAGAAACCCATAAAATCCAAGAAAAGTTTGGTTTATGAGAAATCTGCAATTTATTATCAAAACGTCAACAAAATGGCATCAAAAGCATCTAAGTTTTATAAATTCGTTTTAAAATCAAAATACCTTATTTACGTAATTTATGAAACTTCATTACAACCCGGTATAATGCGCAGCGAATTTTTTGACCATGATTAGGTTGTTTACAGATGCGATCGGTCTCTCGGAACTAGCTCAAAGAAATCGGGTGGTGGTGTACTGATAGCAATATATTTTAAACTCTTGAACGCTCTAGTAACTTTAGCCTCATCGAGAGTCGAACAAATCGTCAGATTTAGTTCTTGTGCTTGGCGATTTTAATCTTCCAAATATAACCTGGAATTTAGACTCTGAACTAAATTGTATTTTACCATGCAATATAACAACAGATACGGATAAATTACTATGGACCTTGTCTTCAGCAACGACATTGACACTTTCAACATTTCAGAATTCGTCTTACCTTTTGTCATAAATGATATCAATCACAAATCTTTAGACATTGTATTTGACTCAACTAATTTAATGGCGAGTTCGGAACACCTACAAACAATCAAATACAACTTCAAAAAAACAAACCGTGGGGGCTACAAAGTGACCTGGAATCCATCAACTGCCAAACAACTCTCAATTCCAATGATATAAACGAAAATCTTGATAAGTTTAATGACATTATGCAGCAAGGCTTCGAACTTTATGTACCTATGTGCTGTAAACCACAAAATGCTCACCCTCAGTGGTTCAATGATAGGCTAGTTAACTTAAAAATTCGGAAGTCGAAAGCGTATACCAAAATGTTGAAAAGTGGGTTAGAAGAGGACAAAACTATGTTTCTACAACATGGTAACGAATTTGAAATTTATTTCAAATCAAAATACAGCTCGTATCTTGGTCAGTTTCAAGGAAAAATCAAAGTAAATCCCAAACAATTTTGGAAATACTTTAGCTATAAACGCGCTAATATGACCTATAACAATACCAGCTCCTCAAACTTCAATGATATAGCTAACATGTTCGCGACGTTTTTTCAATCAGTATATAAACCAAGCGTTACTAGTGCATTGTACGAACAACCCAGCAATAACAACGTATCAATAACTCCTCGTGATTTTTGAGGATAACACGAGATACAGAGGAATATCAACTATATAACTAATATTAGGCAATAACTTTTAATCCACAACTGAACGTCATATATCAATAAACCAGCACGGGTCTATGCCTGGCCGATCCACATCAACTAATCTGGTTGAATTCACCAATAAAATAATTAATGAGATAGAACAACATCATCAAGTTGATGTACACGAATTTCAGTAAACCATTTGATTCCATCTGCCATTAAAAAGCACTCCGCAGTTTATTCGCATTTGGGGTTTTCACTCGATTACATAAATTGGCCGTGTATATTTATTGTTTTCATAGATCGAATTACCGAGATAATCAAAAACTCAAACGGGCTCATATTTGCTGATGACGTGAACATTTTTCGAACTGGTAATGGAATGCTGATACGAAGAAATTTCAAGAAGACATCAAATGATTAAGTGAGTGGTGTGATCGAAACTCGCTTTACTTAAATATTAAGAAATGTAAAATTATGCTTTCCCATTGTAAAAGAAATACGTTAATTACTTCATACAAAATCAACAACGAAGTATTGCAAAGAGTCAATGAGATTATTAATGATTTATATCAAGCCAGTTTCAATAGGCATATTGAAAATTGTATTGCGAAAGCCAATGCCATGATTGGATTTGTTAAAAGATGGACAGATGAATTTAAAGATCATCAAAGATGGACAGGTGAATCTAAAGATAGTCAAAACTTATGTTCACTCTATTTCGATTTCATCTGTAATATGCTGTATCGGCCTGGGATCCATACTATGCTGTGCACATTAAAAGAATTGAAAGCATTCAAAAGAAGTTTCTGATTTTCTTGTTAAATAAAAGTGACATCACGAGCTCGCAATGAATATCAACGCAGATTTCCAATGCGTCGCGTTCCTGACGCAAGAGTATTTACAAATATTCATAGAAAAGTGTGAGACATGGTGACAACATCAAATACGCGGGGGAGTTCCACTCAGTCTCATCAAATCATTTGGATGTCGACGAAGAAATAATTAGTAATGTGCTACCAAATCCATCTATATTAGCATAAGGAGGGTACCTAATTCGTCACTCATACCATCCAACATCCGTTCAAGAACTATTAGAGATTAGTAATTGGATGAATCTCAGATAGACGTGAGCTGCTGAAAATCCTCATTCGAAAACAAACATAATTTGCTGGCGATGATTTACTTGGACCATTCATATTGCCATCGACATTAAATAATGAATGTGATTTACAATTTTTACAAAACGATTTGCCACTCCTCCCTTCATGATGTTCCTATTTTAAGTAGATTCTTGCAGACATACCAACATGATGGTGCACCTAGTCACAACGGTACAGATATTAAGAAGATCGATCTAAAATAGAAACATCATGAAGGGAGGAGGCAAGATGGATCTAACTGTATTAGATTTGTATGTATGGGGAACGTTGAAGGCGCCTCTATACTCCAAAGAAATAAATTAATTTCCAAGAATTGAAATAACTAAAGGCTTACTTAAACGAATATTAGCCTGTGTTCAATAACAAGGAAATTGTGTGCACCTTTTAAATTCCATGTAAAATTTTACTCTCGAACCAAACTGTATTGGGGGATTATAGGGGATATCGGGACGAATTAAAATTAAGCTTAACAAAATATATACAGTGTGTCCCAGAATGAATGGATAAGCGTGAAACACCTTATAGTAGAGCTATTGGGTGCTCAAAATAAAATACAAAAAATGCCAAAGTACCTAGGATATACATTTTTTTTTAAAAAAGTCAAATTTTTTCACATTACTTTACGTTTCCGATCGCCACGGCTATGCAGTAAATAGTGTGAGTAGCTGTTGCACTTTTTTTGAAAAAAAAAAAATCTAAACTTCAATTTTCAGCATGAGATGTGGTAAAAAATTTTTTTTATAAAACTTTGAGCGTCTTTGGTGAAAAAAATGTATGAGAACCTAAGTGGCCAACTATTTTAAAAATATGCGTGTTTAATGCAGATTCTAAACTGGTATAATACATCCTTTTATCTAATGTAGATACGAGGTTATTGCTATTAGTATGCAGCAGGAGTGAATTCGATTAAATAACAAAATATTAAAAATGGGATTATTTCTTGTCTTAAACTGTACCTGATGATAAGGGATTTATAAACTTGATATTTGCTATCTAAGCGTGCTCTGCGCTACCCATCTTTTGTTCATGAAATGTATTAAACGGTAAATAATTAAACATTAACATTATTAAACGTTAATTTAATGCGTCACTCGGCTTGTTCGACATCGCATGTGTTTATTCCGTTTTTCTGGCATCTGGGGGGATTTTTGTTTATCAAAATGCGACGTAATCAGTATACGTTATGGTGAATGCAGAAGTAATGCAAATGCAGCTACAGCCCTTTATAGGGAAAGATACCCAAACGCGCGTCACCCGGATTATCGCGTATTCATCAGAGTCTACGGTTGTTACTCGGAAGGGCACTGGAAGAGTCGCTAATATTGACACTGAAGAATCGGTGCTTGAGGAAATTGAGCAAGATCTGTCTACCTCTACAACAGCAATATCACGACGCACTGAAATCGCAAATCGAACGTGTACTGTATATTGAAAAAAAAATAAGTTCCACCCCTACCATATTAGACGCGTGCAAACTCTGGAACCAAAAGATTACTACGCAAGATTGTGTTTTTGCCGACAGATACTTAAGAAAATAAAACAAGATCCGGAATTCTTTAATAATATTCTATGGAGCGATGAATCAACACTGAATAGAGATGGATGCGTTAACATGCACAATCTTCACAGCTGGCAACTTTCGAATCCTCATCTAATGCGAGAAAACAGATCCCAGTACAAATTCAAAATAAATTATTGGACCGCCATATTGAACGGAAAGATAATTGGCCCATTTGAACTGTCCGGCAACTTTTCTTCAAAATGATCTACCAACCAAATTTATTGGAAGAGGTGTCCGAGGAGATGAGAAAATCCCATTGGCTTCAGAATGATGGGTGTCCCGCGCACTATGCAGTAAACGTTCGGGCGTATTTGAATTCCACATATCCAGATAGATGGATTGGCCGTCTAGGGCCCATTTTGTGTCCTCCACGTTCCCCGGACGTAAATCCAGAATTGGACTGGAATTTTTTTACTGGGCCTGCCTAAAAGAAGCCTAACTGATCAGGAGTTTAGAAGAGTTAGGTAGCCGTGTCCAGGAAGCCGCTTCAAAAATTACTCAACGGCGTTATGTGCGACTTCTCAAAAGAGCTTTTATTCGGGGATGTCGGGCGTGTATCAGAGTCGGTGGCAAACAGTTTGAGCATTTACTGTAAATATACATAGGCTAAATAAAGTATTATCAATGTGTAACATTGTTTTTTATGAAGCCCTTATCATTAGGTACAGTTTAAGACAAGAAATAATCCAATTTTTAAAATTTTGTTATTTAATCGAATTTGTTCCTTCTGCATACTAATAGCACTAACCTCGTATCTACATTAGATAAAAGGATGTATTATACCATTTTAGAACCTGCATTAAACACGCATATTTTTAAATTAGCCACTTAGGTTCTCATACATTTTTTTTCACCAAAGATGCTCAAAGTTTTATAAAAAAAAATTTTATCACATCTCATGCTGAAAATTGAAGTTTAGATTTTTTTTTCAAAAAAAGTGCAACAACTACTCATACTATTTACTGCATATCTAGTATAGTCCATTAAGATTATTATGTATAACACCAAAAAAACCGATGGATTTAATTTATTTGTAGCCGTGGAGGATCGGAAACTTAAAGTAATGTGAAAAAATGGACTTTTTAAAAACATTACATATCTTAGGTACTAACTACTTGGGATATTATTTTTTGTATTTTATTTTGAGCGCCCAATAGCTCTACTATAAGGTGTTTCAGGCTTATCTATTCATTTTGGGACACCCTGTATAACAGTTTTTTTCTCTTGAGAAAAACTGAATTTAATAAAAACAAATATTTGTGTTTGCTTTAAAGATTCGTGTAGCTCTCAAATAGATACAGATGCAAGTCAACCACTTAGATCTTAAATAACCCTTTACAATTAAAAGTCAAATAAGATAAGGATGGTTGCTCTCGAATAAATATTTTGGAAGTTACAGCTACGGTGCGTCGATTTACATGTAGGTAATTTTTAAACGATAAAGGGTTTCAAAATTTCAAAATTGATAACCTAATATTGATATTGCCACTACACTAACCAGACCAATATTTTATGATTTTCTATCAACAGAGTATAATTAATTAAAAATCTAATTTTATACCGCATTTATAACTTTTTGATTTTATGACTTTTAAGAGCAATATGATATTGCTACATATAAAAGTCACTTATCTTTTAATCATAAAAATTTTAGAATGGCCCAGTCTTCATTATAATAACATTAAAGGCATTGTACTGCTTTTCCTGGACATGAATGATAAATTTATGATTTTATTATTTTTTCGTATTATCATTATGTGCTTGTGGTAATAATATACGTATTTATAGTTTTTAAATTATGTAAATATCTATTTTATCGTCCAATTTTAAAAACGATAAAATAATTATTTTTGGAAATTGTAATTAATTTTAGTTGGTCTTTTATCTTAATTGTATTTCCAAAAAATAATATTAAAATGTAAATCCTTTTTACATAAATTATTATTATTTTTTAGGATTATCGGGTATAAATAGATATGGCTTGCTTGTTGTGGTGTGATTAGGTTTCAAATTAAAATTAGACTGATTGTCATTGTATGTATTAAGTTTTAAAGCATATAATGTTGTGACGAAAATTCTTAAAAATGCAGTTAGTACGGACTTTTAATCCCTGACCCAAAGAAAAAACAAGGGATCGGCAGTTATTAGATATGATACAGATACTGCAATATGCCGTTAGCGTGTCGATGGCTTGGTTAGACAAATGTAAAAAAAATCCAACTATAAGTTGGTGGGCGCCACATTGAGCTGACATGCTGTATAAGATAGCGGAAATTAAGGAATTACGCTACTCGCCACAAGTGGCAGCACCATCACCAAAGTGAATTTATTTTGTTATATAATTACCAGCGGAAACTTTTTATTCATTTTGTATTTCTTTTTTCACTAAATAAAACATTAAACATCCCAGCGGAATAAAATATTAAAAGTGATCCTTAAAATGACAAATTGAGTGATCTCCGAAAAAAGGAACTCGGTAAATGAAATCTTGAAATTTAACAATATTCCGTTTTACCGCCATTTCTTAACGGATTACGATGAAATTTGGATAGTAGTATTGATCAGGGATCTTACAGTAAGTTTTGGACAAAATTCTAAGATCTGTTCATGCTGAACTAAACTGGGCCATTTCATAACCAATCCTTATGAAAATTGGTGTCTAGATTGTTTTTTGTTTGAAATATAAATTTTGGATGAAAAAATGTTATCTGTACATTCTACTCGATTTAAATGTATTTTAAACTGGAGAGATCTTGGCTATTTCTTAATTAATAATTGTAAAATTTGCATGCCATACAAGGAAAATTCGGATAAAATTTATTGATTAGAATTTTCACGGTAATTTTTTGATTTTGAGTGGCCATGTACGTTGTTTTCAGTTTCTGGCCAATATCTCAAATACTTCCACTAGTAACCACTACTTTCGGTCGTGACTACATGAAAAATTTGGGGGAAAACTTATGCATTAGAATTTCCACAAGTTTGCCATGGAGTATGACCTAAGATATTAGAAAAACTACCGACAAATTGGTTACTAGTGGACATTTCTGAGATATTGATGATATAGATATTGATTCCATGTAGTCTCAGTATGCATTAAGCTATTAAAAACACAACCGAAAGTATTGGTTACTAGTGGATGTTTCTGAGATATTGGACAAAATAACTTGTAAGACAGAAATTCAAAAAGTTGTAGTGAAAATTTTAATCAATAAATTTTGTCCGAGATGCAACTTTTTCATATAAAATTTATATTTCAATCAATCGGTTCAATTTAGAAACCAATTTTCATAAGGATTGGTTATGAAATGGCCAAGTTTAATCCAGCATGAACAGATCCTAGAATTTGGTCCAAAAGTTACTTTACCACCATCAATACTACTATCCAAATTTCGTCGTAATTCGTTAAGAAATGGAGGAAAGACGGAATATTGTTAAATTTCAAGATTTCATTTACCGAGTTCCTTTTTTCGGAGATCACTCAATTTGTCATTTTAAGGATCACTTTTAATATTTTATTTCGCTGGGATGTTTTATTTAGTGAAAAAAGAGAAACAAAATGAATAAAAAATGTCCGCTGCTAATTATTTCGCTGGTGCCTGTAAATCAAGAACCGAGCATATAAAACTACTTTATTTGTTTAGGGATCACTGAAAGGAATAAGCTATTCGTTTTCTTTCCGAAAAATTGTAAAATTAACTCAATAAACATGAAATACGGGCCAGAGCAGTTCTGCTAGAAACCAAGCCTTTGTGTATCGTCAAGAGTAATTTTTGTTTTTTTTTCGCCAGCCAATCCAAAAGGCGTAAATATGAATGATAATATCACCTCGGAGGCCAATCACTTATAAATTCGAAATCAAAATGTTTGCAGAAACGAATACTAGAATAAATAAAAATATTCGGCAAACATAACTAACGCACAAGTATCACCCCTAACAGAAGCATCAAGGCCAGCACAATTAGAGAACGAAATGAAACGCTACAAAATTAGGATCCTCAGCCTCAATGAAGTAAGATGAAAAAACACCGGTGAAGTAAATATAAGCGTATGAAATTACCTGATATTCTCTGGACGAGATACCACACCTGAACAAGGCATGGGTATATTAACAAGATCTAAAGTGAAGAATGCACAAATGGAATGGAAACCAGTGTGGACATCTGTGTATCGGAAGTGACAGCATCCGTAGGAGCTTTTTACTGTTTGCAGTGTAGATTACATTTTCAACACGGGTTGACCTTGTCTATTTTATGAAATATGTGTAAACAGTCTGATGTGTTCTAGAACTATGTACATTTGTCGCAAAACAAAGTCAGATATTGGCCAAGACAATTACACCTCTCCAATTGTTTATAGTAAAGCATTTACTAAGTTTTTAATTACCAAAAGGAAGTAATTAAAAGCAAACTAAGATTATGATATAAATATTATTTAGTAATTTTGAGCAATGATTTTATTTTACATTTTTTTTATGCTGTCAATGGCTTTATTCTTGAATCTTTCTACATAAGAAACTAACAAGAAGTGTTCAAATCCACCAATGTTATTACTTAATATTAGTGTTCACAATTTAATTTAGATCCTATTTATAAGCGTAATCTACACATTTAATGATTTTACAGGTTCATTAGTACGAGTGGATCTGCTCTTCTCAGGCGTTTAAATCGCGGCTGTTTTAGTATATCCCGGGCCAATTCGTAGGGATGTCCCTGAAGTTTTGAGTAATATTTCGAACTGAATTCCTTGATTGTTTCCCTAACGGTTTTAATACCAAGGCCATCGTGTATGTTGGTATTTCGGATATACCATGGAGCATTAGCAATACATCGAAGTATTTTCGCTTGAGTTCGTTGCAAGAGCTCTCTATTTGATGCAGTGGTTATTGTCTACTGATAACTTGGATTTTCTTCCTATCAGCCAGCGCATTTGGTTCCGCTTTGCTTCAATATGTTCTTTCCACGATAGCCGTCTATCCAGGTGTAAGCCTATTGATCTTGGTTTGTTGAGGAATATATACACCGTTTAATTGTACTGGTGAGCAGGAGTTTACTTTTATTCGCCATAGATCTTGAGCCAATCCTCAATTTTGCTCAGATGACTTTGCACTTCTCTTGAGGCTATTTGTGGATTTTCGTGTGATACCAGGATGGCCGTATCATAAAGAGATATTGATATTATGACATTATCGGTAACAGGTAAGTCTGCCGTGTACAACAAGTATAAAATAGGTCTCAGAACGCTTCTTTGTGGGACTCCTGCGCTTATATCATTTAGGGAAGTTGTTGCACCATTTTGAAGGACCATGCATTACCTTTGCAGGAGAAAGTTGTTAAAACTATCATAAAATTGTTATGTCAATCTATCAATAAATAAATAAAGTTAGTAAAGTTAGTTTTCCAGAACTAAGTGAATATTCTTCGGCAGGAGCGCTTTAAGTTTGTATATTAGTCCATCGTGCAAATTGATGGTCTGGAATGATTTGCCTTTCTTCTAATACGGGTTTCCGTTTTGTTATTAACATTTTTTCAAACAGCATTGAGATTGTGGGAAACATGCTTATTGGGGACGATAAGACGGGATTTGAGTTTCGTTTTCCCGGGCTTATGAATCATTATGATCAAAGATACCTTCCACATTAGAGGAACATGACTAGTTCACATGATCGCATTAAAAATGTAGGTTATTAGTTTTATGCAATTGTCTGGTAATTTCCCTTATCATTTTTCCAGTAATAAGATCATATCCTGGCGACTTTTTCGGGCTAATGCAAGTTTTAATTGTGTTCTTAACTTTCTTCCATTCAAACTTTATTGGTTTAAAGGATGAATTATCATCCATCTGGTGAGGCAGCACGATATTATTAGTTCCTTCGTGTGGTGAAAACACCGTCTTTAGATGGCCAGCGAAAGCATTGGCTTATCTTCATCGCTTCTCGCCCAATTTCCAGTTGGTAGTCTAATCGGTGGATTCAAATTTGTAGGCCTTTTTAGGTTGTTTGTTGCTTTCCATCAGTCTTCTTCTGCAGTGCAAATTTTAGGATTTTGATAGCTCAATTTAATTTGCATTTCAACAATGATGATTTTGTTTGTTGCCATTGCCGTCGAATTTTCCGCTTTTCCTGGATTAGTGACTGAATATTATGTGATAATTTATAAATTATTTCAGAATTGTTGATGATTGGTAAAGCTCTTTCAGCTGATATTTCCAGTGCCTCTTTTCGGCAGCCACATCAGTATCTGCTGATGCTTTTAGCGGGATATCAAGATGACAATTTTGTTCGACTAGTTTCCTATATTTATTCCAATCGGTATATTTGTTTGTCAGACGTTTAGGTGTTTCTGATTTTAAGACAACAGTACTCATTGTGACTATTATCGGTGAATGATCAGATAACAGTTCATAGCAATCGGTGGCCTTAACATACGTATGCGCAATGCCTTTGGTTAAGCAGAAATCAATTAGATAAGGTACTTTATTTTTATCCGTAGGCCAGTAAGTAGGATGGCCGGTAGATAAAAAAACCAGGGAATGTTCCTCTATACCTTAAAGCTGTAAAGCTGTTTGCCTTTAGGCGTTGTTAGTCTTGAACCCCATTGAGTATGGTTGGCGTTGTAATCACTCCCCGCGCGAAACTTTTACCCAGCTGACCAAAATAATCAATAAACTGCAATTTTTTTATAGCGTGGTTTGGTGGGTTCTACATTGCTGATATCACACAACTTTCAGACCATTCCTGCAGACAGATGCTCGTTGATTGGATATGATCTTTCTCATATTTCATAAGTTCATGATGTTTTAGCCTTCTCTTAATCAATACAACAGTGCCACCGTGTGCTTTGCCATCCGGATGCTTAGTGTCATAAATACAGTACCCATGAATTTTGATGTAGTTCTTGTTGGTCAAGCGTATTTCAGATATTAAGATTATGTCAATATTGTGTTCAATTATAAATGTTTGAACCTCCGCTCTATGCTGCGCTAGGCCGTTTGCATTCCATATTGCTATTTTGAAGAGAGTCATTTTTGATTTTTACCAACTATCTGCATCAGCGTGTTCATATTCTGCATTAATAGATCCATAGTTCTCTCCATAATTGTCATAAAAGCTTTGCATCATACCAGATAGCTTGTTTAAAGCTGATGAGATGTTCCCTTCTTCACTTGCCTCCACTTTTAAAACGGCACCCTTGAGTACACTTGCGTACGAAACCCCGTGAAGCACATTACTATTTACATTTATCTTCCGGTTTCCATTTTGAACTTTAGCTTCTGAATGTAATTTATGCAATTGTTGCGCAGCTCGCTATCTAGAATTAATTCTCCTTTTTAATTCAATATAAACTGGACAACCTCTATAATTCGCTGTGGGTTTCCATCGCAGTTACTGCATTTTCTTACAGATTACACAAACATCGCTCAAAGTGCAATAAGCGTTAGTGTGGCCGTATTGTTGGTACTTATCACACTGTACCGGTCCAGTTCTTTTTCTGGGTTCTTCGACAGTAATTCTTCTATGTAGAAGATATCTTAGATCATATATTTTATGCTTCTGTTTATTTTTTTATTATCCGGTTTAATTCCAGACGAAATATTGGCTGTGGCACCTTTTCCCGATTTATAAAATTAGTTATAGATTTAACACGGAAGTTTTTTCAGAGGCGAGTAGCTTGTATCTCGTTTGGACCAACGAAGCTCTCAATTCCTTTTAACATCACAACCAACTCTTTATGGCTCTTGAGTTGATAAGTATAGTAGTGTTTTCCCACTCCATCAAAATGATTTATCAGGACCTTATATGTCTTAATATTTCGGCTGAATTTTGATTTCTTTTATATTTCCTCGTTTACAAATATAAAAGTTACCCTCCGTTAAAGTGTCCGTGGTTCTTGCTAACTCTCTATTTGATTCTTCCCTAAAATAGATTGGTTGCGGTTTCACAGTTTTTGATGTGTTATTTTTTGGTACAGCATCTTCAGTAGCTTCATCGGCATTTATTAAACTAGAAAACCGGTTGCCACAGGCCAATTCAACCGTGGCTAGCTTAGTGAATTTATTCACGCTCATATTGGCCGCTGATCTAGGGCTCCTCTAGGCAATTTTATTTCACTAAATAATTTATTGGTTATGATTTCGTTCAGTTATCAAAAATTTCCCTTAGTTTCCCGCAGTCTTATTTTTTTTTGTCTCTTTTCGATTTTTTTCAAATTTATTAATTAATTTTTCCTCGGCTTTATTGATCTGGTTTTTCATTTTGATAAATGATGAAACTGGAATGATGTATTTCTTTTCTCTCTTGTTTTAGATAATAATGTTATGACGTCACTACTTGAGGCATGTCATCAATTAAATTAAATATAACTGGTCTATTATCGATTAATGTAAATTTGCTTTAGCATAGAAGTCAAATTTTTAGTACGGTGGTAAAAAAACCCTCACCATTTTCGAAAATTATCTTTATGCAATATTCGTGTCTGATATGCAATATTTGAGGCCGGATATAGAAAGCGGCAATAATCTTAAATTGAGAGTATGCAATTTAAACTTAAATATGGATCCTAAACCCGTGCCGTATGATATAAAATCGATAAAAAAATTAGGAGCGTATATTTGTTCAACATGCATAATGCCGTCTGGATGGCATAATCTCGACGTACTTAAAACCATTTTTTTATATGGCCAACGGGCAGCCACTCAAATATTTTGTAATATTAGTGGTATGGCATGTTAACACAAACCGAAACGGCAAAAAATTACAAAAACTATTTATAAAATGTCTGTAAAAAATTTGATAAATTAAAAATATCCTTTTTGGTACTAGATTTTCTCTCGTTCCGTGTGGATTCGGAATAATTTATTGTTGTAAGTATGGAAAAGACATTATTTATGTATGTGTAGGTATGAAACTATCTAGAAACATAATTTTTTATATTTTATAATCTCAAATAGATTCTTCTATATAATAATGTCTGGTTGCAGTGGTAATGGATTTTATTGTTAAACAGGCAACATTTTTGTGGGACAATAGTAGAAAATCCAAAACTGTCAAACTCAATTGAAAAAATATTTTTTTATGTATTTAATAGTCACTTATATAAAAATTGATATGAAAATGACATTTTTATGTATACAAGCATATTTCAACGACTGAGTTGAATTTCAATCGAATATCTATTTAATTTTCAATATGTAGTTTTTTATGTCAACTGCATGGGTACCTACATCTCGTACAAATGTACATATATAGTGAAGTAAATTCACTTATTTTATTTTCGTTTCGTGATTTCCGTTCTTTGTTCGTTCCTACCAAAGATTTTTTGTATTGCATGCACTGATATTTAGAGATCGTATATCTGGCCTCCACATATGGCGCGCATTCTATATCTACAATTGTTTGTCGGAAAAATTTATTATACGTGACCTTTTTTCCAATCACAATATTCACCAAAAACAGAAACATGTTGCTCGAAATGTTAAAATTAAATTTTGGTTTTGGCAAACCGAGATAAAGGAATCTGAAATTAAATTCAAAAGTCATTCAATTTGGGCTATTTAAATATTTAGAGCGTACACATACATAATTGGGTTGTGGGAAAATAATAACAAACAATAGCTATTTGTTTGTATTCTAGAAATTGTAACAAAACAACCAGTAATCGGCCTTTATTGATTATCAGTACCGCCTAAAAAATATATTAATCATGGGTATAAATAAATTTTTATAGCCTTTGTCATAAAATGCAAGCAGAAACTATCATAAGTTTCAGATAAATGGAATTATAGGCGGCCCCCAAAACCCATAAACTTCCATAATGTAAAATTTGTTTATGATATACCCAATAGATTGGATACTAACTATTACTAACAAGTACCCCGCCCGTTTTAAAAATTTACAAATTTTTGTATGTACATATATCGTACTGAAATAAGAAAATATTATTTTCTTTTCTGCATCACATTAGAGTAATAAATTTTATTACATTTTCATATTTAGTTGTTTTCGTACATTTTTTACAAATAGTTCTTCCGAGAAATTTTTACAATTTTTTGATAACATGCTACACAAAATCTTTTTTGTATTAATAAACAGCAGCTCACACCGTCCTCTTCTGAATTTATAAATACCAAGTTTAAACTTTAAAAAACGTTCTACTTCCTGCTTTATATAACTAAATGAAAACATAAAAGAAAAGCTTTTTCCATTTTTAAAACAAAAACAAAAAAAAGCTCATTTCGTGATCACAAGTATAAAGATGTTTGGTGTCGTCGTTGTTATTGTAAATTGCTTAAACAATTTTCATTAGTACGCAGATGAACAACAAATCGCAATGTATCTTGAATTTATATTTGTGTATTGTATCTGATTCTCGTCGATCTGGAACACAAAAAAATGTAACCGCACAATATGGTGGTGATGTTGAAATGTGGTTACAAAATTTGTGTTTTATAAAATATGTGGGTGTTTGCATCATGAAACAGGAATAAAATACACAAGTGTGGGAAAATATATTATCCCTTTGTCGTTTAATTTTCCTTTTTTCTGTATCGATCATATCCTCAAACTTTGGAATTTTTTGCATAAAAATACCAAAAAATATTCTAAACGTACGAGTACGTACTACTATTTTAATTATAAATACAAATAGTTGTATATAAGATAGAGCTTTGATCGATAAAAACATATTTTAACATATTTCATACGTAAAAGTTTTATTGAAATTAAATATAAAACTTTTTGTATGGCCGAACATAATTTAAAATTAAATTTTAAGAGTTCAATAGCCAATCGAACCTTTTTTAAAAGGGGGGTATAAAACAATGTGGTTTTGAATATAAATAAAAAAGTTTGCCTCATTTAGACCGACCGAATATGAATACGAAATTTTAACGTAACACTTTTTCTATAAAAAAACCAAAACCCAAAATATAAAAGTTTTTGTTTTTATCGAGAAATCGGATATCGTTGAAATACAAATATATAGATGCGAATATTATATCTCCTCTCATCACGAACTAATTTTATTGTTTTATTTTATAAGAAGATTTTCATATTTTAGAAACATTTTGGTAGTACGGTCCACTTTCCAAAGGGGCGACTAGCTTTCGTGAGAATATTTAAAATTTAGGACAAGTGTTTTTCCCAATGACAATATCCCACATTCTCTGAAAAATTAAACATTTTTCAAAATTCGGTAACATCATTATTTTTGTTGGATAATCCAGAATTTTTTTTATTCATTATGGGCACGATGGAGTAAACAGAAAAATTTTGCTGAACAACAGACAAAGACAAGAACTAAAATTTACATTATAGCGACTGACTTTGCTAACTGCAGCAGAGAAACTTTCGAATTTCAAAATGAAACTTTGCATACCGATTAAGCCCAATTTGTGCTTATTAGTGCTCACGGGAAAAAATTTGTGCTAGTCCAGGAGCCAATAAAAATGTTAACGCGTAAATGGGTTTTGTTGATTGTTTACTGTTTTTGGTTGTATTTTGATTAAACTTAAATACAAAAAAAAGGATGTCCCGTGCAGATAATTTGGTTTCCAGACACAAATTGTCTGATAGCTGGAACGATGATCTTATCTTGAACAAGAATACAGGTGGGGATTTTTTGATATAGGCGTTATCCATTTTGTTCAGGTTAGCTCAGGATTACACTCGTCGTCGTCGTTTAAATAGGGACGCTCGAAATTTGTTTGGTTATAGCAGCCAAGTTGTTAATGTTGTCAAATCTGTTGGGAAGTGTTCAATAGTGTTCGGCAAATTACCATGGAAGGTTATAGCGTTGTCTAGTCAACAGTTTTGTGACAAGTTCCAGCACCTCCCTTCCACCATTTAATCCTCCCAACATAGGCACAGCCGAATTTTTATCGTGTAAACGATTTTAAAAAATTTTAAACCGTAACATAAACATGAATGTGCTTCATTGCCTTATAAAAGCTTTAGGTCAAATTTTTCAATGTAGAGAAAGAATGAACTCCATCTTGAAATGGTATGAATTACGAATGAATAAGAAATAATAGGATTTGGATCAATGCTAACAGAAATAATAATTGTCGACATCGTCTACATTATTGACATTATCGACGCCATTTTCATAATTGTCTACACACATTGTCTACACGTATAAAATATTAATTGTCTACGCGGTGTAGACAATACGGTACAAAACTGTTTGGTAAAGACAACGTGGTCGCCTCGAGACACGCTTCGACTTCAATACAAAATCATTAATGTACAAAAAGCAGACTAAGAACTTCAGAATTTACTTTCTGGTTCTATAAACTAGAGCTTTTAAAATCGTTGGGTACTAATCGCTTATACATCGCAGAATCATTATGCCGACAAATCTTCGACTCTTTAGATAACATTTCACATCCTGGTGTCCGTGCTACTTGTAAATTGATTACGGCTCACAAGGGCACCGCTTCCACCGTCCAATGGATATACTTATCTCTTAATCTGTGTCGACCAATTCACTCGATGGCCCAAAGCATATTGCATGACCGATATGTCGGCACACACCATTGCCAAAAACATCCGTATGTAACTAGATACCTCGAATCGGCGTTCCTCAAACTATAACAACAGACCAAGGTACGCAATTCGAATCAAGATTGTTCGCCGAATTAACGATACTCCTTAGCTCTCATCGAATACACACGACTGCATCTCATCCTCAAGCCAATGGCATGATCGAACAGTTTCAAGACCAGAGAAAACACGATTCGTTGAAGCTCCGAAATTCCTATCGTTCTACCACTGTGCTTAATCATATCGATTGACTAACGCCCTGCTTAAATCAGTAAATTCAATTTCATACATCTACGTAAATTCGTAAAATATTCCCCGAGTCCGAATTTGAGACGAAATGAAATTATTTTAATACATTTTCTGAATAAGGAAAATTCTAGTTAAAATGAGTTACAATGCCAGAGCTTTTGCATTTATATAACAACAAAATGAGATAAAATTTAAATTTGCATATATCTATGTGTTATTTACGAGTAAAAATGTATATAATATTACATAAAAAGACGAAACCGAGAAATGTACTTTACGAATTACATATATAAATAATTTATAAATAAATAAATAAATGAAAAACTAAAAATAAATTTAAATTATTTTCCATTTCATAAAAAAAAAAATTTTCAATTTATTTTATGATTATTATACGAACTGTAAAATATCAAAAGCTTTTATTTTCGTTAACGAACCAGCTTTATATCGCCTTATCATTATATACGGTTTAACTTTATTCGTTTTATTTGAATTATTAAAATGTAAAAAAATACAATAAGAAGAAGAAGAGGAATGGTATAAAATTCACTTACATTCATCGTGATCCTTGGCGGTGACAGTAAGCACCGTATGTTGGATATCTTCATTTTCATCAACTTCTGCCTCATATAGTGCCTTATCGAAATATGGTGGATTGTCGTTTTTATCTGCTATACCAATTCGAATGAATTTTGTTACTGAAATAAGAAAATAAAAATAGTTATTAGCGTTTTAAGTTAATTGACTTGACTTAATTTAGTTAATCAAATTTGTTTTTTAAATATTTTTTAGATTTACAGAGAAAAGTGAATAAGTTTCTCTACTCCTTCTACCAAAAGCAGTTATTCAAACATTTTCCAAATTTAAAAAAACCAATCAATCATGAAAAAACAAATGCGAATAATTTCAAATTATTGTTCGATGACGAAGCGCCTAAGTGTGGAATAATATTTATTTAGGCGTTTTGTAAGCTAATATTGAAAGAGGCTGGCTATTTAGCTCAGGAACTAAAATCTCCAAAATGTGAAACAGAATTTAAAATTTTTATTTTATTTATTTTGGTATATTTTGATGTGTTTGCTTTAACTTTGTGCATGTCCATTGACGATTTCTTGCATTCTGCCCACCTATTTATTTGACAAAAAAATAATTAACAACCAGAATCTCTTAACTATTCAAGTATGCCTCTTTACGATGACGATCGAACTAATAAAGGTATAATCTATAATAAATTTTTTACAATTTTCGGTTGACATTTATCTCTGGATTGTAGATAGCAGATATGTTCTAAAAAAGTAATAACTAAAACACGACATTATGTCGGGAAATATTAAAAACAAAAGCAGTACGTTTGAGAGTGGATGTCATAATGTTTCACAATTACTTTGGATGCCAACCACCATTGGAAAAGCTTTCGACTTCATTAGCCGGTTTCGACTCCATTATTCCAATTTTCCAGTCAGTTTGTAGCGTGTTCAAATCTTATTTGAGTAATCGAATACAATACATTGAAAAAGGAGGTAAAACGTTGAACAGAATACAAGCAACCTCTGGTGTACCACAAGGCTCTCACGTTGGCCCATGGATTTTTGACCTCAAAATCTACAAAGTCATCGAATCAGTAGACGATTCCAAAAAAATACAAGAAGATATTGACAACCTAGCGTTATGGTGCGAGTTTAACTCTCTGAGCCTCAATATTGGAAAGTGCAAGTCTCTATCATTTCACCGTAAAGCCAACCCTGTTACACAAGGCTACAAGATAAATGGTGTACTCCTTCAGGCAGTAGTTGAGCGCTGCAACGCTAGAGCGAAATCCAAGCTCGGTTTTGTGAAACGTTGGACGAGTGACATTTTTGATGTGGAAACAATTAAGATCCTGTACTGTGCTTACGTTCGATCCCAGCTGGAATATGCTGTAAATGTGTGGTGTCCCTTCTACGAAGATCATATTCAAACTATTGAGAAAATCCAAAAGAAGTTTATACACTATTTGACCTGCAAAGACGGATGGGCTTATGATCATGATCTACCATACCATGTAAACATAAAGCGACAACCACCATATTTAACCAGGTGCAAGACATACAACTTGACAACTCTAGGAAATAGAAACGAATTGCTAAAAAGTACATTTATTGGTAATCTCCTACTAGGCCTAATCAACGCACCGGATGTGCTAAAGTCAATCAAAATAAAGGTTCCTGACAGACAACTAAGAGATCATGACTTCCTCCACTTAGATAGACACAGAACCAACTATGGCGATAATGAACCAGGGAAGATAATGTGTAGGAGTTTGAATAGAATTAACCATTTATTTGATTATTGTTTCACTAAAGATAATTTTAAAAGTAGGTTACGGCAATTTTATGCCCCTCAGTGATTTTCCTTGTTACTTACTTTTATATTTCAAAATTTCAAATCCAACGCGGATTTATTTTATTTTGTATTTTTTTCAAGTCAAATTTGTAGACTTATTTCAATATAAATAAATAAATAAATAAAAATTTCTTATTTAGCCAATAAATTTCAGGTATATTTTTTACGTACATCCGAACGAACCATAAAACGTTAAATGCAAAATGTAATTTCAATGTAATAAATTATAATTTTTAATTGATATTTCTCAGAAGTTCCTGCTCTTTTAATTTCACGAAAACAAAAGTAGAAAAAATTACTAACAAAAGAATTTCCTCTATTTGACTATACTGCCATCTATAGTCAAAGATCGAAATCAATTAAAGCAATAATATGCAGAATACGTTACCAGTATTCTAGGTGCGGTCCACAAAAAAAATTTTGTATGATAAAATATTAACTTTGACCTTTGCACAGTCTTCAATATTTATTCTTCAGCTAGTCTGTGATTAACTTATGTAGATGATCACTTCCTCAATAGTACTCAATTACACGTCCTCTTACCCATTTTCAGGTTACAGCTTGTTTTTCTATAATAACACAAAATTTTATTTCGTATACCCTTTGCGACGTTGTATGAGGAGGGTTGTGAGATACTCTTGCAATGGATTTGCTTCCAACGGTTTACTGTCCGCACCAGTTTTTCATTCAGATTTGGTTCTGGTAACGCTTTCAGATCCGCCCGTGGTGAATACATGTGTAGGAGTAATTACCTTGAGCGGACATTCGAAATTCGACGATATTTGCCATTATTATCGTTTTAAACTCCTTCAACGACTTCCGTGTGAGACGATGCAAATTTTTGTAAATTAAACCAACACACCTCGTGAAAAGTTGGACTCGCATAGTTTTTGCAATGTCACTGTATTCCTATGGAATCGAATTAATATTGACTATAAAGATGGTCTCAACACGACCCTTATCTTTCACTTCCGTCCATCATTTTTTTTACTTTGTCCCATTTGAAATCATCGGGCTAATTTTGTATGTCACAACCTAGCATATTATTCCAAGAAATTAAATTGTATTCGTTACGAAAGCATGTGTAAGCGACTTGCTCCACGTCTTCTTTAAGGGGAGCAACACGGCGGTCTTTTCTTATCGGCAAGCATTTTTACTTTGGAAGCCGATTCTTTATCCAAAAATCAGATCAACGTATTACCTGTATTACCTTATCGAGTGGTCACACGATATGAGGGTTGTTATGGATCGGCATTCAGACATTGTTCCATGCGAATGTGTAATTTACTTCTTGAATGAGCTTTGTTAACTCAGCTGCATGAAACTTGTGTGGTATTAAACTATTTCCATTGTTGTGTACCGGTGCTTCGAGCATCCGTAATCACAATTCATGGGTTGAGTTAAGGGTTATAGCGATTGTAGAACTCATGGTTTGTAATAAGCCCGACTGCAGCAAACACCTTATTAAAAACATAAGCGAAATTTTTAGACTTTAAAGTAACATAACTCTCAAAGGGATGGATAATTGCGCTCAGTTTTAACTATACTTTAATAATTGGGTGCTTGTCTTCTGAAACAAAATTTTTCAACTCTTTGTAATTTAGAGGATATCAAAAATCATAACCTATACCACTATCTCACCTAAAATACAAACATACCTAATTATACGCAATTTTTTAAACTTCTGTTCGGGACGATGCTCAATGACGATTAAAAGGGGCCATTGGCAGAACAGCTTTCATAACAAAATGGCCTTAATATATTTAGCCTGAACTTCCTAAACTAAGCCCAAAAAGCACGTGATGGTGCTTATTCTGTCCTTCACCCGAAATTTATCATAATTAGGTGTGATATGTGTTATATTCATCCAGCATAATCAATTTCGCCCAAAATTCGTGTTCTGAAGCCGATTACTTCATACACATTTATTTTAACCGCAATCGGTTTCATTGATATCCATTCATCATCACCAGACTCTAGAAAATCGTCTAAACTTGCCAAAATCGTACTCTGACTACCCAAAATTAAAAAATGCTATTCGTATAAATTTCGAAGCGAAAAATTTGGACAGGGCACAAAGTTTTCTTTTGTAGAGTGTCAATAGAACTTCTCTTAGGGATCTGAACAACATTTTTTCAAAATATTTAAAAAATGCGTGGAAATATCAATACCTCCCTCTCGACATAATTATTAGAAAAATTGGGGTAGATCCATATTTCAAAGATGCTCAGTCTCTCAACATACACTACAAATGACAACGTGTTTTCCATCCAATCTAAATGATTTTTGGGAAAAATATAAATATTACAACAGGGTCCATCGATGTCCTACATCGTTTGCAAGCAATGCAATAAAACAAAATCCGAACATTTAATTCACACCAAACATATATGATGATGCATTGTTTTCGATTGATGACATATGTTTGGCAATCGCTAACAAAGCACTGGTTCAATTGGGAATGGCTGCGGTGAATCGATTTGGAAACCATTTTTTCGATCGTGATTTGCAACGAGAAACACATCTTGATGTCGCCATGTTCTATACATTTGTTTAAAAGAATCTTCGAAATTATTTATAAGCCAAAACGGCGAATCATATTTCCTAGATACTCCCGGAGGCATCGAGACACCATCCGCTCAACAATTCGCAAAACAATTGTTCGATATTGGGAATGGGCAAATAGTTCACGATGAATCCTCAAAATATAGCAAATTGCCAACGTTTTAACATTTGAAATTGGCGTGCCTAATATTCTTCTACGAAACAACAATCCACCGGTTCCACGATAGTTTACTGAAAACAATTCACCAAAATGAGAACTCACCGAAAAACAATTCACAGAAAACGATAATTTACCGAATATATTTGAAAAGTTTCGAATATTATTAAACGGTTGATATTAGTTCTGAAGAAACTGATGCTCAAATAAAAAAATCCCCAAAATATAAATCCTGAAACTTTGAAATTCTAAAATTAATCTTTCTACACTTGAAAATTAAATCTGGAAAAATTCGAAAAACTGAAAAATACTGTTAACGTTGAACAATAGGTTGTAAACTGTAATACATAAAAGCAGTTTATCTTTCTTTAAGGTGAAAATATCGTGTTAAATTGCAACTCGCTTAAACTAAAACTAAGTTCTTATGGAATTATTGAAACTAACGGCTTAGGTACTCTCATATTAACGCACGAGTTCTTTGCGCTTCGCTCCTCTCCCGCTTAACCCTCCAAGAGCCTTTTTATTTCAATTTCGAGGGCGTAGGAACGGTGATCTATAAACATGACAGGAATATAGGATTCACACTGTTGCCAATTATAAAAGAGACGCCATATTCAAGAATTGGCAAAGTTCAGTTAATTTGGTTAAAATTATATTAAAAAACAATGAGCTGTTGTGAAGGAATTTAAGTATTTAAAATTTCGAAATTTTCTATTTCAAGTAAGGGGCATTGGTCTTGAAGATCAATATACCAGCCAAAATGTGAACCTCACCTGCACGCGGTACGCCCTGCTAAATAACCAACGAGGCTCTGGCGACCGAGAAACGGCGGGATAACCGAACACCGAGAATCTAGCAAAGATGCTCCCTCCACTAACCCACTACCACCTTCACTGATTAGATTAGTAGCTGCTTCAATAAACAGTCCTTAATGCAATGAGTTTACAACAAAAAGGAATTTTTACCCAGGTAGTACCCCAATTGCTCAGTTGGTTAATCCACCCTGTAACGAGGCCGGCTCAAAGGATTCTGGGGTGAGCCAACCATTGCAATGCCCATTTGATCGAAGTTTAAAAATATCTAGATCACCACCTAGAGAACCACAGTTCGCGACTCAGCAGGAAATTGAAAATGTTGAACTACGCAGAATACTGAGTGAAATAGAAAAAGTAGCATCTCTCCTTAGCAATGAAATCGCTAAGTTAAAGAAACAAAATGAGGAGCTGAGGAAGACCGGACTGACTGAAGTACTATACACTCCTCTTACTACCTATAACGAAATCAGAACACTTGTTTGTACTAACGCTGAGTTCTATACAGATGACGAGGAACTTGCAAGAGAAACTGATTGGATGCACAAACAAAAGAAAATAGCAAGGAAAAAAATAAGAGCAGAATTGGGGAACACACGCGAGGAAAAGTTAATGAAACTACTAAACCAGTGCCTGTACCTCAACATCACCAGCAACAAGAAAGGTTGCAATGACTTAGACTTCATTCGCACCACTGCCAATTAATTATTAATTATCACATTAATGTGATAGGCATTACCGAGTTTGCAAATATTCAAGCTCTAATGAAATCAGTGTCCACAAACGACTAAAGAATAGTGGTACTAAACAATAATTTTTGGAAGACAAGAGATCTCGATGCTTACAGAGCTTTAACCACAAAGCTCACTGAATAAGGAAAAGAGTGGTTTACCTATGAAGACAAAAATAACAGAGAAATTAAGGTTATGGCTACAGGTCTTCATCCCACCTTCAATAAAAGCGAAAAAATTCAAAATGCATTTAATATCAAAGCATTACCCAATATGAGGATTAAAACAGAAAAACTGAAAAAGAATACGAGATTAATACCTCAATGCAAAAAATTCCAAGGTTATCACCACACTTAAAGATATTGCGCGGGCGAGACAATAGCTGCGTAAAATGTGCCAGTAGACACAATGTGAAAGACTGTTCTGTTAGCCGAACCAGCCAAGTACAGAGGATGCGAATCATCTGCAAAGATTAAGAAATAAAACGCGCCAGTCGACTCAAAATACTAACGTTATACGAGAAAGCATTCCAGCTACAACTAGAGTGCCGGCACAACCAGAGCCCATAGGACCAGAGAAGAGATCGTACTCGCAGATAATGCAGCACTCAACTAATACTACTAATGAAAATCCTTTGGAAAGGATATTCCGAAGTATAGAAACGCTATATACTCGTATACAAGCTATATATAATCGGCTGGATAGACAAGAAGCTACGAATGAGCCTACATCAATGCTATACTAATCAAATGAATAGAACACGTAGAATTGTTATTTGGAACGCGAATGGATTACCACAGCATGTTCCAGAGCTAGAAATTGTTCTAAACCTAGAAAAAAAAAGATATATGTCTTGTATCGGAAACTCCTTTAACAGAAACTTCATTTATTAAAATACGTGACTATGAATGCTACAACGCTATTCATCCAGAAGGAAACGCTAGAAGTGGATCTACCGTAATCATTTAAAAAAATATTAAACATTATGAAGTTAAAGTTAAAGTCAGTGGATCTAAGTATCTCCTCTAATTACAGTCCCCCACGCCACCAGTTAGAAAAAGAAGATTACAGTCGACTTTTTAAATCACTAGGACCAAATTTTATCACAGGCGGTAATTTTAATGCAAAGAATACCTTTTGGGGATCTAGAATTACAACCTCTAAAGAGAAAGAGTTCTTTAATGCAGCTCTCGCGAGAACAACTGCTAATTTCTCTCTGGCGATAAACCAACATATGGGCCTGCTAACATACATAAAATACCAGATCTTCTTGACTTCTTTGTGACAAAAGGAGTTTTAGAGTTACAGTTGTTAGTTTACACTACATGTGCATTGCAAATTGTGATGGTCAGATGCACTCATCTGTGATCAGGACTCTGAGTACAATGACAATAAAAAAAGATAATTCACCTAAATTAACAAACGATAAAACCAATATATTCAAGAGACTAGTGGAAGAGCGAGCAAATATCGACGAACCACTTAGAACGAAGGTGCAGCTGGAAGATCAATTAGAAGCATTTAATAATAATATCCAACTAGCTGCTAGGGAAAGTTCTCCGATTTCTCATACCAACATCACAAGGAAACACAATTATCATCTTAAGGTCAGAGAACTAGTTAAAGAACAGCGGAAAGCTAGTAGAATCTGGCAGCAGACTCGGGCTCCGCAACACAAAAAATCCTCAACTTTATGTGCAACAAGTTCAAACAACTACAATACAATACAACCATAGTAAACAAAGTAGATGATCTTAACATAAGACATGTGACCTTATTTGAACTAAAAACTGAAATCAATAATAACTTAAGTATCAGAAATGGTCCAGCACACGACTTAATTACTGGGCAAATTGTGTACACCATTCCCGAGAAAGGTTTGCGTAAATTAGTTCAACTAAAATATTTTAAAAACTGTTGCTGAAAAGACTCAAACCTATAAAAGAAGGGAGATGCTTAATTCTACCACACCAATTTGGGTTTAGAGAAAATCACTCTACAGTTGAGCAAGTTCACAGAATAACGGATGCCATTGAGGATGCATTTGAGAATAACGAGATATGCTCCAGTATTTACTTACATGTAGGTTCAGCTTCCGATAAAGTCTGACACCAAGAGCTTGAATTTAAACTGCATCGAGACCTGCCTAAGCAATTTTATAAAATTCTTAAATCCTACGCAGCAAAAATGGACACTTTAGAAAATGAGTATACTCTGAACTAAAAAGATAATCAGCAGGTATACCACAAGGTAGCGTACTTGGACCTCATCTACGTATTCTCTATACGAGAGACTCAACGAATATACAAGGTGCTACAATAGCATCATTTGCAGATGATACAGCTATCCTAGCAGTTGGTAAAGATATTTCGGAAGCAACAAGCAAACTTCAAAATGCAGTTAACAGTAACACTGTGAAGAACTGGACTGGAAAAAATGGCGCGCGCATCTTATTAAATGAAGCCAAACTAGTACACGTCAACTTTACAAATCAAAATGTAAATTATATTCCCTAGGTTCTCAGCTCAAACCAAAATCCATATGCAAATACAGCTAATTACCTTGGCATGACCCTCGATGCTTAGCTAAGATGGAAAGAACACATCTAGAAGAAAAAAGAAGAGTTAAACGTCAAGATAGGAAAATGTACTTAATACACAAATAATTGCTTCTATACAAGCAAATGCTAAAACCAGTTTGGACCCATGGTATCCAACCAATGTACAAATAATACAATGCTTCCAAAATAAAGTGCTGCGGAGGATTGTGAATGTCCCATGGTAGATTAGGAACGACAACCTTCATAGAGACTTGAAGATGGGATACGTCACCGATGAAATAAACAAACAAGCAAGGAAACACGTACAGCGATTATCTCGACATGGAAATGCAGGTATCCATCGTATATTGGGCACCACCAATGGAGCGAGGAGACTCCAAAGGCGGAAACCACTGGCGCTGGACAGCTTCAATTATAATAAGAAAATAGCATAAAATGAATAACCAATAGGTTACTCATACTAAGCCGAGAAAATAATTTAACCTAAATAAATTACTAGATGATCTCTGAATCAGTTGTAATATTAAATAAAAAATAAAAATTTTAAATGTAAAATTTAAAGCAGAAAATGGACTGTTGCTACGCATCCCAATGATTCCGAAGGATATGCCATTCGGAAAATTTACGAGTTTTACGTGGACAGCTGTGTGTCCTGCTCACGTGTAGGAAATCTCCTGATTTATTCGTGTACGCACAGGGTTGCCAGATCTAAAGATTTATCTTTTTTTAAAGATTTCTTGCCTGTACAAGGTTTTCTTCAAAATAATAAGATTTTTGGTTTTCTCCCAATTTTTTTTTCATTAAGTATTTGACATCAATAATAATGTAATACATTTCACATTTCACTTTATATTGATGCATAGTGCCATCTATAATTACAATAGCTCACATGACAAAACTATTTCCAAGCAGAATATCAAAATTTCATAACCGGCCGACATCGTTTAGCAAAATATGGTTTGCTTGTTTAAAATATATAATCTCGGCTTCGAGATGGATAAATACTTTAAGAAAGTTGGTAAGAAATAATTATTATTTATTTTACAATAAAATTTTGTGAATTATGATTGAGAAATAAACATAAATTGTAAATTTAACGCGAAACGTAGAAAACACAGATAATCTTAAAAGGTGTTCAACTTCTGCTCAAAAATTGGTAAGAATAATGTTTCTTATATAGCCTTGGTCATTTTAACAAAACCCGCTTACAATAAAATTTATATAATTTTAGCCACCTACGAAATTCAAAAATATTTCCAAATATAAAATTAGTTGGGAAGGTGACTCGTGTGAATTGAGAAGTGGTGGTGAAGTAAGTGATCTTAAATATCACGCCCAAACACTAAAGTATACCACATATTCAAATGCAATTGTTATGCATAAGAAAAGCAATGAATTATTTGCGGGAATATCAAGTGTAAAGCAAAACGTTGTTAAGGCGGAATTACAACTAAGTGCTTTTTGTTCCGACCACAATATTTCATTCACAACAATGAATCATTTGAGTCCAATGCTGAAAAATGCAATACCGAATTCCCAAATTTTCAAAAACGTTTCGCAAACTCGCTGGCTGTCCCTTGAAGCCACTGTCAATCAAATACTAAGTAGATATAAAGTGCTTCGGTTATATTTTGTTCATGAGGATGTATGTGGCTAAATTCGAGTGGACTCAAAGAATAAATGAAACTACAAAATCCTGAGTTTGAACTTTA
The DNA here is from genome assembly GCA_963691935.1 of Nephrotoma guestfalica. Classification (NCBI taxonomy): domain Eukaryota; kingdom Metazoa; phylum Arthropoda; class Insecta; order Diptera; family Tipulidae; genus Nephrotoma; species Nephrotoma guestfalica. The sequence goes on along the minus strand of OY829913.1, from coordinate 118,374,411 downwards.
TTTAGAATTGTTGAAATACGTTCTTGCCGATATAAACAAACTGAATAGGCTGTTTCGAAAGGAGTCTCTTCAACTGCGTCTACTTCACGAGGAAATATTTGAATCTTTCATAAAAGAGGAGTTTCTGGTTGATCAACATTTGCATAAACTAGACCTAAATAATCCAAATATTTTGCAGGAATTAAGCAACATTTATTTCGGCGCTGACGTGAGCCATAGAATTGCCATAGAGACATAGAATTGAATTTTCGATCGCACTGCCAACAATTCTATTTGCAACTTTGCAACCATTTAACAAAAAAAATTCGGTTTTGACAATAAATTATTGAAGGTACTGCAAATATACTCTTCATGTATCAATTTAGTTATTTTGTTTCCTAATCTCGTTGATCATAACGACTACTAACAGGTTGACGATGAGTGGAGAGAACTTATACATTTTAATTTCAATGACACGAAAGTCGATGAAAACATGGAACATATGTTGGAGTGAAATTTTCAAAATAAAACGTTGTGATGGCTCGATATGCTTTCCATTTTAACAAAAAATAATTATGGCCTTTTTTACTATTCCTGTCGCAACGGCCAACGTAGAGCGCATATTCTAGGTGCTTAATTTAAACAAAACCAAAGTTTGTAATCGCCTAGATGCTTCCACCCTTAGTGAAATTTTATTAACAAAAGAGTTTATGAAAGGAAATGGTACTAATTGTAGTAATTTTGAGCCAAATAAAAAAATGTATCAACTATTTCATAATCAAATGTACTTAGCTACATTGAAGCGAATTTTGTGATTTAGATCTTAAAATATTTTATTATATTTGTTAAGTCTAATGTTTAGAAATGACTTCCAACGAAAAGTTGGAAAAAGATTTTCGCCGTTCAAAAAAGATTTAGTTTTTGAATTGGCAACATTTTGTAAAAAATCACCTAGTAACACTGTGTACGCACCAGACGGAAAAAACAAAAATTATTGTGTACTGAAAGGCACTTCAATATAGCGGGTACTCATACTACTTATACATATTTGGGTAGATACTCGATCGGCTAGCAAGCAAACAATTTGCTAGTCGAAATCCTGGCTACTCAATCAATTTTCCCAAGATAATTTGAATTTCAAATCATATTTGTACAATTTTTGAAGCCGCAAATTTTCCTGTGCAATCGTCAAAATAAACAAAAAATGTAATTTGAAATTCAAATGTCCTTGGGAAAATTGATTGAGTAGCCAGGATTTCGACTAGCAAATTGTTTGCTTGCTAGCCGATTGAGTATCTACGCAAATGAAGTCGCGAGTAACTGCTAGATTTTACTAATTTAATACAAGTGACCTTTACCGGAAATTGGATCGAATGTTGCTTAGGTTTTAGAAAATATTTTACCGTGAAATAACGAGGGACCCAAAAGGGGTAAAAATGCAAATTTGCTTACTGGGTTCGACGAGCTTAAACGACTGCAACATACTTCATATCACATACGCAAATATATAAAAACAAGAGGAAATCATTTAACTAGAAAATGAATAGAAAAACGCGACTACAAAACAGTACAATGCTAAATTGAAAAAAATCGGGTTTGATTATATTTGTTATCTGGTAAAAATGCACAACATAACTAAATTATTAAAATCGGATTTCGCGATATATGCATACCAGTATACACACGAGTATTTACAGATGTACAAATATATTCGTATAAATAAAAATTGAAAAACTGGAAAACATTCCATTACTGGTTTGAATTTTAATTGGTTTAAAAATATTTATTTTTCATGCAAGGCACACATCCCTGGATAAAGCCTCGATTTGACCGTAATATTCCAAGTCGCATAATTGGAAAAACCTGAAAATGTCAAAAGTTATTTTATTATTTATAGAGAAAATGTACACAAATAATTTTTCTTAAATTAAACGCAAAAAAAACAAATGCTAAAAGCACAGAATTTTCTCATGTGAATAATAAAAATGAAATTTACTTCTTTTATGTAATGTATGTATTATGTATATAATGGGAGTACAGTGTAGAAAATGGTAATTTGTGCTGTATGGTGATGAAAAATGAAAATAATTTTTTATTTTTTTTATTTTTAATGTAGCATCATTTAGTAAGTTTTATGCATATCATACTTATAGCATTAAAACTATTATCGACATACGTTTTAACTGTAAATAATAGTTTTATTATTGATATAATTTATGGGGGTGCTAATAACCATATATGTACGAGTATATAATATACATAAGTACATAAATAAAAATATAACGTTTGTAATTATACGTATTATTATTATTTAATGTCTAATTTGGTGTGAAGTATGTATGTAGAGTACCATAAATTTTATGTTGGTTTCATCGTCGTCGTTGTTTCATTAAAATCATAAATATTATATAAGCATTATTATATATTTATACAAATATGTTATATGTATGTTGTATTAAGTACACCCAGCTTTTGTGAAATGTTTAATATTTACCATTGAAGCAAATTTATATGGGTTTATAAATCAACTTCTGATTTTTGTTGGTGTTACTGCTGCGGTATTTACAATAAAGAAAAGTTTCCTAAAATTATAAATTAAAAAAGTTTTATTTGAATTGAAATGCTAGTCAGTTTCAGGCGAAAGCAAATTACGTAAAATACCAAAATGTATGAATGTGTGTGTGTACGGCTGTCGATCGAACGGCAAACCGCAACCGCTTTATGCTTTAAACACATGTTTTATGCTTTATTTATTCAACAGACCAACCTTCTGTTTACTAAAATATCATAATAACAACAGTATTTAAAGATATTTTTGCAACAACGTAAATATAAATTTAATGAGCTTTTAAAGCTTGAAATATAGTTTAAAATGTTCATAAAATGTTCATTGGCGTCAACATGTAGGACATGCTCGTCTAAAATCTATAAATTCATTCACGTCCTCTCGCCAAATTTTTGTTACATTTTGAATTGGTGCCCATTTGAAAACTTCCCACCATTAAAAAACATTTTCTGTGAAAATTGTCACATTTAAACTCTATGAAGAACAGCAGATCAGCGTGTTGTCTTATTGTCACCACCGCATAGTTAATTAATATTCTGTATGTGTAGGCAATATATGGAGATAATTAAAAAAAGTGGCGAAAGCTTTGGCGTTTGGATCCCGATATCTCCCGTTCGAATCCCGATAGGGGCTAGTTCCAAAAAGGATTTTGCGTCATCTGATTAAGATTGGTGATGAAAATGAGCAGTGGGAGTGCAGAGCTCATGGACCGATCCATATTCCAAGTCAGTATTAAAGAGAGTCCCAATAAGAAGTTCAGATTTAAAAATTTAATAAAACAAAAACGGCTTAATATATTTCCAAATTTATTTTTTTGTAATCTATAATTATTTTGTTTCAAAGTACAATCGTCCTGGTTATTTATGGAAAATGATTTCATTCAAATGGGAGCCGTTGCTTCAATATTGGCTTTCAAATGCTCAATTGTTTATGGATTGTTCGTATAACACTTGTCCTTCACGGCATTCCACAAATAAAAATTCAAATGTGTCAAATCACAATCAGCTCTTTGCCGGCCAATTCACGTCACCATTTCGACTGATAATGCGAATCGAATTTTTGACGCATTTTCGCTATTATGACGCCCGATGTGTGGCATGGCACACCAACTTGCTGAAACCAAAGGTCGTCGAAACCAATATCTTCAAGTTATGGCCACAAGACCACAAGAAAGATGTTAACATGTGGCGGTAATTGATTCCATTGATCGTAACGGTCGCGCCGGCCTCATCTCCGTATATCCTTGTGGATTTTCAACCCACCGAGATGGAAATACGCCTTGTCCGAAAAGATGATTTTTTTGAGCAAAATCCTCATCAATTTCGAGTTTATGGCAGGCCCACACAGCAAATCGATATCGAAGCGGATGGTCACGGGATTTCAATTGCTGGACCAATTGAACTTTATAGGGCCACAAACCAAGATCTTTATACGCAGAATTTGTTGGATGGAAGACCGGCGGATGTTCATTTCCGATGCACGATGACGAATTGATGTCCTCCGCCGTTGGCGCACATTTTCGGCCACCGCGGCGATATTTTCGGCTGAACGAACATGACGATCACGGATACGCGTTGGATTGTTTTTATGCACAAACTTCTTGATACCGTTGGGTGTGAGTCCCTTGTTTTGGCCAAATTTTGTACGACATTTTTTGCGTTTTCGAACCAAATGTCTTAGTTGTGGAAGTAAATTTTCAACATTTCCCAATTTCGTTGAAGCGTTAAGCGACTGATTTGGTCAACTAGAAATAATATATTGAGTTTCTGTCAAAGAAAGAATGACATTAGTGTTGCCAGAGCCAAAGTAACCGATATATCAAATCTAAACCGGTTATTGTGACACCCTATATGTTGTACCTAGTTGCACATACGTACAAAAATATTTATTCACCTTTTATGCGACGAATTTTATAAGAACTTACCACACTTAGGATATGACGTAACCTACTCATCATCTTTGTATACTTTTATCGCTTCAATTTCATCCGCGGATTCTTTATGAAACACTGGTAGGGCGCACGGGGTTAATTTAGTGGTATCGATTCCCGTTATTTTACTTTCGCCGCCGTAACATACTATCACCATTGATGGAACGCTGAGATATAACGAAGAAATTCTCACCAGTTAGAAGATGAATTAGAACAACTCAATGAAACAATTCACTATATGCTGCTTTGGCAAGTACAACCATTATACAAAATAAGAAGACGTTTAACATATCCTACCCAATGGAAAATAGATAGTTGGTAAGAGAAGGGCTGCTCTGTGGAAGGCGACAAAGGGACTCAGAGTGACAGAAGAGACCCAAAATGCAAGTGCCTCCACTTAAATAGGAGGATGGAACCTGGGCAAGAGGTTCTAAAGAGAAGGCTGAACTGTTTGCGGAGAATCTCGAGGATACCTTTCAACCACTACCAAGACAAACGGACAATGAAAATATAATGTCAATCCACAAGCTAGATGGTTTTAAAGTAGAAAAGTAGAAGTGAAAAGCAACATGAATGTTAAAAAAGCCCCAGGGTATAACTTGATTACTTGTCAAATAATCAAGGCTCTACCAGGTAAAGGATTTCGCAAGCTATTATACATAATTAATGCAAGCTTTCGGTTAAAGTATATTCCGTGGCAATAGAAAGTAGCAAAAGTAATCGTGATACCAAAAACTGATAAACCACCTAACGATAAAAAATCATACAGGCCAATTTCATTGCTGCCAATTAAGTCAAAACTCTTTGAAAAATTATTACTAAAAAGATAAACCAATAATTGAGGACCGACAGTTAATTCTAAAGCTAAAACTAAACAAAATAGATGCCTGTGTCCCGCAGGGAGTATCTTAGGACCAATCCTTTATTTGTTATATACAAGGAATATTCCAAAAACAGATGAAGGAACCATAGCCACCTTTGCAGATGACACAACAATCAGTGCGATTGGAGCAAACTCCATAAGATTATCAATGCAGTTTGTAAGTGGACTAAGCGCTGGAGAATCAAGCTTAATGAGGCGAAATCCACGCATATTAACTTTACATATCAAAAGGCTTCCCATTTACCGATGGAAATTAACTCACCACCGGTGCCATATGCAAACAAAGCTAAATATCTTGGCATGTCACTCGATGACAAGCTCAACTGGAGAGAGCATGACAAAGAGAAAAAAGAAGAACTTAATATTAAGTTCAGAAAAATGTATTGACTCATAGGTAGAGGCTCTGAGCTAACAATAACAACAAGCTGCTGCTATATCAACAAATACTGAAGCCGATATGGACTTATGGTATTCAACTCTGGGGATGCACTAAGCGAACAAACGCCTAAATGATACAGACGTTTCAAAACAAGATTCTTCGTAGCATCGTAAATGCTCCATGGTACACAAGAAATGAAGACCTTCACAGGGACTTACAGATGGAATACATCGAAGATGAAATAAAAAGCATACCGCCAAACCCAGAATAAGGCTCCTGGAACATGGAAACCCCTATATTCGCAATATTATAGATAACCCTGTAGTTGAAAGAAGACTTCAAAAACGAGGTCACTTGACCTAGTAAACATACCAAATTAAAATTAATATTTTAAATAGGTTTAATTTATTTTGGGACGAACCATTGGATTTCACCCCAACAAATCAGAATTGTTTAAGTCATGTAAAATATGTAAACATTTGAAATATAAATTGCTAGATGAGCACAGTCTCAGTTGTTATTAATAATGGGAACAAAATTGGAACTAGGACTCTGTAAATTGGTGACCTCGTACTGTAAAAACCAATGAGACAACAACAAAAACACAATCTACACTGTCTTTAAATTGTTTACATATTCTACTAATTGTCGACATTGTTTACGTAAACATTAATTGTTTACGCTATTCGCTCGGCACTGATTTTTTATAATTTAATTCAATATTGTCAAATGTTAATAAAAGCAAAATGTTTAAACTTGATCTCAGCTGCATGCATTCCCGGTAGAAGGTACAGAATTCTAAAAAAACAATTGACTTTAAAATGGCCTTGCAATCCTCGACCTCTAATAACGCATGTACCAGCAGGCATTTTTTTGTAACTTTGTGACAAAATTTGGTGGAAAGTATTGAAACGCGCCCTCAGTTAGTTGTCTATCCGGAGTCATTCAATCATATTTTCTATTATTTTTATCCAAAAAATAATTCAAGGATTCATTACTAAGTTAAATATATGCGTTGTTACACATATTAAATTTTCTAAATCATTTATTCAAACGGGTATTTATGTAAATTTTATTGATCGAACGAGCGGAAGGGACAACCCAAACACACAACACAATTTTTGGTTCATCGATTTATACATCATGTTTGCCATCACAATCACACATTACACAGTAGTTTTTCCTATAAAATTACACATAGATAGATTGTGTTGTGTACATTACAAACGATTTACCACACAACAGGGATAATTTTAAAATGAAAATATATAGATACATTTTAGAATGTGTAAGTGTGTACTGTGTGTGTATATATACGAGTATGTATTGGAAACCATTTATGAAGCATTGGAAATTTATTATTTAAAATATTTTTTGTTTTTACTTTCCGGTTGATAAGAAAAACCGGAATAATGTAGTGGAAGAAAAAATATGTTTTGAAGATAAGTTTCCTGGAGTTTAGTGTTAGGGAAATTAGGTACTCGTATATACGACTTAAAAATGTATTTTTCTAATTAATTATTTATGGGATATTTTATCTCTTCATACAAAATAAAAGAAGATTGCATAATGTATTTAAAATATTCTTAAAATGCTTTTATATTTTCGATTATTGATTTTTAATGTTAACGGATACATTAAATATGTACGCAAGGACATCCGTCCTATTACACATAAATCATAAATCTGGAAAATTTGATTTTGATGGTATACTCGTATGTTATGTACACATACATTCGAGTAACGTAAACATGACTATTACGGTTTAATGATAGAAAAATTTATGATGATAGAGTTTTCGTAATTTAGTTACTGTATGGCATTGATGGATCATTTGCTTAGTCATATAAAATATTTTATGTCTTGTGTCCTAAGCAACAACAAAATTTTATTTATAGATGACAAATTTATGCGTAATTGGTGTTCTCTTGCATAAAAATTATATTTTTGGTTTGAATTCTGGGTGTGTTCGTGCGCAGAATTAAAATAAATAAAAAATATGTTTAAGAGTTTCCGACGATTTTTACGACGTTAATTAAAAAAATAAACTTTCACAAAGTTTGCCCAAAATTCAAAGAAAACGATACTTAGCAAGTTTCTTCTGGGTGATGTTGCTGTGTCGATGCTGTCAAAGAAACGGACGATTGGAATTTAAATTCAACCGTATTAGAAGAGGGATTATTTCAAAATATGGCTTAAATAGATAAGACGTTTATAATTTGAATATACCTACTCAGTAAACTCAATATCGGACTTTCATTGTTTTAGAATGAGCTTGAAAGCTTAAATAAGGGTGCTGATGGGCGCGTAAATTACGTCATGTAATTTACACTGTTATTTACATGAAAAAATAACATTTGACACATGACAAGTGCGCTATCTATTATATAATTTAATAACTATTTAATTATTGTAAAAATTGACTAAGGTTGAAAATAAAAAAAGCAAAAATTAAATGTCAAAAATTTGAGGTTACAAGCTTTCTTGTGTTGTTTCATAGCATTGTTTTGATCAAACAAATCTTAAGTATTAGCATTGGTAATATCTGTATTTTAAATGAGCCATTCTAGATTATTTTATTCTTATCAACAGTCGCCATAGCTGCACGGCCAAAATGATGACACAAACTCTGGATGAGCAACCAAATAATCCAAATCGAATAATATTTTGATATATAATTTATTGGTAAACAAAAATAAATTTGTTGCGTTTCTTCACGCAAGCTCCTTTTTGGGAATACTTCATCCTGGACAACATATACAGGCTGTTCGTAAATATCATCTAAAGTAAGTTAATTTTTTTCATTGGTAAAAATTTAATTCCGGTATTTATGATTGTTGTTTTACAGATCCAAAAAAAATACTGGGCCAGCAGCAAAACTAAAAATAATTAATATTCTTGCAGAAGACACTCCACCGCCATCACCAACTAGTCCATATTGTCCAAATCTTTTTCTACTAAAGCGAGTCCCGTTTATTCCAACACACATGAAACTCATAAAATTGAGAGCACTTCATCGTTCATTAAATCACATTCAAAAGAAGAAAAAGCCACGAAAGTTGGAAAGAATTGTGTCTAATGGTGGAGATGTGTTCTTTATGAGATCCGACTGGTTGTTTGAAAGGATTTTTCGTTCAGCCGTAATCAACACATCAATCTCCCGAACATAGCAGACCCTCCTTGTACGAATACGTAGCAAATCTGACTGCAAAATTTGATGCGTATAAATAGGTGTTTATTTTCAACAGCCTGAATATTGTCCAGGCTGAAGTATTCCCGAAAAGAAACAAGTGTGAACAAACGCAACTTCACCATATTTAAACGCTGGAGGACCCGCATCTTTTCCTGGTTTTCGTTTATAATTTTTAATTTTCGAATACATTCCTACTTGGTTCATTAAAGGAGGATATTTTTCACAAAACCCAACCAAATCTATTTCAGCATCCCGATCAGTCAGACCTCATAAAGAACACATCTCCACCACCAGACACAATTCTTTCCTACTTTCGTTGCTTTTTCTTCTTTTGAATGTGATTTAATGAACGATGAAGTGCTCTCAATTTTATGAGTTTCATGTGTGTTGGAATAAACGGGACTCGTTTTTCGACTACCGGAGTTGAATGTTGAACTAAATTTCCTCCTCCGAGTCTCATGGTGGTTTCTGATGATTTCGGCATATAATAAAAGTCATTCGATATATTAAAAAGACCACTGTATGAATTTTTTGGTGGCGCAAAAATCTCATAGCTAAACTAAATCTAAAGATGTCAGTAATCGTTTTTGAGAGCTTGTTTAAGACAAACACAGATGGCAGTGTAGATACATAAATGAATTTCTTCTTGTGATTGTCTAAATGAACTGTTTGATTGATATTTATGATTCGTATAACCCTTATAACAAACATTTGTTACATTTATACAATATTTTCAATTATTTTTCAGAGTTTTTACGTTTTTTTACATATTTTATGTAAATTGCACAAATTTTTATGTAATTTACGTTATTTACGTAAAAATGTAGATAATATTTTTTACGTGTAAAATGCCCAACACTGAATAAGGGTGTGAAGTTTTTAACAAAATTTTAATGTGTTCATAAATAAATAAATAATAATTGAGAGAGACAAGTAATAAACAATATTTTTTCAATATTCAAAAAGTGCTAGGAGCTGAAACCTCACGAGGTAATCAGAACTTGGAAGAAAATTGGTAGCAAAACGACCCAGGAAAATATACTCTATATAACGGGTGATTTTTTAAGAGCTTGAGAACTTTTTTTAAAAAAAAAACGCATAAAATTTGCAAAATCTCATCGGTTCTTTATTTGAAACGTTAGATTGGTCCATGACATTTACTTTTTGAAGATAATTTCATTTAAATGTTGACCGCGGCTGCGTCTTAGGTGGTCCATTCGGAAAGTCCAATTTTGGGCAACTTTTTCGAGCATTTCGGCCGGAATAGCCCGAATTTCTTCGGAAATGTTGTCTTCCAAAACTGGAATAGTTGCTGGCTTATTTCTGTAGACTTTAGACTTGACGTAGCCCCACAAAAAATAGTCTAAAGGCGTCAAATCGCATGATCTTGGTGCCCAACTTACCGGGCCATTTCTTGAGATGAATTGTTCTCCGAAGTTTTCCCTCAAAATGGCCATAGAATCGCGAGCTGTGTGGCATGTAGCGCCATCTTGTTGAAACCACATGTCAACTAAGTTCAGTTCTTCCATTTTTGGCAACAAAAAGTTTGTTAGCATCGAACGATAGCGATCGCCATTCACCGTAACGTTGCGTCCAACAGCATCTTTGAAAAAATACGGTCCAATGATTCCACCAGCGTACAAACCACACCAAACAGTGCATTTTTCGGGATGCATGGGCAGTTCTTGAACGGCTTCTGGTTGCTCTTCACTCCAAATGCGGCAATTTTGCTTATTTACGTAGCCATTCAACCAGAAATGAGCCTCATCGCTGAACAAAATTTGTCGATAAAAAAGCGGATTTTCTGCCAACTTTTCTAGGGCCCATTCACTGAAAATTCGACGTTGTGGCAGATCGTTCGGCTTCAGTTCTTGCAGGAGCTGTATTTTATACGGTTTTACACCAAGATCTTTGCGTAAAATCTTCCATGTCGTCGAATAACACAAACCCAATTGCTGCGAACGGCGACGAATCGACATTTCACGGTCTTCAGCAACACTCTCAGAAACAGACGCAATATTCTCTTCTGTACGCACTGTACGCATTCGTGTGGTTGGTTTAATGTCCAATAAAGTAAACTGAGTGCGAAACTTGGTCACAATCGCATTAATTGTTTGCTCACTTGGTCGATTATGTAGACCATAAATCGGACGTAAATCGCGAAACACTTTTCGAACCGAACACTGATTTTTGTAATATAATTCAATTATTTGCAAGCGTTGCTCGTTAGTAAGTCTATTCATTATGAAATGTCAAAGCATACTGAGCATCTTTCTCTTTGACACCTTGTCTGAAATCCCGCGTGATCTGTCAAATACTAATGCATGAAAATCCTAACCACAAAAAAATCACCCTTTACAATGAATTTTCAAAAAATTTGTTTATCGTCACCATGGAAATTAGGCAGTTATTTTTCTTTAATTATACACAATCCTAGTCTTCAGTCGGGTAAAAATGATAAAAAATATCATGATATTTTTTACTACATTTAGTCATAAAACGCACTCATTATTACAAAAAAACCTTTTTTGATTCTAGTTACGAGGAGCTACGGTTTTCTTAACATCTAATGAGACATTCACTAATTGTAAGGAACATATAATATAAGGTGCGCCACTAAATTTCCGGGTTTCACACATAGATGGTGCTAGTGACACATCTAGTTGTCATATATGTAAGAAGTTGTGTTTTTTTCAGGGCGTGGGCAGTTGTAAACGATAACCAGTTGTAATACCAGCATATATCACAACGCAAAAATATTTTTTCAAAGAACGAAAATGTTGAGTTTTACGTCAGACATACAGCATTTGCAAACTCAAGATCAACTTGCGGAGGCATTAAACACGACTCACCAAGGTATTTCAAAACGTTTGCATGCTATGGGAATAATTCAGAAGAAGGGAAAATGGGTGCGGAATCAGTTGACTGAGAGACAGAAAGAAAATCGAAGAGCCACTTGCGAAGTTTTGTTTTCACGGCATAAAAGAAAGAACTTCCTGCATCGAATTGTGATGGGAGAAGAGAAGTGGAACTTTTTTAAGAATCCCAAACGCTAAAAGTCGTGGCTTTTGGCAAAGTCCAAGTCGCTTCGGAACGAAGACAATGCTATGCGTTTGGTGGGACCAGAAAGGAATCGTGTACTATAAGCTATCCCCTCGGGGATACATAGATAGTGTTGTTTATAACTTATCAAAGTGATCCAATCAAAGCAATATTAAAAGCTTATCAGTGAACTTAATGAGTTACACATATAAATACATATGTATATATAATCATAAATACTGAATACAAAGTCTTTAAAAGACTATACTACCCAACTACTGTATCCTCTACTGTTACCTCTACGTGGTCGAGGGGAGGCAACGAAGGAGTGGTACCATCGTTAAGATGTAATAAAAATCCACTGCACGGCAAAATATAGTGCAGGGACATTAGTAGGTTTGGGAAGGGAATCCAAACTGGATTAACTATTTAAACGTTTAAATAAATCATAACAACAAGAATAAGCTAATTTTAATTAGTAGTAAATTATCCAGAGATATGGGTAAGGGATCAAGACGTGATCCCGGTCCGTCTTCGGAAGAAGCTGACGGTCACAGGGCACCAATAAAGGTGAAATAAAACAAGAATCTCAACGATTCGAACTCCGATGCCGACCTTGACGGTTATGATGAGGACACGGCTGAAGTTGCAATCACTTCGCCAAGCTACTGCTTGGCAAAGTACTGGTCAAGTACTACAAAATTGCGAAAGACTCCATGAGAATCTGTTGATAGAAATCGTTTCTCTTCAAACGACGGTAGAAAATAAAAGAAACATGAAACTTACTAAGTTTCGGGAATTGACAAATCAAATTAAAAACATTAAAATTCGTATTCTAGTGATGGCTGTGGAGGAAACATACAACCATAGCTGCAACCCAATTCATTTACAGCCAGAAACCAAAATCATTGGTCACTGTGAAAATGAAGGAAAATGACAAATGGTCGGTAAAAAATGCAAGAAACGTAGAAACAGAAAGCATTGACAAAATAAGACAAAAATAAAACGGATAATTATCTCAGCTAGAGATAATGATTCCAGCCTGTCGACTAACGAGATGAACAATAAAATCAAGGAAATCATACGTTTTAGTGAATCAAACATAAAGATTCACTATGCAACAAACGCTGGCCCAAATGATGTTGCGGTTACAGTTAACTCTTCCTCGGATTCGAAGATGTTCACGGGAAACGTAGAGTTGGAAGACGTGGGTCTAGTAGCCACCGAACCATTGCCTATTGAGAGATTACCTAAGGTAATTATCTTTGATGTTAGCTTGATGACGAGCCTGACTAAAGTAACTTCAAAAATTGTAATTCTTATGTTGCTCATATATGTAGATTATGATTTCAACTACCTTAAAAAACATATACCCAGGCTAGTTACAGGTTTTTTTAGCACTTTTGCTAAAAAAACTGTAAACATTTCAGATTAAAATGACTTCAAAATTTTATGGAGTGATAACCGAGATAGGCGTTTTTTTTGTTTTGCTCTGTATTGTATTTGCTTTATGATGATGATGATAATTTTAGTATATTTTGAGAGGCTTTCTTTTTTCTAAAGAAAATTCCACTTTTTTCGTTTCAAACGTTTACACGTATATTTTCACTGCTGTTTCATAAATGCTTTGATTTTTCATAATACTTTCTGCTGAGAATAATTGATTTGTTTAAAAATTTCAAAAAATGTCTGCTGGCTCTAGCGGTAAATAGCAAAAACACATTTTTTTCTGCTGGAAATTTTCTGCCATCTTATACCGCATCTAGAAAATAATGTATTTTAAATTATTTCACTAATTTAAGTATTTTCACGCAGATCTCGCTAATTAATTACATTTTATATATTTATTACAATTTGTTACCGTAATTAATCATTATTTACATTATTTACGTAAAAAATGTAAAAATTTATTTTTTATGCGTAATTGCACAACACGGTGTGGAATCTTTAATGCTTCAGTCGCCAATTAAGTAAAAGTAAACGAAAAGAGAAATTGTAAACAAAAAATAAATTCACGCAATTTCACTTGAAATAGCGGAACATAGTTTTTTTAAAATAAATATCAAATCAATTTCTAAATATTGTATTTCGATATTTAGAACGTTGAGGACTAAACGACCTAGGTTATCATGTACTCCTCTGTCAGGAGACAGGCACTTTAGCTTTTTGGAAGGTTTTTCAAATTATTGTTCGGGTTGTTCTACCGTAAACCCACAAATTCTTGATTCTGTCGTTTTTGTGAACCCAGTAAAGTAAACTGAATATCAAGGGCTCAGTAAACCCAACATATTGGGTTCACGATTCCAAAGAAAAACATTTCCAAAAATTAAACTAGCACGTTGTATTAATGTGGCTGTTGGCTCCTTTGGCTGCATTTAATTCAAATCAAATATTTTTTAATTTCACGAATGAAAATTTATGAAGTATAGGTACATCAGGAAGACCCTCTAAATATAGAAGTCGACCAACAATGACCAACAATTTTAAAACCTTGTATAGGGTTTTCCAATAAGAGTGATATGATCTAAACTTTTCTCGCAATAATTCAATTGTTACACTTGCTGTGTGGTACGTAGCCCCGCCTTGTTGGAACCAAATGTTGTCAAGATCAATTGGACCGAAGTCCAATTTCGGTCATAACAAGTTGGTTATCATCGATCTATACCGATCTCCATTGACAGTTGCGGTGTTACCAGATTCATTTCGAAAAAAATACGGACCGATGATTCCACCAGACCAAAAACTACACCAAACTGTCAAGGTGAATGTAATGGTTTTTCATGAATAATTTGTGGATTTTCTTCGCACCAGAATCGACCGTTTTGTTTATTTACTGCACCACTCAGATGAAAGTGAGCCTCATCGGAGAAGATGATTTTCTTAAAAAAATCGTTATCGTTTGTAATTGAAATTTGTAAACGATGTGCGTATATCTCACCATGATGAAATTGTAAAGTAATGTTGAATACAACGAAACAAAAAATGACATATTACAAATGGCCGAAACGACACTTAAAAATCATATCATTCCTATTGGAAAACCCTATATGTGTTTCGAATTTCCGATTTGAATCTCCTCATACATTTACGAGTATTTATAATTATTTTGAAGCAGTTTTTCTTTCTAAATTTAAATCGAACTGTTCGATCAGGGTTTTTTTTAAATTGAAATACCATAAGCACACATTTTCAAATAAAATCGTTTAAATGTAAAATCAAAGCCGCGCATCCCAACAAAAGCGCACGGATAATAAATTTATAATTGGTTTCGTATTTTATATTTGTAACCTAATTGCGAAAACAGTTACACGAACGTAGTCGACGCCCATGCTTTATTAACCAAACATAAATATATATTTGCTTTATTCCTACATATTCTATGCGATAAACCGTAATGTAATTCAATGCGATATTGTATTACATCCATTCATTGTATACTGACAAGCCTACATAGTATACGGGCGCTTTTTATAAAATACTAAAAGCTTTTTATTGTGCTTATAATTAAATTATTATCAGCAGCAAAATAACATAATTATTCGAGTACTCCCATTTGCATATCGTATTTCGAAGCTGATTAATTATATACCGTTACTAAATTAAATTGTATACGTGTGCACGACTAAATATTAACAATAACAAAAGTTTAATATTTTCGCTTTAAAGCTTCCATTGTAAAAGGATGAATACGTTTTTTCCTATTCCACTTCAATAATCAGGCTGAGATGTTTCATGGTATACACACAAATAAGAGTATTATGTTGAGCTTCGTCCATAAAAATGAAATTGAAAAATAAATATATCCAGTAGTTTTAAAATTCTTGTAAATGAAATTATAAAGATTAAAAACTTTTTTTGTTGCTGAAACGTTAAACGTATCTTAAGAGCTCTGAAAAGCTTTGATTGATATGAAAATAACAAAAATCAATATTTTGGAGATTATTTTATATAAATCAACTTTGAATTAAATAAATAATAAACTTAGAGTTTTCAGGAGTTTGTAATGTGGAGTGCCCTTCTGCTATCTCTACCCGTACTAGTAATTGGTGATTAATCAAATTTTTGTAATTTTTTGAACTGCATGCAGTTTATCAATAATATTACGCGTTAGGAGAATAAACTAGATTATTTCTCGAGTAAAAAAATTACCAAATAGAACAGACCAATTATCGAAGCTTAAGCCTCGTTCTCATTAGTCAAGTTAGTTGGTTTCAAGTAACTTGAATCTACTTGACCAATATGAACGTGGTATTTTACTTGAATTCAAATTAACTTTACTTTACTTCAAGTATCAATTAAAGTAGAGAACGTTTCCACTTTTGTATTCAAGTTGAGCCGTCTGAGATGAGCTTCGTTATACAATTTAATAGTGTGGAAAGTACTTTATAAAAAAGTGAGGTTAAAATTGTTGACATCTACAAAAATGATGTGGACTTCATTATGTTAGAGTGTCAATCCAATTATTTTCTATTCCTCAACCAATCGCAGTCAATTCCAGTTTGTTCCAGTCAGTTCCAGACGGTAATTAGTTGAGGAATGGTAAGGTTCACTTAGTAATTAATCACATATTCTTTAGTGACCAAATTAGTAAAGTATTTTTTGCGAAATCAGCTAAAATACATTGTCATTGTCTTTGGGATGTCTCACTAATATTTTGCAACTTTTTGAGATTTTTTTTTGATTTTTGTATTTTTTGCTATTTTGTGGGTTGCCCAATTCAAGGGTTAAATTCGGAAATAGAATTAATTCCGAAATAGAATTTCGGAAATTCTATTGTAAGTTGTGGAGTTGCAGAGGATTAAATTTATAAATGTGTATATTATTTAGGATGCCGGAAAATATTAATGTAAAACTATATTTCATGAAATTTCCAGATGCACGTGAAATAATAATATTTTTTCCCCAGGTTGCTGATTTAGAGAAGCAATTGTTAAAGACCAATATCATCATTATTCATTAAACCTATTAAGTCTTTATCCTTCCTCTAGAATTGTGTTGTGCCGTACTATCGCTAGGTGTCTGAACCGGATCATAAACATTTTAGTAGTGTGGAAAGTACTTTAGAAAAAAGTGAGGTTAAATTACTGATGAAATTAAATTTTTTTTGGAAATTTACCAATCCTTTGAAGTTGTGTGGAACATTGATTTAACTTTATATCACGACCGAAATGCCCGAGACGATACAATTTATTAACTAAAATGAACGAGAAAGGGCTAAAAGCGGATATGGATGGTGTTCGCAAAAAATAAAAAGTATTACATTTTGGAAAACATCAATTCATCAACATTCACAAACTATGGAGAAAATAACCTCATTAACAGGTAGTCCAAATCATCCAACATCGCCGATGACCTATTTCACTTTAATTTATCAAAGGACAACTTCAAAAATATCCTGAAGATTTATTTTTTAAACTTTTAATTGTTAACTCAAAATTTGATTTGTATTTGAATTTTTATTTTTTAATATTTTTGTTTTAAACTAAATTATCTGAAATCACAGAATAGATTTCTTTAAATGAAAAAGAAAGAAAAGAAACCCCGTTTACAGTTAGGAATTACTGAAAATCGAGCAAAGTAAAAGAAGTGGTGTGGACGAAATGTATAAGCCAAAACTTAGCTGTTTTGGGGTGGCAGATAATTGTTTACGAAGCGTAACCGCTTTAAGAAAAGCAATACAAAACTTGTTAAGTTATAGTTTTATTTATTTTCAAACAAATATTTTTTAAATTGTACCTCCCCTCCCCCACCTCCACTAAAAGAAATTAGATTGGTAGTTAATTCATTCTGCGCCAATGATTTTTAATTGCCATGCTACTGAACCGACTCCTGTGAAATAACCCGCATATGAATCTCTTAATTTTCCGGCATTCTGAGAATATTTAGGCGAATCCACCACGGATGTAATACTTGACATAGATTGTTCAGCTTTAGCTTCTCGCCGTATCCAGGAATTATATGGCCTGTGTTATGGGTCTTCTTCATCTGAGGATCCTGCTGGTAAGTATGTAGTTTCAGTTATGGTTCTAAGCCAATTATGCAAGAAACAGCTAGGCAATATCACTAAATCTGCGCTCTGGTAATAATGGAATTGGTCTTTCAAATTCTCTAAATCGTGATGCAAGTATCCCAAAGGCGTTTTCGACGATTCTTTGAGCCCTATGTAGGCGATAATTGAATATCTTTTCTTTTAGTGACATATGGTTTCTACTGTAAGGTTTTAATAAATTTTTACGTCATCTCCGATTAATATACCATTATTTGGGAAATTTAAAGCATTTTTGGTCAACGCAATATTGAACTTGCTATTTCAGAATATGGCTCTATCATTAGTCCTGTCATGGCTTCCGACATCTACGTATATAAAACAATAAACCAAACCAAATCTACTGAACTCAAACCATTTATGAATTTCGCACTCATTTCTAATAATTTCAGTTTCAGTTTCATTTGAATAAACAAAATTTTCAGAGATTAAAAAATATACCGAAACAACTTAAGAATTTTCTACTTTTAGAAACAAATAAGAATGTCCTTTTACAGCAGTAAAATATGACGATAAAAATTCGTAGCAATAAATCTGAAGTAGTACATTATTAAAACTAGATTGGTTTAGATAGGCGATTAAATCAACTATTTCACGAATTAGCGAGATTGAATCACAATCTCCAGATATGGTCGTCAATGGCCATCAAAATTTAGTATAAAAAACCAAAAATTCTCCTGACTACTGATAGGCGACACTGACCTGAATAACAAACTTCGGAAATGGCTAATATTCGCCATCTAAATTTGAGTAAAATTGAAATCAGTACACCGAGAATATATCAAAGTTTGTAGCAATAAACCCAAAGCCATGCATTGTTAGCACTAGGTGGTTTTGTTTAGGTGACCCAATGACCAACTTCGTGAACTAGTCAGTCCTGAATCACGATCTATGGGAATGGCCGATAATGGCCATCCAACTGTCAGAAAAATGACATCAGTACACCGAGAATATAAAAGTTCGTAGCAATAAACCCGAAGTCGTGCATTGTTAGCACTAGGTGGTTTTGTTTAGGTGACCCAATGACCAACTTCGTGAACTAGTCAGACCTGCATCATGACCTCTGGGAATGGCCGATAACGGCCATCCAACTGTCAGAAAAATAACATCAGTACACCGAGAATAACTAAATTCGTAGCATAAAACACGAAGTCGTGCATTATTAGCACTAGGTGGTTTTGTTTAGGTGACTCAATGACCAACTTCATGTAATAGCCAGACCTGAATCACGATCTCTGAGAATGACCGATAATGGCCATCCAAATTTGAGTAAAAATGACATCAGTACTCCGAGAATATCAAAGTTCGTAGTAATAAACCCAAAGTCGCGCATTAGTAGCACTAGGTGGTTTTAGTTAGGTGGCTCAATGACCAACTTCATGTAATAGCCAGACCTGAATCACGTTCTCTGAGAATGACCGATAATGGCCATCCAAATTTGAGTAAAAATGACATCAGTACACCGAGAATATCAAAGTTCGTAGTAATAAACCCAAAGTCGCGCATTAGTAGCACTAGGTGGTTTTAGTTAGGTGGCTCAATGACCAACTTCATGTAATAGCCAGACCTGAATCACGATCTCTGCGAATGACCGATAATGGCCATCTAAAGAAAAAGAGTAAAATTCCTTCTTTGCCAATAGCTCAAAAGAAGCCATTACGATCGATTTTTGGAATGAATTATTAAAGTAACGTTGCAGCCGAGGTACATGTTTGCACCACTCTGACTACTGGTTTCACAACTGTAGTTTCGAGTTAACCATAATCTCATTTTAGTGCTGGCCACTAAAAGTGCTGGAAACCAAAAATGGAGATTACGGTCACTAATAGCATATGTACCAAACAAATCTAGTTTTCTTTAAATTTTCTGTTTTTCATTGTAACATTTGGTTGGCGGGAACACATATATTTTACTGTTCTGTCACTGAACAAAATCATTTCTGATGATTTAAAAGTAAATTAACAGGCATTTTGGACAACACCTGGTCCGGTACTATTTTAAATCAAGTGACAAAATAAAAGAAATGGTAGGGACTTCTCATTTCGGAAACAATAGCTGTATTTTGTGGGGAAATAAAGTATTAGAGGAGTTTAAGGATTGCACTGGTTGTTTTGAATTTGCCATAGCAAAAAAGATCTAGCCTGATCATAGATGACATATTTAACAGCAATAATTAAATTCGAATTTGCTTTATATAAACCAAAAAAACTAATAATTATTAATTATAAAAAATTATTATTACTGGTAAATAAGACAGCTATGATGAAACATTATTTTCACATACGATAAATTCAGAAACCAACACTGCTAATTCCAAAGCTGGCCTCTAATATTTTATTTCTCAACAAAATGCAGCTATGATCACGCAATTATGGTCGCTTTGAAGGTAGCGGAGTCGACGACAATCGACAATTTTAGGTCAAGGAAATAATAGTTTTGCCCTCTGCTAAATTATTAGCACTGGCTTATACTGATTCACGCTTAAAAGCGTCCTTATGGGTTTGCTAAAATCAACAAGGAACTTAAAAATTTGGCGTACGCACAGTTTTACACAAATCGATGAAAATATCCGTCCAAAACGAGAAAACTTTGTAATTGTTTCAAAGCTCTTGGTTCAAGAAATCTAGTAATAACCACAGATTTCCTGGTCGATAGTTTACACGTCCTCACTCAATTTCATATCCAGATATACTCAAGGTTGCAGCATAATTATAAATAGGCATTTCCCCCATTTTATTTGGAGACCAGTTGTTGAATTGATCTCTCGTATAATAGCTTCACTCAATTATTCCTTGATTTGTTCAAATACGATACCAGTTTCCAGAGAAGAAAGCCTTCTAAGTGGTTTGCTGACTGGTGTTTCGTCCATCAGAATGATCCTCATCTCTATTCTGTTGTTCCCCACTTACATTTCTTCAGAGAATACCGGATCATCTTTTTTGTATCTCTTGGCCAATATTTTATGGAACACAAACATTATTTTGATTTTAAAGTTGAGCCCACAACTCCAAAACTGATCTCTGTCTCATATAGATGTGGAATATCTAACAACAACAAACTTTTGAACAATTGGAAGATACAAAACCAAATTCCTTGCACATCTGATGATTTCCCTTGTTTAGGTAACTTTTATCAACACGTTTGTTTGCGCCGGTTTCTGGTTGAGTAGTGGGGTTTGAATTTGTTTATTTGAAACAAATCTACCAGTCGCAGCGATTTCTCACAGTTCTATCAGATTATTTGAATTAACTCCAAATTCCTCTTGCAAAAACTGCTTTAGATCATCCCTGCAATCGACTATGGTTTCATCGCCTACAAGAAACTTAGCTTAATAATATGTTAACATACAAGAACGGATTAATTTTCTTCCGCCAAAAGGTTTTCGCAGTTTCTTTTTTTCCCTGCTATCTGTTCTGGGGCCATGGCTCTCCCAACTCTTTCGCGGTTTGCTTATTTGCGTCCTTACCTTTACGCCTGTATTGGCCAATTCGAGGATGTACGGATATAGGTTCGATTTTATTACCATCTTCACATTGCATAGCTCCATGGCATGGAAGATGGGTCGGCCCATGAGTTTTGCACTCCGACAGGGGGTCGTAGATGTGTTCCTTTTCATCACAAATCGTAATTTGTTGATGAAAATTCCCTTTGCATCCTGCCCCTATCGGGATTCGAACCCGGTACTTCCCGATTCAAACGCCAAAGCTTTAACCACTATGCCATTTGGTCTGTTTTTGCAGTTTCGTAGACATCAGGAATCCAAGGAAAGTTGTCTTCGCTGTTCGATAAGTTGAAGTTAATTTTTTTCAAATTCAAATTCATTCGAATTCAAATTCCGTTTGCTTAAAAGAGGACGACGTTCGTTTCGTTCATGTCACTATTCAATATATCTCTATAGAAACGCTCCATTATCTGTTAACATAATTCGTTATTGAAAGATTTACTATAATCAATTTTACTTCTTCGGTTTGATACCAAAATAATTATAAGTACAAAACTTAAAATTTCTATCGATTTTAAAGGTTGATTGTTTCTGTGACGGCGCAGATAATTTAACTTTTCACCGACACTAGTGCTTTACTATTGAAATTCACTCTATCTAGTTATTAGTTTCTCTTATTCAGTTAATAGATTGTAATTTTTTTTACATTTTTCGTTGGAAAACGTATTTTTGTAACTCGCACAAAAACAAGTTTCACGACACGAACAAAACAACAATTTTCGTAATCACCCCCTTCCCTTTAATGAGAAAACCAAAAAATGCATCCTGGGGGGCTCAACAAGGGAAACTAGCAACTTTTATGATTCCGAAATAAACAGTACTTCTATAACATTAGTTTACAACCCTATTTATCAGCGGTTTCAGAAGTTGGATCTATCACTTATAAAAGCAAACATCTCATAATTTGACAGAGTAAGGCGTGAGAACAAGACAAAAAACCTCCGATACAAACTTTCAAATTAGTAGAGATGGTTTATATTTTTAAAATGACTCGACCATATTTAAAATAATTGGAACACACTATTATATATACATGAATTATTAAACATGAATACTTAGAAATGCCATTTAAAAATTAAAGATTGCCTAAAAATTGTGATTTCCTATCCTTTGCTTGAATATTTAAGTCGAGATGAAGAAGGAACCAATTCTTAAAAATTCAATTACTAAGTAACCTTTCATTCCATTTAATAACCACAATTCTGGGAAGGATAAAATACATTTTAAACAATTTTTGAAAAAAAAAATACCACACACAATACCACTAAATTATCCGATAAATTTAAAAAATACCAATGGAATAAATTTGACTAGATCTTGTTTAACCATCTAATATTTTTGTATCAGTTAAACCTATAAATAGCCCACAAAGATAATCAGTAAAATGAACCAACTTTATCTTCCTAACTTTTACGTTTTGTTTGTATAAACAAAATAAAATCGACCAATATACATTTCAAGTAAACATAGCAATTTTGATTGGAAAATACAACACATTAAGGAAACCAATCGAAACGAGCTAACGACGCAAAGGAAAAGGGAAAGAGGAAAGAAAAAGAGACTATATCTAAGCGCACAAACTTTTCCAATTAAAAAAAAATGTAATGAATTCTTAAATATTATGCTACTGTCAATATCTTAAAACGACGACAACGCAAAGTATATCCAAAAATTCACAGTAAACAAAATATCAACAACGATGCTAATATACCGGATAAACACTGCGCGGATCGAATCATTTACGAGATTAAGCTATATTTAATATGCTAAAAGTATATAACGAAAATAATTCAATAAAATTAAAATTAAAATAAAAAAAAGTTTTTCACAGCTCCGCCGCGACTTCCACCTTCCTTTACATTATAAGAATATATCTTTACAACAACGCTTGATAAACGCAACACACACAAAAAAAATTGCGAAAAGATATATAAATTTTCCCTAGCTAGATAAAATTGAATTAAAAAGATAACAAAAAGTTTTGTGTTCTGTAGATTTCCAAAGTGTTTCATACTTTTTGCCTAACTTTTCTCATCTCAAATAGAATAACAGGATTTGAATAAATTATAAGATAAAAAAAAATTACGTTGTCACCTAAATTTAATATTTTTTATTTTTTAATAAAAAGGGTTTTTGTTACTTTTTAATGTTAACCTTTTTTTTGCTCTCTAGCTATATACGAGTATAGAAGAAAAGTTGTTCCTTGGGTTAATATTTAATAAAAAACAAAAAAAAAATCAACAAGAAACCAACAAGGATATAAATTACACCAACAACACATTCTTTTGGTTTAATATAACTCAACAAAATTCCAAGATGAATTCTTTTTATTTTTATTAAATTTAGATTAAAAAATTAAATTAAGTAAATGTATCACGGAATTAGATATGATCCGCGCATACCTTATACGTTGCTTATATGAGTAAGAAAGTGTTGACTAGAAGAGAAGGAATTTTGTGTACAAGCAACTCATTTAACACCAGAACAAAGTTTTGAATTCGTCGTTTTGCAGGAAATCATTACGTATACCCCAACAAATCACTGCGGATTTTTTATTTAAATAATACAATTGCGACAAACTTGTTAAACATTACGTAGAACATGGTAATTTTGTGTAAATTTCGTAGAACAACCATGTATTAAGGAAATTGTCGTGTCTGAATTCTTTTTTATGTTTGTTGTATTTTAATGTATTTTTGTACTCGGTATACAATTATCTATTATAATAATATGTGGTATGTGGCGGATGTTCAATTACAGTTTTTCACGCAGCAGAACATTTTTTTATTTCGTTTAATGTCAGCGTAATAAATTTTTTCTGGCGAAAATAAATTATACGTTTGAATGGTTCGGTGGTTTAATAATTTATATTTTTGTCCTTCCGACGGTGAAATAACTACTAGGTAATATTAAAATAGCTAAAAACAAGAAAACTTTGAATAATTCAAGAAAATTGAAGATTGATTTACAACTACGAAACTTTTTTGGATCAATCAACATCTTGATTTAATTAAAAATTAATTCATATATCTAATATTACAGTTTTCTTATATTTTCTTGCAGTTTTCTTACTCCAAGAAACAGTTTCTTATTTTAAGAATTTATTTTCTTACTTTAAGAAACCGTTTTCTTATTTTAAGAAACCGATTTCTTACTTTAAGAAACCGTTTTTTTACTTTAGAAAGTCGTTTTCTTATATGGTTTTCTAATTATTATTTTTTTTAATTTTATTTTCGTTATCATTAATATTAAACATTTTATTTTAAAGAATAGGTTATTTTGCACCTAGCCATGATTCTTGTTGTATAAATATTTACAGAGATCAATTTTTTGAAGGTATTGTATACAATATTTGTAATAAAATACATTTCTAAATTTAAGAATAAATTAGACTGCTTTTTCCCTAATTTAAGAAAAATTAAACATCTTAATTTAATTTTATTTAATTGCTGAATAAAGAACATTTTTTATAATCTATGTTTGAATTATAGTGAGAAACATAAAATTTTATGACTAATCAAGGAAAAATAAAATCTAACTAACTGGAACAGTTGATATGAAACAAGATTGTTTCTTGTACAAATTTAATCAATAAAATGTTCCGCAAGAATTTTGTTTTAAATCAATATTTGGTACAGACTTGTTATTTTCTTTCTGTTCGACTCCGTTGAACCGGGTGGGATCATCAAACACGACTTTAAAATTGAAAACGTTCTGAAAAATATTTTCAAACATTCTGAATTAGTTTAATTGACCTTAAGGCTTTGGGCTGCCAAATTATGCATAAATTCAATTTTTAATGTATTTTCAGTATTCTAAGCGAAATAGTTTTCGAAATATGTGGTCGATATTAAATTTTAAATCTTTTGATAAGGTGGTGGCTAAGCAGGTAAACCAATTCTTACCTGAGGGGATTGTAAAATATTTTTTTGGAAAATTGGACCGACTTCTTATCATCATATGATAAAAGTCGAAATTTACATTGGAAATTGGATTTTTAACTTAGTGTTGACGTTATTTTAGCATATCGCATACTAGTGAATTATTTTCTCATGCCGTCACGATAATCTTTCTAGTTTGGACAATCATAAGAAATAGACAAATTATAAGCAACTGGAAAACAACACAGGGTTTATTTAACAGAAAATTGAAGAAACAAGTGTTTATTTTTAATTTTCATCATAACCAGACAACAACTTTCTTAATACACAAAAATAAATTTTAAAGCTAATCTGAAAATCTGCACAAAATAAAGACTATTAAAACTCAAGAAGGATTGATTAATTTCAGCCTGAGATATTTATACTCAAAACTAAACCAAAAGTTCGTCTCTAGCGCGTGAACAAATCTATATTATAGATATATGTAATATCGCCAAACCAGAAATTGTTGAATCAATATTTCTGTATTTGGCACACTCAAAAGTATCTCGAATAATCTTGACTCTCGTGATACCATGCAAGCTTCGCCACTTGAGATCAGAGGTACTACTTGGTTTCTTCACAGCACACTTAGCCCAAAACACAATTTTAGTATGACATTGCATCCAATCGGTCACACATAAAACTATCAAAAAAAACAAGGGTACGAATTGAATTACCTTGGATACGTTCTAGAGTTTTTGCAAAACTAATTTCAAAAGATGCGCACCAAGTTTACTTCTTTTCTTGGTGGCCATTTTCAAAACCAATCTCAAAAAGTCATTTAAGATTTCATTACCTGTTTATGAAAATCGTACCGAATTTAATCATAATTAAAAAGGAATCCACATAGTTCCGTTCCAGTCGGTCATATTCGGGAACCATCTGTAAATCATTATTAGTTCACAATGCTATCGTAAATATGCAATATTCTCAAAACTTGTACTTAAACAAGAAATTCTCTCAAAAATTCATATAAAGAACTACCTTAAAATTAAAGTAACGTAATCTATTTAATCAACCCAATCTACCTAATTTATCAAATCTATCTAATATTATTTCTAATCTATCTAATTCACTTAATCTATCTAATCTATCAAATCTATCTAATCTATCTAATCTATCTAATCTATCTAATCTATCTAATCTATCTAATCTATCTAATCTATCTAATCTATCTAATCTATCTAATCTATCTAATCTATCTAATCTATCTAATCTATCTAATCTATCTAATCTATCTAATCTATCTAATCTATCTAATCTATCTAATCTATCTAATCTATCTAATCTATCTAATCTATCTAATCTATCTAATCTATCTAATCTATCTAATCTATCTAATCTATCTAATCTATCTAATCTATCTAATCTATCTAATCTATCTATCTATCTAATCTATCTAATCTATCTAATCTATCTAATCTATCTAATCTATCTAATCTATCTAATCTATCTAATCTATCTAATCTATCTAATCTATCTAATCTATCTATCTATCTAATCTATCTAATCTAATATGCCTAATCTATCTAATTTATCTAATCTATCTTATTTAATTTGATCACGATGTACCGTGTTGCACTAGCATGTTACACGATGTTCCTAAATGTTGTAACGGATTGCTTCTTGTTCAGAATGTTGTGCCGGGTGGCGTGATGAATTTTGTATTAACTACTTGTGTGAATTTATATTTTGTAGCACTCCAAATTTCGTACGGCGGATGGAATTTGGGTTCTAAAATTATTTTTGAAGATAGTTCTGAAATATGGTTCAGCGAGGCATGCCCAAACTATTTTTTAGCCTGATAGTTATGAAATTTGGTGTGGTAGATGAAAATAGGATTCCAAAATGACTTTTGGAGGAAGTCGTGGAATTTGGTCATCTGGAACGAAACTAAATCAGTTTTTAACGATTACGAAAAAATTGTGTGTGGTGCATGAACAGTTTTTAATATGCCTACGACTTATTAACCGTCCGAGATCTTTAATATTGTCAACCTGGATGGACTATGCTAAAATAATGGTGGATGGAAATTGAACTCCGAAATTAATTCTAGAGAGAGTCCTGTAATATGTTCAACTAGGAAGAAATTAGACTATTTATTAACCGATTGATATGAAAATGGTGATTGGTAATTAGACATTGTAAAGATTTTTGGAGGAAGTTCTGAATTATGGCCAAATGTTAAAATTGTTTACCAAACATCGAAGTTACTGAGAGTTATAGGTTAGATTTAAGCGTTACTAAAATGACCAGGTCCCTTTTGTTATTTTTCCAAATTTTGTTGTTGTTGTGTGTTGTTTTCTTGTTTTGTAAATTTTGTCATTTTTATAAGATTCCGAACATCTGCAAAATAGCGAAACTCAACCATTTCTAAACAGATCAGGATACAACTCGAAACTCGATTTATAATAATTTATTTTGGTATTTTATGAACAACGAGAATCCATGGCCCAAGAGACCAAGCTTGGTTGGATAATAATCGGATGCATGAGATCAGAATGAGGGCATAGCTGATCGTACAATACGAACGGAAGAAGAGGAGAGCGCTGACGAACATTTTGTAAAAACGTGCAACGTGATTCCAATGGCAGGTATATCGTAAATTTACCCCTGGGAGAAAACGTTTCGGCACTAGGAAAATCACGAAAAACGGCCATTGCCAGACTAATTCAATTAGTAAGACGGTTCGCTAGAGATGTATATTCTTTGAACAAACATATGTAGAATTCATGAGAGAATACCTGAAATTAAAACATATGGCACCAGTGGATCAACCATCTCCGTGTCACAAGAATGAATCCAGCAAAATCTACTATATCCCACATCATGGCTCAAACTGATGGTCGTATTTGACGCATCAGCTTAAACAACAAACGGTATAAGTTTAGATGATATAATGCTAAACGGCCCAAATATTCAAGATGACTTAGATAATAATTCTAAGATGGAGAGAACATAGATATGTTATACCGGCAGACATAGAAAAAATGTTTAGACAACTTTGGATAGATGAAAACCAGAAAAACTATCAGAGAATTGTTTGGAGAGAAGGTTCTAGTTTTCAGGCAGCTAGTTTTCTAGCAATAAGAACATTGCACAAATTAGCGCAAGACGAAGCTGAAAACTATCTCGTGGCTTCTAAAATATTAAAGGAAGACTTTTACGTAGACGACATGAAACAGGAGGTGACACAAAAGCAGATGTTCTCAATGCTTATAATGAATTAACTGGCATAATGGCCAGAGGAGGATTTTTACTACGGAAATGAGCTTCGAATGATTCGACAATCCTTGCCGAAATTCCAAAAGAAATACAAAGCAATGGCACAATTACCATTAAATTGAACGACATAACTAAAACGTTGGTACTTTTATACAATCCAAGGGACCACTATAAGTTCAACACGCAACGTCTACCGCTTTCTACTTCAAACATCTTATCTAAAAGAACAAAGCTATCAGATGTATCAAAGATTTTTGACCCGATGGGCTGCCTTTCTCCAATTATAATCAGCAGCTGTTAATGCAAGATGTCTGGAATCGGCTGAGATTACAAATTGCGAATTAAACAACATTGATTCCATCGTCAAAAAGGTTGATGTTCATGGTTTTGCGGATGTATCTGAGAAGGCATTGACTGCGGTAGTTTACTACCGAGTTATTGATGAATAGGTGAAAACAAGTTTAATAATGGTCAGACCCAAAGTTGCACCGATAACGAATAAAATCACTATCCCAAGGATCACTAACTCAATAGTGAAGCTAGCAAACCATATTCGTGTTGCAATATGCCGATGCAAAAATGTATAGTTGGACAGAGTCAACAATCGCGTTAAGTTGGATTAAGGACAATATAAATAACTATAAACCATAAAGTCTAAACTATAAACCAGAAAGCTGCTTCCTCAAGCTGTATGACGTCACGGTTTAGAGTGCGGAAGCGAGTATATAGCCATATGCAAATGAGTATATAGCAAAAATCCTAACATACGGCTGATATCCAAAGTTAGTGAACACCATGACGAGTCATAACCAGCAAGTATAATAGTCCTAATTAATTGTATAATTTAAAAATCCTGGGATGGGATGATTTTAAAAATCCTGGGATGGGATGAAATTAGTGTTATCTGGTTCATCAGATTTTTATTTTTCTTGGGATGAAAAACTGGGATAACTTCACACACTTTAGAAAGGTGGGAAAAGGAGAAAAATAGACGAGTCGAGTAGTAAAAAAGTATGACAATGGAGAATGACGTATATTTTTAGTAGAACTAATGTTTTTTAATAAAACGTATTTTTGTGTTATCAACTAACCCTTTGACTTTCATTTTATTTAAATTCAAACATAAAATCCGGTTTTAGTTCAGAAGTGGGATAAAGTACTTAAAAATACGTGGAATAAAGTGCATTCGAATGAAATTATAAAAAAAACGGTGAATGTAAAATAAATTGAAAACGAAACGTGGATGTCTGTTAAGTTATTTACGAGCGAAATTTAACAGAAACTTGAACATCGAATATAATTTTTGGAGCGAGAGAAATTGCTTATTGAGCATGAGTGTATGCTAAATGAGGAATTAT
Organism: Nephrotoma guestfalica; assembly: GCA_963691935.1. Classification (NCBI taxonomy): domain Eukaryota; kingdom Metazoa; phylum Arthropoda; class Insecta; order Diptera; family Tipulidae; genus Nephrotoma; species Nephrotoma guestfalica. The sequence continues at coordinate 118,344,385 of OY829913.1, read as the reverse complement.
CGCGTTACCAAGCAAACGACGATAAACGTACTACATACCCGGAGGAAGATACCAACTATCGTAATTCTCAAAATCGATTTAACCTTACACATTGTGTTGTGATCGATATACTTCCAGAATTTGATCCTGAAAGGGCAGCATTATTACCGTCGGAACAATTCGTTCAAAAAGTTGAATCGTTGATGAATATTTATGAAATAAATGAACGAATTATTATATGTTAACAATCGGGAATAAACTAAAAGGATCGGCCAAATTATGGTTTAATTCAGTACAATGCGTGTTTACCAAGTGGAGAATATTTGCAACCGAATTGATGAAACATTTTAATTACATATGGGCGAAGCAGAGTTACACGACAAGTTACGATCGAAAATTGGCAAACTAGACCAAACATTAAATTGTGGGTGAATTGTATCGAGCGTATCGAGTGGTATTCGAGCATGCGATAAGGAAGTGCGCAGAGTGCACAGACTATAAACGCTGAATACAATTCGCATCGGCTGAATATATACAATAATATAAGTACGCCGGGAAAACCAGTTAACAAGGAAGCAACCAACGAAATTCGTCCAGCTAGGAACATAAGAATGTTATAACTGTTCAAAACCAGAAAATTTGTCTATAAATTGTCTATAAACTGATTGGAGCTCAAAAATTTTTCAATGGTAGAATAACAACTAACGGTGCGTGTTCCTACATCAAAACTGTAATGTTGAACTGTAATGATAAAGTAAGGTGGGCCTTGAAATGGAATGAAGTAATTGTAATGTGTTTGTCAAAGGATTTGCAGATGACGGTGTGGTTGCCAACGAGAAGATACGAGTGAGTGTTCAAAATGATGAAGTTGCCGATGAGATTGAGATGCTTATTGTTCCTGACCAATATTTAAATACACAATCTCTAATTGGCCAAAGCGATACTTATATGGAAATAAATATGGATAGTTGTATGCCTCCGAGTGAACACGAATGTTTGTTTAAGTTAATAACAAAATTCGGTAGTTGTTTTGCTCGAAATTTAAAAGAACTTGGGAAAACGGATGTTGAAATGGTCATTAAATTACATATTGACGAACCAGTTGTCTATCGACCTCATAGACTATATTACCATAAACGCGAAAAAGTTAAAACAATGATAAGTAAATTTTTGGAACATAATTTAATACGTGAATCTAAACCACCTTATGCTAGTCCAGTCGTCCTAGTTAAAAAGAAGGACGGCGATGAACGAATGTGTATTGGTTACCGACAAATGAATAATTTGATCAGTATCTGTTACCGATTATAGAAGATAAGCTATCACGTCTCAGTGGTTGTGGTTAATGCACTGTACTAGATTTAGCATCCGATTATTCAGCCTTATTGTGGTTGTCGTGTCGATTTATAAACGAAACGACAAAGTCGTGTCGCGAGGTTTTTTATTTTGTATTGTGTAACAAAAACGAAACGACTTATTAGTATTACCACATAAAAATGAGAACATTTCGTATTTTTGTGAATTTTTTCGCTTAAATTAGCTATTGTGAACAGTAATAAATTATAATCTGTCAAAATAACTATCAATATCAATAAAACAAATAAAAATAAAATATTATAATTAAATATTTAGTAATAAATATAATAAAATAAATTGTGCAAAGGAAAATGAATTCAGTTGATTTATTCTTCGAAGACGACAAACAAGCAATTATAGAATTGGCACGGAGAAGAACAATTTTGAGAGATGCATCGAATCCTCTTGAGTTGGACGATTTTACGTAAGTTTAAAACATGTTTGTTTTCTAATATTTACGGTATTTTTCATTTCATTTTCTTAATTTATTTTAAGTTTTATAACATATTTTCGACTATCAAAAGTGGCATTTATGTACGTATTAGAAGATGTGGAACCACATCTAAAAAATCAAATACGATTATCCTCAATTCCCAATATTTTAAAATTGGCATCTGTGCTAAGGTTTTTCGCGGAGGGTAGTTACCAGAGAGGTACAAGCAACGATTTTCTTATCGGCATGGCACAACCAACATTTTCTTTGGTCCTCACCGAGATCTTAAATGCATTAGAAACCATTTTATGTAGTAAATGGATTATTTTTAAAATGAGTGAGAATGAGAAACGCAATTGCAAAAATTTTTTTTATAATAAATGCAAAATCTCAGGCGCATTGGGTGTGTGGATGGCACGCACGTAAAGATTATCAAGCCAAAAGAAGAAGTACAGCATTTGTATTATAATAGAAAAGGATTTTTCAGTATTAATGTGTTGATAGTAAGTGTTAAAATAAAACTTCAAATGCATGTGATTACTAACATGAGTTTATTTTTTAGGTGGGTGATCATCAAATGAAAATTAGATATATAAATGGAAAACATCCAGGTTCTTCCCATGACGCTATGGTTTGGGATTTATCAAAACTGAAAACTCAACTGATGCTAGCCTCAGAGTCGGTATAACGAGTACCATTCAGTAGGAAGAAATATCGTGGAGAGGACGTTTGGCGTGTGGAAAAATAGATTCCGATGTGTTCTCGGTGCGCGTCAACTGCATTACAAGCCCGAAAAAGTCAAAAGCATTGCATAATATTTGCATCCACTATAGAGTGCAAGAGCCAAGTAAATATAATGAACCTGCAGCAGACATACACCTAGTTGAGTTGGACGAGGACACTGGCGAGGATATAGGGTATAACGAAGCAACTATTATACGGAATAAAATAGTAAACTCTTTATTATAGGAATTCTGATCTTATCATCCTTTTTAAAATAATTAAAATAATTATATTTAATAAAAATTGGTCATAAAATTAATTACAGCTTTCCTTTTTCAAATAAACATCACAATTTCAATTCATTTATTGCATATTATTGCATATCACAAATTCAATCATTTTAGGTACTTGGTAATTTTGTGTAAATATATATATTCTTTAATAGTAAGGCCCTTATTCTACCTGCCGGATTTCCAACTCCTGCCTTTTCAATTCCAGTAATTGCTGCTTTATCTTTAATTTATCAATCCTAAACTTTTGTTTTGATTTGAGATCTTCTTTGTAAAGTCTCAGGGTTTCTTCTTGAATTTCAGTAGCCCCCTGTTGACTTTTTAACCTATCCTTTTCCACGTAATATAATTTTTTTGTGTAGGCCAAATTCTCTTTTAAGTATCCGTTCGTGTCAGTAAATCCACTTTGAACACTTTTATAAATTATCTTGGATTTTCGTTTGATTATCCAATAGTCTAAAACGTTTTGAATTTAAATCAAATGGCATTTTTTTTCTTTTAATTCTATCATTTGAAACATTTTGAAGCGGCTCTACGACAGTTTCTCGTTCCGGTTCTTCTTCTTAGAAATAAGGCAACTCAAATATCCCGTTTTGAAGTTCCTCAGTAACTTGTAGGGCCCCAGTGGGCTCCGCTTCTGCGCCAAATTCATTTCCTGGAGGATTTACAGATTTTTTGATATTTAGTAGCTCTGCTACAGCCTCTTCTAAATTTGTAAGCACTATTTGGCGATTAGGACCGCCACCTGTACAGCTTATTTCAGTCTTATTATTAATTAATTTTTTACGAACTTTAAATTTTAGGTCTGCCCAAACCTTAATAAATTTAAAAATAAACAATTTTCAATATTTTACCTCTAATTCATTAAAACTTACTTTACTCCACCCATCTGGATCTCTTGTTGGAGGCCCTAAACTATTAAGATTTGTAGATATTTCTTCCCACTTGGTTTTCAAATCAGTTTTAAAATCTTTTCCCGATTTTAAATACCCACGCGCAATATCAGGATGTTCTTGCATTAGCTCCACTAGTCTCTCAAACTGATTTTTATTTGTAATTTTCCTAAAAATTAAATACGTAATTTTACGAAATCGATCTTATCTAAAAACTTAAATAATTAACAAAACATTATTTTTTAATTTTTTCTTAATTTGTTTTTATTCTATTTTAACTTCCTTTTTTTGAAATTGCACGTCGTATACGAATACACTAGAGTCGCGTACTAAAATGTCATCGACTAAAAGATGGCGGATTTACGACAAACGTCGTGTCGTAAACGACATTCACAATGCAAATTATCGCAGTCGTTTTGAAATTTACGTCGACACGACAACCACAATAAGGCTGATTATCTGATTACAACGTCCGATGAATCAATACCTCGTACACCTTTTCGTGTAAAATTAAAGAAGTGTCAGTTTTTCAAGGAGAAAGTTGAATTTCTTGGCCACCAAATTGATTCTCGTGACATACGACCAGGATCAAACAAAACTAATGCAATTTTAACATTTCCAACGCCTACAGATAATCATAAGGTACAACAATTGGTAATGAATCCATTAACTGGGCAAACGAGCAAACAACGTCGTTCGAGTTATTAAAAAGCAAGTTGGGAATTCACGATATTTTGACGTTGTATAATCCGGAGTTGGAACATGAGGTGTGCACCGATGCAAGTTCTAAAGGTCTCGCCGGTACACTATTTCAAAGAGATGGAAACGGTGAAACGAAACCTGTATCATATTTTAGTCGCCGAACAACGGATAACGAATGCAAATATCGGATTGTGCTGCGTTGACAATTTGCGCTAAGAAGAAGGATTTAATTTCAAGAATATGTAGGTGGTGGTTGCGATTGGCTGAATATGGCTTTAATAATGTTCATCGAAGTGGACAGAAGTCGATGATATTCAAAAAAGCATCGAAGTTATGAGTCGAAAACCAATTACTTCTGATGAACGACAGATGCATGCAGATTATACGATATATAAAGAATAATTGTACTGACTTGTACATGATGAACGAATGTGGGTTGTGCCTAGAACATTAAAGTGGCGTATAGCTGAAATAAATGACAACGATATGGGGCACCCGGACTATGTAAAGAAAGATATTTCGTCGTGTCTGGATTGTGGTTATACAAAATCGAAAGATGGAACAAAGGAAGGTGAAATGTATCCTATTGATAAGACGCCCATACCATATATTTATTATTGGCTCTTTTTTGCTTTTAATTAAATCTTTATATGTAATAATTTTTGTGTAATGTATTCTATTGTGTAATGGAAGCAGTGGTGTTCGATTAACTAACGCATCACCTGCCAGAAGATAAATTTAAGCATCTACAAAACATAAAATTGGCAGATCCATGGTTTAATAAACCAAGTCATATCGACATTATAATTGGAGCTGAATATTATCCAGCAATTGTGATGTTCATGCAGGTGGCTGAACTAACAAGCCGCTTCTAGAATGATCTTGATTAGGGTTTTGGTAAGTGGCCAATTTTAACGGAACTTAATCACATTTCTCAACAAATTGGAATGAAGCTTAATTCGTATGATAAAAAATCGTTCTTATATGAGATTCAGAGATGAGCTTCTAAAAAATAGATTAAATTAAGGCATTTCTCAACCAATTGGCACCGACCCCGGTTTACAAGTTGAAACACGATTCCAGATCGGTTGAAAATTAGTTACAGGGATAAACTCACTTAGTTTGTAATAAAGTTACTTATAAAATGCTCATTATTGTCGACATTATTATCAAACCAATATTTGCACTATAATTTATCACATATTGAAAACTATTTACAGCTTAATAGGATATTATGCGGATTTATATAATATGTACTTATAAATAGTGCGACTCCATTACTACAATATTATTTTGCCAAAAATTATTTGCAAAAAAAAAAATCCGCAAACCATAAAATTGTAAATATAGAGGAAAATTGGAAAATTGTTCAGTTGCACAGTATCAAATCGTAAATTAAATAAATAATATAGACAATACTAAATTATAATAATATATAAATACATATTCTGTGTGGTTGGCACCATTCCAAAATGTGTTACCCTTTAACACCAACACAGAACCAATAATAGTAATAATGTTAATCTGATTATAAGATTAGATGGGTTTCAACAAAATAACATTTACTAAATAAATTGGAAATTGGATTTTTGTTTGTGTTCCTTCTGTAAAAGGTGTTTGCATTTTATAATCTCGTATGTTCTCCGATACATAATATGGATATAAAATACCCCTTCCTTTCCACTTTATCATATCCAAAGTGACAATGTGTAAACGTACGTGAAACGAAAAATTTCCCTGATAAATGACTTTTATCTGTCAAACTCCAGTGTGGAATAAAAATAAAAATAATAAATCGATGTTTTTGTTATAACATAAATTTTCTAAAATATTTATCCTTCTATCGTGACAGCGAAAACTTTTAATTTTTCATCTGAAATAGATGGAGCGCTCGAAACAGGAAATGGTTTTATATTATACGAAATATTTTATAGCAGAGCAACATTTTTGAGGTTGAGAGCTACATACTACACTCGTATATGTGTGCATACATAATAAATATTATATTGAACCAGACATATTAGTTTTTGTATTACAACACTCTTATAACGTAATTCGAATATGTACAACTATTTATGTGTATGTAGTAATGTACATACGAGTAGATAATATAATCTGGCTTAGACGTTTGAGAAAATTATAATTTTAATCCACCTACAAAACTCCCACAAGAGTAAAAACAAATACCACAAAATTTTCTATTTTTGGCAACTAAACCAAACTACATATTATGCTCGTATATACTAAATGTATTGATATTTATTTTTACATCTGAAAATTTGGTATTTTTCCACCCAAAAAATAAAAATAAAAAAATTTAAAAAGTGGGATTAACTTAAGATGACAAACAAAAAAATAAGCAACGACGAAATTGGGAAGAAAAACAAATATTTTTCAATTTATTTTAATACAGGCACGTATACATGGTGTGGCATTTTAAAGTACTTTTATTTAATTCGAAAGTAATGGAATATAATGTTTTTACTTTACAATTACAAAAGTAAGTAAAATTATCGTGCGAAATTACGTTTATCACGAGTTTAGGGTTACGGTACATTTTTCATCTATTTTTGTTCGTATTACGTCTCCTTCCCATTGTTTGGTTTTGTCACCAATTCGAGATTGGATCGAGGTGGATGCAGTATTTCATTGAGCTCGCAATCTCGTACTGTTTGTTCTACAAAATCATTGTCATGTAAAACCAACTTATGCAAGAAACCCACATAATAAGTCCCTGTTATTGTAGTTCTATCAGGAAAATAGTCAATCATCAAAATTTCTCCAGCATCCCTAAAAAATGGTTGAAACTTAAACTTTTCCGATGGTGGATTTCCCTAAGCTAACAATCGCATGGATTCCTGTTTCAACTCTGTGATCATAACTGTGTGATCTGGTTTATAAATTTAACTGGATCGTCTTCACTCGTTTCGAAAATTAACTTAAAAGTATCTACTTGATATTTTTTTTGTTCCATAGTTAACAGTCCCAGGAGGAACCCATCTTGTACTAGCTTTTGACAGTTTAAAATGATTGTGTCAAGTAGTTCCTGGCAGTGTTGGATAGATATATTTAATATCATTCGTCTGTCGTCCAATATAAAACCCGCGTTTAAAACGACCATGCCGTGATTACCAGTAACTGCCGGTCTTCCACAACGGGTTCATCTTCCAGTGACTCTCTACCTTGAATTTAAATAAACGGGCCCACGTCTGATTTTGAATAAACGAACCCAGTTGTATAAAAAGGACTAGACTTTTTTTATTATCTTTAGAATCTGTTCTGGGGCCGCGGCTCTCTCAACTCTTTCGCGGTTTGCTTTTCCCGTCCTTACTTTTACGCCGTTGCCAGCCAATTCGAGGACGTACAGCTATAGGTCCCGTTTTCGTACAACTACCATCTGTACATTGCATAGCTCCATGCCAGCCTATAGTACTGACATGGAAGATAATTCGGCCCATGAATTCTGCACTCCTGCACACATAATCGCGCAATAATCTTCTGCTTCGGTCTGATATACGAATTAGATGAAAGATCCTAAGCATAAAGGCATGGACATTTATTTAACTTCACGGAAACCTGCTAAAATTTGATTTTTAACCGTTTGTAAACGTCAAATCCGTGGTTTTAGTAGATTAGGCGCAAACATTCTGAACCTATAAACAATTATCAACAGAAATTCAATTTCTTTTTCGAAAAGGGTCGCGTGAGTTTGACAACAGATTTATGTTTATATTACATAAATAATATTCTAGAATTTTAATCAAAACGTAAATTGAAATCCAAACTAACCAAACATACGAGTATGTGAAATACGGTTCCGATCAAAAATATTTTACCGACCAAACGGCACAGTGGTTAAAGCTTTGGCGTTTGTGCAGATGGTTCTAGGCAAATTGGACATATAACCGCAAGTTCACGATTTGGCTAGTGCTTAAAATAAGGAGGTCAAAAGTGAACCGCGGAAGAGTTGGGAGTGCTTCGGGCCCAGAACAGGTTGCATAATTAATAAAAAAAAACAATATTTTGGCAAACTTCAGTCGTTACATATAAAGTCAAATAACTTTATTAGGTCATTTATGTATTTTGTGAGCGTAAGTCGAATATTCCCTTTAAAAATAAATCCGACAATAGTTACAAACATAGTTTTATTTAAAGATGGTTGGATTTAAACCATTACATATATTAAAGTGCTGGAGGAGCTGAAACCTCACCAAATAATCCGAACTTCCGGCACTCACAAATCGGGGAAATATGCAGATCATCAAACAATAACAGCCCCCTCCCTAAACCGTAACAGACCCCCATTAAATATATCACTGTTAAGGAATATTACACTGCGCCCATAGCACAACCATTACTTAGTTAGTGATCAAACCTATATATAGGGTTTTTCAATAAGAGTGATATGATTTCTTTAAAAAGTAAAACACACTAATTGTTAAGGAAATTGAAATGATTTTTATTTAATGTGAAGTAAAATCGATACAATTAAGTTCTGAATAAAACGTCATTCAAATGGCCTCCACCACTTCTTCTGCAGGAACGAATTCGATGAACCCAATTTTCGAGCACTTTTTCCATTAAATTAAGTCGTATGTCACGAATAGCACGTTCAATATTGACTTGTAAAGCTTGAAGAAAGTTTGGTTTATTGCTAAAGACCAATGACTTCAAATAATCCCACAAGAAATAGTCTAATGGTGTTAAATCACAACTTCTTGGAGGCCATTCAGAATCTCCAAACTTTTCTCGTAATAATTCAATTGTTGCACTTGCTGTGTGGCACGTAGCCCCGTCCTGTTGGAATCAAATGTTGTCAAGATCAACTTCTTCCAATTTCGGCCATAAAAAGTTGGTTATCATCGATCTATACCGATCTCCATTGACAGTTACGGTGTTACCAGCTCATTTCGAAAAAATACGGACCGATGATTCCACCAGACCAAAAACCACACCAAATTGTCAATTTAGGTGAATGTAATGGTTTTTCATGAATAATTTGTGGATTTTCTTCGCACCAGAATCGACAGTTTTGTTTATTTACCGCACCACTCAGATGAAAGTGAGCCTCATCGGAGAAGACCTCATTTTCGGTAAATGCGGCTTTATGTTAAACTGCGTCATATTTCTCGGCAAAGTTGACTGAATGTATTGAAAGAGAGCAAAACCAACCAATCAATACACCTTATTTTGTGTGCCCGTTAGTATTAAAAATGTTAACCACAACGACTCGATATCGTTTTTTCATCAATGTAGGGAAATAAAAATCATAACGATAATCATCTTACTTCATTTCTAAATCTAAATTTTCAGGAAAAATTTACCATAGGTTAACATTATGTGCGTTAAGGCAATATTAAAAACCTAAACTGAATGTTTCCAATTACTGAATCAAATTCTAAGAAAGTCTTCTTATTAGAGATTTTCAAATTCGTTGCTATAAAGTAGCATAAATCTTCCCCAATCACCTCAAATTGTTCCAAAGCGCCTCAAATTTTAATTAAGTCATTTCAAAGTATCTCAAATCGTAATAAAATCGTCTTAATCGCCTCAAACCGACTTAAATTGTAATCAAATCATTGCAAATCATCTTAAATCGTTCCAAATCATCCCAAATCGTTCCAAATTGCCTCAAATCGTTCCAAATTGGAAGCAAATCCTTCCAAATCATCTCAAACCGTAATAATATCGTTCCAACTAACCTCAAATTTCCTCCAATCGTCTCAAATTGCAATAAAATCGTTCTAAATGATCTCAAATCACATGTTTTTCGGAAAGGTACACATTTCGGATGCACCCCTAATTCACCAAAATATTCACCACACGTGAAGTAAATATTCGCTAAGTACTATAGTTTTAACATCTGCGCTTTGCCATTTAGCTCCAACTTACTTACTTCTACAGAACTGTTAAATTCAAACAGCGTATAGACGCTTAATAATTTATTACGATGGAATGTTTTCAGAACGGTTTGTGAAATTTCCACAAAAGGCGGCATTTATGTTTTTCTCAATAGATAATCATTTTTAAAAGAGCTTTGTTCTACATCCCCAAAACTAATTGGGGATTTAAAAAATTTTAAAAAATTATACCTAAGTTCTATGTCTCAATGAATCAATTAAGAAATTTGAAATTTAAAGCGTTATTAAATGGAAACTGCGGAAAGATTCATTATTTTGTTATAAAGAGTGTTATTTTAGCGGTTCATATCTTTAAGCTGGCAACACTGTTTTGCTTGACAACCGATTTGAAAGCTGATACTTGCTTTGTCATTAGTTTTACTCACTTTAGAAATTATAATCAGTTTTTAAATTTTATAATTTATGCGAGAGGTCATGCGGAATTTGCAGTAAAATTTAATAGATAAAAACGACTACCATTGAGATTATCTCAAGAACCGTGCCACTTAGTTGCGGAAATATGAATAGAAACCCTTCAAATTAAAAATAACTCATTAGGTTAATGAGGTCAATTATATTTAAGCTGTTCCAAAATACGACTGGATGAATGACTCACTCGGGTTTAGACAATTGAGTGATTATAATTAACTAACAATAAAATAATCAAAATAGTATTTCATCGTAAAGCTACAAATATTTTTAAAAATGTAAACTAAAAGCATAATCGGCAAAAAAAAGTTTGGGTGAAATATATTCTGAGAACCATAGAAAAGCCAATACGTAATGGTAAATTCCACAAAATTTAGAAGTCGAATGGGAATTAAGAAATATTTAAATGTACGAGTAATTCCATGCATAATAGTAGTTGTATTAGTAATATTGTGTAGTAGTCGTAGAAAAGTAATGTACATTTATGAAATATTTTTATATAATCATTAGATGGCGCTGTATGGTGCTTATCTTTTAGGAGTGAAGTATGGAAGTTGAGTTTTGGCTGACTGAGGATCATATCGTTTTCGAATAAATAAAATACGAATAAATACGAGTAATCAAAGTCGTTTTATTTTAAATAAATAAAAGTTCTCTACAATTCAGAAGTGGGATATATATGGGTTAAATCAATACAACGTCAAATTATTGATTTTCGTTAAATAATGAAAAATAAAAAATAAAAATCAAGTGTGTACTATACCGCCAAACTGTTATCCGAGGAAATAAATAAGCTTCAAAGTGTGATAAATAACATTGAACGCGAACTTACATTAATTATAAACCGACGAGAGCATAAAATGTCAATATCAGTGCCGTCTAATTTTTACGAGGTATCCGTTGTTGCAACGAGTTTTCCAGCGAATCAGATACATAAACAAGAGAAACAATCACCACGGCCTGGGGCCTATTTAACCAAAAACTAATCACTTTGCACTTTGCAAAATTTTGATAAGTGAAAAGTCTTTTACAGATTATAAGAACTTTGCAAATGAAACTTCGTTTTTTATTGCTCTTATGTTGCTGATTAGTCAAGAAATAATCCCAAATTTTTGCTATATTCACTAAATTACTTATATTAGTTAACACATTATACGTAGCGCATTATTCGCGCATACAAAATTCCACTCTCACGTTAAAATGCATGTGATAGATAGTTCACGTTGCACAAAATAATTTATCGTCGCGCGTAAATATTGCAATGCGCTTAGTCAACATAATCATATTATAAATACATGTAACATGCTATGTAACAACATGAATCTTAGTATACAAATAAAAGTGGAAGGTTGTGATAACCGTCAACAAAAAAATAAATTTTTTTACATTTGATTCTGAATGTGAAATTAACTGGCGCCCGAGCAGGAACCATCTAAGTGTTGTGAAAGTAAGAAAAAGTGTCGCACGTAAAATTTCACCGAAATTAAGTTAATTTTAGAAAGCATATAAAAATAAAAATAATAAATAATAAAGTATAAATAATATAATTATATGAAGTGAAAAATAAATAATATAAAGTGAAGCGAAGCAACGTTATAAAAAGTCTTAACGAAAGTAAAACCTTGCGGCAAACAAATTTTCGAAAACTACGCGCAGCTCGACAGTCGCAAATAACGACATAAAACAAGGCCCCGTAGTAGTGAATAAACAAACCGGAGTCTTAATGCGACAAATATAGCTTAAGACAACCAACCGGACATTCCGTATTGAAGACAACGATTTGGTCCCCACACATAAGGACAACCACCGGGAAACGTGTGCATTTCTATACGGATTCATCAAACTAAAATGAATGTCCTACATTTCACTACCATCGTATTACTGTAAGTGATCCAAATTTATTTTATTACTATTATAAGTGATAATTTATTGCTTAGGCAATCATATAAAGAAAAGTTTAAAATTTTGAAATTTAAAGTAAAGCTAAATTAATTTAAAGAAATAATCAATCGTATAGAGTAAAATAGTTTGAAGATAAATAAATAAAAGTGAGAGAGTGTTAAAATTCTGAAAATAATTATTTCTGCTTAAATTAAAAATTAAAATAAAGCAAAGTAAAATTAAAATAATTTAAAGATAAATAAACGAGAAAGTTTTTAGTAAAATATAATAAATAAATAAAAAGATTTATTTTTTGAAAATATAAAAAAAAAATAAATAAACATATAACAAAAGTAGAGAGTTATTACACAAAATATTTAAAGTAAAATCAAGAAGGAAAAATAATTGAAATTAAATTATATGAAAAACAAAATCGAATTACAAATTTGTTTTGTTTAAAGAATAAATTTTAAAATAGTTGAATATAATTGTTAAATACAAAATTTAAAAAATATTCTTTACGTAACAGATTGATAAAAATTGTTTACCAGATTGATAAAAGCATCAATCGTGCTTCGTAACGTAAATTTTATTTGCCACTCCAGCCAAATTATATTCCAATTTCTATATTGGCTATAATGACTGAACCATCTACAATTAATGCCCACAGCACTCTTCGACCCCCTGTACTAAATACAAACACTCGTAATAATGCAACTCAGATCGACTTAACTGAGCTGATAGAACAAGTTAGCCAAATAGTTAAACATATATTGACAAGAGATGGTCCAACAATAATCTCAAAAATCCTAAATCCAAACAGTGACCTAAACGACGATGAAGATCAGACGATCAATGCTACCAATGATAGAAACCTATAAGAGCTAGACAAGATTCCGGATATAGTCAAAAGTTTAAGGGAATTTTCGGGCCAACCCAGTGAGTTTAGCTCTTGGAAAAAGAATGTCGATCGCATGCTCAAACTATACGAGCATTTAAAGGGAGCCTCTAAATACTACTACGGAATCCTAAGCGTGGTGCGCAATAAAATCGTTGGTCACGCCGATATTGCACTGGAGTCTTATAACACTCCTCTAAATTGGGTCAAAATATCTAGATGCCTCACTCTGCATTATGCAGACAAGAGAGATCTAGGCACGCTAGAGTACCAGATGACTGGTCCAAGTAAACCACTCAGTTTAAGAATTCTATCAAATAGTGTACCAACATCTCCGCTAATATTGAGTAAATTGGGATGTATGGACATGGGTAACGAGTCTTTGAGTAACATGACTCGATCATATAGAGAAAAAGCGCTCGATACTTTCGTTCGCGGACTAACAGGCGACTTACCCAGGCTTCTCAGCATTAGAGAGCCCGTCGATTTGCCACAGGCGTTACACCTTTGCTTAAAATTGCAAAATAGTGATTACAGAACTCAATACGCAAACAATAGCCACTATAACTTACAACGTAAACAGCATCTTCCGCCTCCTCTTCCACCAAAACGAAACAATAGTCACCATTACAATTTTCAGCGACCATTCTACCCAGAACTCCTACATAATCCTCAAACTCTTACCCAATGTGGGATACCAACATAGACCTCCCCAGAAACTAGAGGCTATGGAAGTAGATCCTAGTGCTCGGTCTAAACGCCTCAATTACATGAATCGGCCAAGGATGAATCGATTTCCGCAAAAAAGGCCAATGAACAATCAATCCCAACCAGCAAATAATCCAAACAAAATTCAAATAATATTCCATACTGAATCGTATGAAGGCGAGATAGAATCCCCAGAAGCCTACGAGCAGGAAGCCTATCTAGAACAGAATGACGAAAATTCTTATGAAATAAATGAACAAACACTACCAGATTACATTGAATCTGTAGTAAACCCCCATTTCGAGGAACCTGAAGAATTGGAAGATATCTATTTTTTAAATTCTTCCGATCCTCACTCCCATATTACGAATTGAAAATCTGGAATGGAGAGACCCTAAAATTTCTGATAGACACAGGGTCTAATACAAATTACATACAAACAAAACACGTACGAAATCCCATAGCTAATCCGAAACCATTTTTCGCTAACTCCGTCGGAGGAAACATAAAAATCACACATCATGGATTCATTAATTTATTCGGCCCGAACCAAAAAGAATTAAAATTTTATATCCTACCTACATTGACTTCATTTAACGGAATAATCGGGAATGATTCACTTAGGCAACTCCAGGCTGTGATTCACATAAAGGAGGGGCATAAGAACATTTTCCCGAACACCAAAATTATACTCAAACAGCACGAGTCTAGGGACATAAATAAAATTAATTTAAGAACATCTCATATGAGTCAAAAACAAATACATAAACTTGATACTCTTATAAAAAACTGTCCGAAACTGTTTGCCGATTCCGATAAAAAATTAACCTTCACTACTACGATTAAAGGCGACATACGTACTATCTCAGACACACCCGTCTACTCGAGAGCCTATCCATATCCCATGGCTCTGAAAGGCGAAGTCGAAAGACAGGTCAATGAATTACTAGAGGTAGGTATAATTAGACCATCGAGATCACCTTATAACTCTCCTGTCTGGGTAGTCCCAAAAAAATTGGATGCGTCTGGTGAGAAGAAATATCGCATGGTGATTGATTATCGCAAATCAAATTCAATCACCATCCCAGATAAATATCCGATCCATGAGATTAATGAAGTGTTAGCAAATCTCGGTAGAAACAAGTATTTTACGAACCTTGACCTTAAGAGTGGGTTTCATCAGATTCCATTCAAAGATTCGGCTATTGAAAAGACTGCCTTTCCAATTAACAATGGAAAATTCGAATTTGTTCGATTACCTTTCGGCCTTAAAAATACTCCTTCAATCTTTCAAAGAGCATTGGACGATATCCTGATATTGGCCGTAGATGTTATGTTTATATCGATGATATAATTATCTTTGGTGAAGATGAAAACGAACATTTTACTAATATCGAAGCTGTATTCAGAACTTTGGAGAACGCCAACCTTAAGGGACAATTAGACAAATGTGAATTTCTACAAACCGAAGTAGAATTCTTGGGCTTTATTGTAGGTACCGATGGAATTAAACCTAATAATAAAAAAATTCAGGCAATCGTTCAACTACCTCCTCCCAACAACCTTAAGGGATTAAGATTATGTTTGGGCATATCAGGATATTATCGCCGCTTTATTAAAGACTACGCAAAATTGGCGAAACCCCTGACATCTCTTTTACGAGGGGAAGTTGGAGGCGTGTCTAAAAAAGTCTCAAAAAAACGATAAAACGCTATAAATGCATTCAACAAACTAAAATCCACTCTAATATCAGATGAAGTATTGCTCGTCCATCCAGATTTCAATAAAAATTTCGAATTAACAACGGATGCATCGGTTTTCGCCATTGACACTGTGTTAACCCAAAATGATAAACCTATCACATTCATTTCAAGGACATTAAGCAAGGCCGAAGAAAATTATGCCACAAATGAGAAGGAAATGTTGGCAATAATTTGGGCCCTTAATTCCTTGAGGAATTATCTCTGTGATTCACGACAAGTTGTAATTTTGACCGACCACCAACCACTAACCTATGCACTAAGCAATAAAAACAGCAATTCGAAAATGAAGCGATAGAAATCAATACTGGAAGAGTACAACTATCAATTAAAATACAAACCCGGAAAAACCAGCCTATTTCGTCTGAAGTAAATGCTATGTCTGACACCCAACATAGTGACGAAAGTTCTGGTCATGATTTAATTCCCATAGCAGATTCTCATATTTATGTATTCCGTAATCAGCTTATTCTGAAAATCGGCGAATATGAGCATAGTTACCAAATCAAAACTTTTTTTTCTTCTCGTTATACACGACATATTTTTTCACAGCCAGATTACAATGACTCTGAGCTTATAAACATTTTCAAAAGATACCTGAATCCCAATATAGTTAACGGTCTCCACAATTTACCCTATTCACTTTAGAAGTTACAAAATTAGATTCACACACAAAATGGTAGAAGATATGGAAGACGAAATACAGCAAGATGAATTAATTCTTAAAGAACACAAGCGAGCTCATAGGAACGGATGTGAAAATCGACAAAAAATCAAACAAAGGTATTATTCCCCAAAAATGGCAGCAAAAATAAACAACCTAGTAAAAAGCTGCACGATATGCAAGGAGAATAAATATGATAGGCATCCTAATAATCAGGAAATACACGCCACGCCTATCCCCACATATCCAGGCCACACTCTCCATATCGACATATTCTCTACAGAAAATAAATTAGTCTTAACCGCTGTAGATAAATTTACGAAGCTTGCTCAAACTAAAATAATAGAATCTAGAGCCGTGGAACACATTAAAACGCCACTACAAGATATCCTTTATTACTTGTGGGTCCCTGTAGCTGTCGTAGTAATAGACAACGAGAAATCCCTAAATTCTGCGTCCATCATTTCAATGATGTCCGACGACCTCCATATTAAAGTATTCACGACGCCACCATATAAGAGTGAAGTGAACGGACAGGTAGAGCGATTCCATTCGACCCTGTCAATATTGGTAAATTGAACAATATTGGTAAATTAAAGAATAAGCAGACCAAAGATATTAAATACCATAATCACAAACGAAAACCCGTCAAACAATATGCTCCTGGAGAAATCATATATGTGAAGCATAATAGACGATTAGGTTCAAAGTTGAGTATTCGGTTTATTAAAGAAATAGTCAAGGAAAACAAAAATTCAATCGTTATCACTAAGAACGGTGCATAAGAGCAATATCAGAAATTAATACAGCCATGGAAAATTTTATTGTAGGTACCCTCTTGGTTATGCATTCGCGGGAATACAATTGCTGGATTTTACCAACTCTCTGCTTGCATCCATTCATACAGGCCAAGCTAAACTGCGAACGGGAACTTTCAAACTGATTCATGCAAACGATCTAAGTGAATATGAAAACGCTACGCACGAAATTACCTCATTAATCGACGCGGACAGATGCAAAGAACATCACCTCTATCCCTACATATCCCACGAGCTGGATCAAATTAACAACTTAATAGAAAACTTGAAACCAAGGAAATATAAAAGATCATTAACTTCATAGGAAGCGCATGGAAATGGGTCGCCGGGAATCATGGTAGTAATTAACAATCTGATTACGGGAAGAATTAAAACCTTACTAGGCTAAGCAATGAAATAAATAAATCATTAAAAAATAATGAAGATTTGAATAATAATATTATGTTAAAAGAGGATTTACAAAACATTAATTATGCAATACACTGGGCAAAGTCCGGTATAATTAACTCGTTAATATTATCTCGCCAAGAAATAAAATTAGTAATAAATACATTTAAAGAAGAAAACCTGCCCTTTTCAACTGTTGAAGAGGCTCCCAATTTTTCGGAAATTAAAATTTTAACAAATCATAACACTATATTATATATTGTCAATATTCCCATAACCGATCACAAAATATATCAAAAAATTATCGTAAAACCGGTTAAAAGAGATAAAATTGCCACAGAAGTATTGCATGAAATAAAAATAGTAAAACACTAAATTTTGTTTCCATTTGTAAAACCAGTAATGTAATCAATTTAACAAATTCCTCTTGTATACCAAATATGTTTAAGAGTACCAAAGCGGATTGCAATATGGTTAATAATCAAGCCAGTATAGAAGCCATTCCACAAAAATTCAACGGCACCTTTTTTAATTGGATTCAACAACATTTCTATAACTGTCAATGGAAAGACATTCATTTCCAAAGAAGAATCTCAATATCAAATCTTACCGGCTATCCTACATCCTTTCCCTAAAGAAAAACGAGTGAAAAAATTATTGTCACTCGAGATGATGGACGAACTCCACATCAACAATACAAATCATATCGAAATGCTCCAAACAGATTCCAATACACAACGACTATCAACTTATGGTATCATCATTGTCATGAGTGCAATCTTGCTGGTAATAGCATTCAAAACCTTCAGACCAAAAGCTTCAAAAATTGTCATTCACGCACCACCCGATACGCCGAAACAAACTTCAGTAAGAATTTCTCAATCTGATGACATTCCCCAGCGTTCTTCTGACAACAGACCTAAATTTAACAACATACCATTTTTTTAAGTGATTGAGGGCAATCACATTTAAAGGAGGAAGAGTTAACACGTTATACGTAGCGCATTGAACTCTAGATTCCAGACAGTCCACGTTAAACGTATATTAGATCGTCAAAAATGATTCGACGTGAATAATTATTCGGAAACGATGTAAGAAATAAAAATATGTATCAAAAAAGGATACATTTCAGAATATCCAACGAATGTTCATTTAAAGCAGAATTTATTTTACAAAATATAGGGGACCTTATTAAGCACAAAACTACAAAAAATAAGGCATTGACTCCAAAACAACAACTATTACTGTGCCTTCATTGGCTTGGCAATGGATGTCAATATCATGGTGTGGGTACCATGCACGGCGTTACAAAGGGGACTGTTGGCACCACGGTACGTCGCGTTTGTAACGCAATAGTCGAAAATGTATTTCCAAAAATTGTGTGTTGGCCAGAAAACGTGGCGGACATTGGCCCTAATTTGTATATAAAAGGAGGGTTTCCAAATGTTTGTGGATGTGTTGATGGTACAATAATTAATATTGAAGTTATGTTTGTTGACAGACATGGAAATCATTCACTAAATGTAATGATGATATGCGGACCGAACAATTTATTTTATGCCGTCAATGCCAATTGGCCTGGAAGCGTGCATGATTCTCGAGTGTTGCGTAACTCAGCAGTATTTCACAAGTAACTAATTTAAAAAAAATCAACTGATGTTATTTGCATAGATTTTTTTGTATTTACAGATTTCAAAGTGTTTGGAGACCACCCTTTGAAGGATTTTAGGCGATAGTGCATATCCACTCAAAAATTAGTTGATCCCACCAATAAATTAAAATTCAGAAGATACATCTGTCCAGAATTTTAATAATGCACACAAAAGAACTCGTCGTCTAGTTGAGGATAGTTTTGAAATTTTAAAAGAAAAGTTCCCTTGTTTGAATTATTTAAGACTACGTCCTAGAACCGCAGCAAAAATTGTACTCACTTGTTCAACAATACACAATATTGCTTGCACGATAGCTCGAGAATATAGAAGTGAAGATTTATTGATGGTTGATGGCACTGAAGTAACAACAAACAACAATAATGTATTGCTATATAAAATAAAAATATATAATATATATTTTTTTTATTTATAATAAAATAAAAATTTTAAAGATATAAAAATTTAATTTTCTAATTCTAAAACCTCAATTAAAATTTCAGAATTTATTTCTGTTGTGGTTTCGGGATATGTTGTACGTCGATCTCGTCCTGGCACTAAATCACTTGTTATTTCTGACGGCGTTAAATTAAGTCCCCTTTCCAATTTTACCTGACTTACCTGACTCACCATAGCTCTCCAAATCACGAACAATATAATGATTAAAAATGTTAGGTCATTATTGAGTATTTAAAAAAAAGGAAGTATTTTGATAGGTCATAGTTTTGTTTATTAATATCAACAATCGTAATAGATGCATTAACCTACAGTTCAGGTGCTAAATCTTCAACTACTGTGCACCTTGTCCGGTCAAATTTATTTCGCTATCGGTACTAATAGACTACACTACAAGTAGTTGTTTGATGCTTCCTGCAAAACTTCATCGCGAGTGGCGCTTAATCAATTAATAAAGAATAAACCAAAAATCTTTTTCATTGAACTGAGATCGATTTAAGGAGGACAAAACACCGAATTGTATGAACCGCAGATGTCACAAACTTATCACTGTAGCCTATCTAGTAATAAGGACACTACCAGTCAAATTGACAACTGATGGAGGTAAGAACTATCTCTTATTCAGATTTTTATTTTCTCGATCAATAATCGTATACTTTGTAATCCGAGCATTAGTCAAATTTATTCGACCCTGAAAATGTACCTCAACTAAAACGGATACACCAATTATCACCATTCCATAGAAGGCAAAGCACACACTAAGACAATGTGAGGTCTGGAAGAAGCGAGTGCGTTTGCATTTTATTGGGAAAAGGACATATTAATACTGCTCTTAGTTAACATTGGATTAGAATCTACGAATAATCTTGTTAAACAAAAGTGACAAACAATTGACAATGTATACAAAAACTTTCTTCAAAGCGTTCGAAATAAATTGAGATCATCGCGATAATCTTTGCACATAGAAGCAGTAAATGGATTGATAACAGAAACGATTATAACTGGATTTCACAAATTAACGTTACATAGGCGATTTCGCAGGGATATCTATTCATATAAAGGAAGTAATTGTGTTTGCAACAGTTCAGTATTGAATTTAAAAAGGATCAAGTAACTTGATATTTTTTATCCCCGGCTGAACCGCAATTTGGTGCATTATACATCAGTTATAACAACGTCAACAATAGAAGAAAATTTAACCCAATTTAACAGTCGGAATTTTATGAAAAATACGAAGCATTCCCGTGCAATCAATGGAATATTTGGAGAGTGAAAAGAAAGTGCATACTGGCTTGGAAATATTTTGGTTCATGTTGTTCCAATAAAATGAATCCAGAAAAAATACAAAAGAGCAATAAGCAAACTATATAACTAGGCAGCATATCGAAGGAGACAATGTTTCTCCGCTAGTGCTTGCTTACGACACAATATGTAAATCACTATTTACCTGAAAATTAATCGAGAAACTGAAAGAAATTTCACATGAGATGGACCTTGGTAATGCAAGATAACTTAAACTCATATTGAGAACAAAACCTCAAAGCAGATCGTTTGATAAACAAGCTTTGGTCCTCCAACAACTACTTGTTAAAGAAAAGTTGGAAATTATTAAATCATGGTGTTAGTGTTTAAATGACATGATGGCGTCGGGTGTGTAACGAAATCCCGGTTTTCAATATCGCGGTTTTTAAAATCCCGGTTTTCAAAATCCTGGTTTTCAAAATCCCGGTTTTGGATAAAAAAATCCCGATTTTTAGGAAATCCCGGTTTGAATTTTTAAAATTTTATTTTCCGTTGTAATTGTTTGATTATTTTATAAATAAATGATGAATATTTAGTAAAATAGTTTTTCTGGGATCGACATAAAATATTGCATTTCCAAATATTGCGTTTTTTATTAATCTCGCAACAATGTTGCAAGTACAGAATCTGACAATTACAAGATCTTGCATAACAAAATGGTGCAATTATTTTTCTTTTTAGTAGGTGTCATTAATAGATTCTATATAACCCGATCCTACGTGCGCCACGCAGAGTGACATATTTTCTGATGCTACGTTCCCCGAAGTTAAAATCTAAAGCCCCTCAAGGGGCTAAGCAGGAGGAGTGCAGCGAATATATTGAATATTAGCAAGCCTAGCTGATGCGCGTGTTTGTTTTTTCGCGACTGCCAGCAAATTAAATTTTTTTTTTCCATTAAATTTTTTATATATATATTTTGGGGGTTTTTGGGGCTTGAGTATAGTTTGAAGAGTTTATTATTAGATAAGTATCGTTCCTCTATTACCGTTTATATTGCTGGTATTATTTGGCTTTATTTGTTTTGTTTCAGATTTGATATTTGAAGTTAACCTGGTTTTTGAAGAAGATTATTTATTAAAAACTTTTTCATGTAAGTATTGTTGTTGAAGTGTGCCACGATTCGCGATGTCGACCGAGAGTATTTCTTTGCTCTTCATTTTATTTAAATCCATGCTTCGGACTAGGTCCAATGTGCTTAATGTGGTTAGTTTCAACGTCCAGAGTCTTATTGTAAATATTGACGAACTTTCGTCCGATATTCCCGATTCCGCGTTGGCCATTAGTGGTTATAATTTGTTCAGGCGTGATAAAGCTAATCCACCGGTTAGCTATGGTGGAGTATGCCTCTATGTTAACGAGCATATTAAATGTAATATTGTATCGGTACCCCTCTCAATTTCTCAAAGGCTCGTTTCTGACTTTGAGTTTCTTTTTCTAAATGTCTTCGTTAATAAGCGGAAATTCCTTTTTGGTGTAGTTTATAATCCTCCTAAAGCGAACAAGAGGTCGTATGCTCAATTTAAAAAATCGCTTTTAGACATTGAGTGTCTTGATATTTCTCAAGAGACTTTATTTTCTCGTAGCTATTTAAATATCTTAAATAGCATTAATATTTCAGTTTATAACACGGAAGCGCCCACATACTCTTATGCAACCGCAAGTGGTGGTTCTTATTCTCTCATTGATCATGTTGTCGCTTCTGCTGATAATTCCATTTGTTTTTTCAATCAATTGTCTCTTGGTATTGATTCTCATCACGATCTCGTTGCTTTTTCTGTTAATTATTACTCTCGTCCTAAACCTAAAAGTTTCAACTTTAGGGATTTTTCGAAAATTGATGAATCTCACCTTTCATCAATTTGTGGCTCTATTCGTTGGGACGATATTTTTTCTCTTAGTACTTCTACCGATCAAATTGACTATTTTAACTCCTCTATTAACTATGTATTTAATAATTGCGTTCCTCTCACTACTGTTTATTTTAGACCTAGATCCCCCCCTTGGATGACGCAAGAGATTTCGAATGCTATTCCTGTTCGTTTTTACAAATATCGTCTTTGGAAAATGAGCCCTAATTCTTGGTCTTATTTAGCTTATAAGCAATCTCGAAATAGAGTGGTAAGATTAAGTTAGATCCCTCACTTCCCTCTAAGATATTTTGGCGTAACGTTCGCAATTTGGGCCTTGGTAGTTGCAAAGAGGGTGCTTCGGTAAATTTCAAAGCTAATGATTTTAACCATTACCTAAGTAATTCTAGTTCCACCCATGATATTTCCAATATTGATTTAGTATCCGTAGAATCCCTAAATTCTTTTTCGTTTGCAAATATATCTAGTGCCGATTTGCATTCTGCAATTTGGGAATATATGGTTAGTTTAAAATTTGTTAAGCGTATTTTTCCTAATGTATCAAGATACTTGTTACATATTTTTAATTTTATTTTAACGACCTCGTTTTATCCCGCTCAGTGGAAGTTGAGTAAAATTATTCCTGCTCCTAAAATTAGCAATCCTTCTGAGCTTTCTCATTTCCGACCTATTAGTATTTTAAGTTCTCTGTCCAAGGCGTTTGAATTGGTAGTAAAAAACCAAATTCAATCTCATATTGATAGCTTTAATTTGCTTAGTATTTTTCAATCTGGTTTTAGGAGATTCCACGGGTCTACCTCTGCTTTACTGAATATTTGTGATGATATTCGTCATAGTATGAGTAAAAGAGAATTGAATTGCCGTACTTTGTTGGATTTTTCGAAAGCGTTCGATTCAATTAATCACCAAATTTTGTTTAATAAGCTTATTTCGAACTTTTATTTTTCTCTCTGCTGCTAAATTGATTTTAGACTATATTTCGCTTTCAGGCAGTCTTTCTTGACAATACGTTTTCTGACTTCTTACCTGTCTCTTCTAGCGTTCCTCAGGGGTCGGTTCTTGGTCCTTTACTATTCTCAATGTACATTGATGACGTTGCATGTTCGATTCGTCATTCTTCTTTTCATATTTTTGCTGATGATGTACAAATTTATAGGAGTAGTCGCTTAGATAATGATTCCATTAACTTTAATATATCTCTTATTAATGAAGATTTGGTAAGAATTTATAATTGGTCACTATCTAACCGGCTCGCTCTTAATGCTAATAAATCTCAGTCTATTATAATTTATATAAAAAATCTATAGATACTTCCTCTTTCCCTGGAATTTTTCTCACTGATTCTTTAATTCCATTCTCTAATACAGTTAGAAATTTAGGGTTAATTTTCAATAAAACTCTAACTTGGGGTGATCATTTGATTAAGGTTAGAAAAACGGTTTTTGGAATGCTTAGTTATTTGTATAAAGTTATTGGGTTTACTGATAGTAATTTTAAAAGGCGTATGTTCCTCTCGCAACTTCTTCCACATTTTCTGTTTGGGGATGTTGTTTTGCTTGTAATGCTTCAGGAGAATATGAATGTTCTCCAAAGATGTTTCGATGCTTGTACTCGTTTTGTTTTTAGTATTAGGAAATATGATCATATTTCTCCCTTTTCGAATTTGATTCTGGGTTGTAATTTAGTTGATTTTTATGAACTTCGCGTTTGTCTTTTTATTTTTAAGCTTCTCAGGACTAAGCAACCTCCCTATTTATCTAATAAGTTATTGTTCAGTAGGTCTTATTCTTCAAATTTACGCTTAATTCCCTCTATAAACTTGTGTAGGTCTCTAAATACTTCGTTTTCTGTTAGAGGTATTTCTCTTTGGAATTCTATTCCATTAGATATTAAGAGATCGGCGTCGCTTAGATCTTTTAAAACGAGTTATTTAGCGTGGCGCTTATTTATTATTTATATTGTTTTTATACGTAGTTTGTAAGTATTCACTTCTTGCAGTATCCTCCGTAACAAATTAGCTTGAGCTCAACATGGAGGGTATTAGCATGGAGTGGATTTGTTTTTTGAAAAAATCTGAGGTTTGTATGCCTAATGGAAGTATTTTTTTGTAGTTGATGTTCATTTATTATGCTTCCATATGTGCTTTTCCTCTACTAAAATTGTTATGTCAATCCATCAATAAATCTATAATCCCACGAGTCCGTGAGAGTTATCGAAGCAGTCAGCCTTTACAATTATTGCATTTCAAAAAGTTGCATTAACAAAATATTGCCTTAAATATAATATAATATTTTAAAATACGAATATTAAAGTCGAAATTCGACCGTAAATTCGATTAAAAGAAAGTCGATGTTTTTTCTTTCGGCTATATAGTTTTCGTCTAAATTTTTTTCGACATTTTTATTTTAGATCAATAATTTTTCGATATTTTATCATTCGATGATTTTGTTTCGATGTTTTCGGAAACGGTCAAATGACCCTAACTCCCCTTTGACACTTTCGGCCCTTCGATCTTTGTTAGATTCGGCTCTTGGAAATATTTGGCTCTTGGACACATTCGGCCGTTTGAAATTCGGCCCATTCCCTGCTAGTCAACTGTGCGAGAGTAGCTGAAGCCATTAGCCCCTACAATCCAAAATTTTTAAACAATACCGTATATTTTTTAGTGAAACTTTGAGCAAGATATCTCAATTTTTTTTGTACAAAATATTATTAGACCCGGTGAAATTAATAAAATTGTGTATGAAAACTAATATTTTGAAAACCAAGATTGCGTACCTAGCCCCTCCAAAACCAACAACGGAGACAGGCTAAGAGTGAAACATAACAACTTAAATTTTTTTATACTTAATTATTTATAAAATTTAATTTATAAATAATTTATTATTTGTAAATTATAGACCCGAATTAATAAAAAATATTTTTTTCAAAATCAAGACTTTAGAACTAGAACAAAAGAAAACCGGAATTGTGAAAACCGGGATTTTGAAACTGGGATTTTGAAAACCGGGATTTTTAAACCGGGATTGCGTAGTACACCTGAAGGCGTCTGTTTCAATAAAACTTAGATAAATGCCATTTTAAACAGTAATACAGTAGAAAAGGGAAACTTTTCGTAGTTTTCGCTGTTATCAATGAAAAATGTATTTTCTGTCACAAATGTTTAATTGCCATCTTTAAAAAAGGACTATTAGATAAAATTATGACAAAACCCTACGACGACCGTTAAATTTGAATGGCATTTTTTAAATTGACAAATCAACAATTTTGACAACAAATTAAATATTTAATCAGTTTATGACAAGTTAATAATTCAACACTATTAATAAATTGACTTATTAGTAAATTTTGAACAAAAGAAACTAAAAATGCGTTGATTGATATTGAATATCTCTATCATCTATCTTTTCTCGTTTGATTTCTTCAAAATCATTCTCTAGCCGAAATCAAAGAGAATAATAAATATGCGTGCAGCGAATACCTACCATACTCCACTACTTAAATGGACAACCGAATAATAAACTTGGATATATACTATTAATCCACCCTCGGAGGATATGAAAAATAACTGTCAACTCATTCGATTCTAGATCCCCCGTCATAATCGTCGAGCGCACGAAGATAAAATTATATAATTCTCTTAAGATTTATTTCTGATAATTTTCCAAAAATTTCGATTTGACAGGTCAATTTATATTTTCGTCTTATTTTTTGGGCGGTACGATATTTGAAACTCACAAAAATTCAAGAAGCATTTTTTGTTCTTCTGGTACAAAATTAAATATTTTATGAAAAATGAAATGTCGTCTCTTTGTAAATATTAGACAGGCGCGCGGGGGTGGGTTTGTAACGTAAAATAAAAATAATGAAATTTTTTCAAGTCATATTTTTAAATTAGAAATTAATAAAGTTAAAGAAAATGTTTA
Organism: Nephrotoma guestfalica; assembly: GCA_963691935.1. Taxonomy (NCBI): domain Eukaryota; kingdom Metazoa; phylum Arthropoda; class Insecta; order Diptera; family Tipulidae; genus Nephrotoma; species Nephrotoma guestfalica. The sequence goes on along the minus strand of OY829913.1, from coordinate 118,317,363 downwards.
AGTAGTGCCGATTTTGTGAAATCATATCGCATGAGATATATAATATACACTCTATATTACAAGTATTTAATTTTTTTTTTTTTTTCAGTTCGGCCGAAATAAAAAATCTTTAAATGTCACGATAAGAAGATTCATAAAAAAATTTGGTCTCATTTCATGTCCCATCCTTCTATGCATAAATTTTTTCAGCCAGTTTTCCACTTGGACGATTTTAAGAATTTCATTTGTAAATATTTAATGCTTGCAATAAAATGTTCGTTTTTATCACAACAATTTAATTACATTTTATGCTTGGCTATGTTGTCCATATAAATACTATGGTATGGTTGGCGTGATAACATATAACATCAAAAAAAATGCGGAACGGCTAGTGCAGTTGACAAGTAACTGACACATTTTTCTATTTGTTTTATTTTATTCCACAGTAAATTATACATAACGATCATAATTGTATTGCATAATTGAATAGTAAGGACGTAGACTGGCACGATGCCAATGCGAGCAAATAGAAAACTATGTTATTTTACTTTTAAATATTTCACTCGTTTTGGCTTGAATTTTAATGAACAAACAGCCAGGTGTAATACTTCACACCCATATTTTGCTTAGATTATGTACATTAATTATCCCGGCACTAATGATAACGAGATTTGCTTTAATTTTTCTAAAATAATCTTTAAAAATAATTTGAAGACCAACAAAAAGCACACAAAACTCTTTCATTAACATTACTGTACTCATAGTCAGATAGATTATTATTAATGGTTTTTGGGGTTTTCACTAAATTTATATTGTTTTACCAACTTAGTATTTTGTCTAAAGTAAAACACAAAAAAAAAGTTTTCTTAAAACTTAGAGAACCAAAAAAATGTTTTATACGCAAAAATGTATAATTTCCATTTTTTTTACTTGCTTTTGTCATTATACAGGGGGGACGGGGTACACGACATAATTTCTTTTGTTGAATTTTGAAATTTTTGCGTATGGAGGCGGAATTCGTGTGTTTGTGATTTCGTTAAAATTTTAATGATTGCGTACCAACCAACGAATACGAATACATTATGAATGCCTTATATCATATAATGAGTAGAAAGATCCCCGTTTCAGCAAAAAAAAAATACTTTTGTTGGCTCAACTAATTACATTTCTTGAGATTGTGTTATAATAAAAAAAATTATCCCGTCTTTTGTGAATACCGTATACATAAAAAATATATTGGATTATCTTGCAGTATATAAGATTCATATATGTTTAATAAAGATTGGAATGTATATTATATAACTTTCCTATTATATTCAATAAATAATGAAAAATCCTTATTTATTATAATGCCCTTCTTGTATAAATACCGTACATACAATTTATAATGACACTGCAGTTAAATAGTTGAATTTTTATTGCTTTACAAATAAAATTGGTAGCAGCGCACACAAAATACAACTGCTTGTTTGTTTTCGAAGCTTTTGTGTTAAACAAAACGAATGGTAAAAACAACATAAACTATAAAAGCTTGTAAGGGCGCATGAAACCGAAGCCAACATGACTAGAAGTCGAATTGCTCTAAACGTGCTTCTTTTATGGAATCAGCTAAAAAAGCTTTACACTGGTTTCATACATTTTACATGGATAAACGACTCTTACTTTAGTAAATTTTCTATCGAAGCGAGCTTTCATTGACATGTTAGAAATCATCGCGCAATCAAAAAATTTGATAATCGATTTAAAAATCAGTTACCAAAATTTTTATTTTCAATAAAATTTTATTTTACATCATTTTCGTTGGCAAAAAAGCTTTGATCACAGATCAACAATTTGACATTGCTTTTGATCAGTATTTGATTTATTTTGATCTTTTTCTTGATCCCTGATCAATTACAAAAAACCAGAAAAATGTTGGATTTCATTGACGTTTACACAGATATACAAAAAATTAAACTTCAAATTGAAATTGTCAACAAACAACGGCGCGCCATTTTTCTCATTCCAAATGTGTTTTTGGAAAATACAATCGAACGCCTGTATTTTCAATAAAAAATTCATTACCATTTCCATTTTCAATTATGACAAAACCGTTTTCATCTACACAAATTTTAAATTGTGACACGTCGTATTCCATTTTGAAAAACAAAAATAATTAGTCGTCTTCCCAGTAAACATAAACACAACATTTTTATTTTCTATTTGCACTCACACACAAATCCAAACGTCACTTTTGTTTTGTGTTCTTGGCAAAAATACAATTGATCTTTTCGAACGAAAATACTATTAGATCATTTTTTCAACGATTTAAAGAGTTAAATTATCAAAGGTTAGCACAGATAGCACAGATAAATAACTGTGCATAGCACAGATAAATAACTGTATCAACATGTAATTTTTATATTTACAAAGCAGGCTAAGCTGTGGAAATGTCGCATGCGGTCCTAGTATAATATCAGAGCCATCTACGATTTACGGAGCCGCAATATTAAATGGTGTATTTTATTTAGAGTGGAAACTTTTTCTATGTTTCCATAAGAAACAATGAAAAAAATAACCAATTTTTGAATTAATATTTGTGAATGAAAATTTAATTAAGTAATTCAATTTTTTGTTTTATACGATTAAGAACATATTCAAAAAACACAGGTATATCAAAATCAGCCATTATTATTTAATATCTAATTGTGTAGATTAGAATCAAAAACAATCGATTCAAGTTTTAAAAAAATCAGTTGCTACTTGATTTTACCTTTTTTTTGTTGAACTTGATTTAAATATATAAATAAACTTTCGCAAAATGGCTGTATGCCCGAGAAATTTAACTTAGAAATATTCATTACGATTCAAACAAGATCTATTCCACTACAACTTCACAAACAACACAACACTATTCCAATAAAATCCCCAATCAAAAATCATCTATTCTTAAAAAACAAAAGACACACAGTGCTGGGAAAAAAATTGGGCAAACATATTTTATTGCAAATTGGAGTCTTTTTTTGCTAAAATTACAAAACTTTTGAAAGCAATTGGCTTATTGTTTCATTTTAAATAGATGTATGACGTAATTTTTTGAAAATAAAAATTACCTGCAATTTAGGGGAAAAACCCCGAAAAATGCCAAAATATTCAAAATACGTCGATTGGAGTTAAAGTAGCGGAATAAATTAAATCCCTAGTTTTTAATTTTTTTTTTGTTTTTTATTGATTTATAGAAATTCTATCTTTAATATTAATATTTTGTTGGGCAGCCTTTTGATTTTATTACACCGGTACAACCCCGCAACTGATGTGCAAAAAAATTGGTCAAGCAATTATTTTATTTTACGCCTACCGTTCTTGGCCGTCATTAGGGTGCAGATGTTTTATTATCTGTAATTTTTTTTTTTGAGTATTAATAGTGCATATTTTATAAGATTAAGTCATTCTGCAAATCTTCCTATTCAAATAAAGAATAAAGTGCAATTTTAGTTTTAAAAAATGGGAAAAGTTACTGAGCAGTGTAAAATAATATGTTGATTTTGGCGCACGAAAATTTAACCACGCATGAAATAGCAGAAAGATTAAACATTCCTAAAAGTACTGTCGTGTGGAATAAATGAATGCATATACAATTTGAGAGATGGGCAGTACACAAAGAAAGGCTCTGGAAGGCTCAGAAAGACAACGCCAGTGGAAGATCGTTTCATAATATTACAATGTCGTCGGAACCGTTTTAAAAGTTCAGCGGACATAAGACGGGATGTTGAGCGAGCAACGGGAAAACAAATTTCAGCCAGCTTAGTGAGAAAAAGATTTGTTAAAGCTAGTTTGAGAGCACTTAAACCAGTCCAGAAGCCTGAGTTCACATTACTAGTGAAAAAAAACGTTTGCTAAGGGCCCAGGAGCATGTTCTTGGACTCCAGAGATGTGATGGAGATGGAATGATGTGATTTTCTCCGATGAATCAAAATACAAGCTGCATGTTGGAAATGGAAGAATTCTCGTAAGAAGAAAACCGAGCGAGAGGTTTAGCAACGAATGTCTTTTAAGACTTCTACCGAAAAATGAAGGAGTTATGGTCTGGGGATGCTTTTCTGGAAATGAAACCGGTTGATTGTGCTTCCTTAGTTCCAGCATTACAGCAGCTGTTTACCTGCAGGTCCTCCACAACGAATTTGAGGCTTCTGTATTAAAGCTTTTTGGCGAGACTTGCAAATTTATTTTTCAACAGGACATCGCTCCTTGCGATACCGCCAAAGTTGTGAGTTATTAAGTTTGAATTGTAGATAGAAAAATTGCCTTTCAGATAAACATTAATTATTTGTTAAAAACTTGTTTTTTTCTTATCTCTTCATTTAAAAGTAAAAAAGTACTTCGAAGAAAGAAGTATCGATGTGTTGAACTGGCCCCCGTATAGTCCAGACTTAAATCCCATTGAAAATATTTGGTCTATAATGAAACTAGAAGTAGTAAGAAAGCACCCAGAATCAATTCAAGCTTTAGAAAGTTTGTTGGTGACGATTTGGGAACCAATACTTCCTACGACTTTGAAAAATTAATCAAATTCAATGAATCGGAGGTGTATCGCTGTGATAAAAGTAAATGGCGGTCCAACAAAATATTAATATTAAAGATAGAACTTCTATAAATCAATAAAAAACAAAAAAAATATTTAAAACTAGGTGTTTAATTTATTCCATTACTTTAACTCCAATCAACGTGTTTTGAATATTTTGGCATTTTTCGGGGTTTTGTCCTTAAAGTGCAGGTAAATTTTTTTTTTCAAAACACGTCATACATGTATTTAAAATGAAACAATAAGCCAATTCCTTTCAAAAGTTTTGTAATTTTAGCAAAAAAATACTCAAATTTGCAATAAAATAAGTTTGCTCAATATTTTTTTTCCCAGCGCTGTATATTCTAAAGATGGTGCAAAATTATAACACGTCAAAATATTCAAATAAATAAATCAGAATGCTCGTATTGATCATAGTAAAGTGGTTCGTTTTTCAACAGTTTCTGCGTTTTCTAGTAAGTAGCTAACTTTTTTATTAAAAATATATTGATAGTGAATTTTAACTTATTGTATGTCTTGTGTTAATAATGGTCTCGTTTGAATACCCCGTTATTACTGACCACTCTCGTAAAAGGAAGGTCAATATCAAAAATATAAAAAGATCTTTGGCGAAAATTGAAAAGTAAGTTATTCTTGTAAAGAATTTGATATGAAATATGAAGAAGAATACTCCGAGCTAAAACAAATTTCGGCAGGAGTCTCGCAGAGTAGTGTTTTGGGACCTATTCTTTACCTGCTGTACACCAGAGATTTACCTCAATTAAACGATGTTGCCATTGCAACATTTGCTGATGATACTGCAGTTCTCGCAGTAGGAGACACTATCGAGGAATCGACAACGAAACATAAAAAAATCATAAAATGGACAAACATGTGTCGTATCGGACTCAATGAACCGAAATCCACGCATGTGAATTTTAACATATTAAAGTCAGCTACAAACCTGTAATCATTAAGGATCAGCAGATTCCGTATGCAAATAAGGCTAAATATCTTTCCTACTTCTTCGGTTTCCATAAGAAACAATGAAAAAAATAACCAATTTTTGAATTAATATTTGTGAATGAAAATTTAATTAAGTAATTCAAATTTTTATTTTATACGATTAAGAACATATTCAAAAAACACACGTATATCAAAATCAGCCATTATTATTTAATATCTAATTGTATAGATTAGGATCAAAAACAATCGATTCAAGTTTTAAAAAAATCAGTTGCTACTTGATTTTACCTTCTTTTGTTGAACTTGATTTAAATATATAAATAAACTTTCGCAAAATGGCTGTATGCCCGATAAATTTAACTTAGAAATATTCATTACGATTCAAACAAGATCTATTCCACTACAATTTCACAAACAAAACAACACTATTCCAATAAAATCCCCAATCAAAAATCATCTATTCTTAAAAAACAAAAAACATACAGTGCTGGGAAAATAAATTGGGCAAACATATTTTATTGCAAATTGGAGTCTTTTTTTGCTAAAATTACAAAACTTTTGAAAGCAATTGGCTTATTGTTTCATTTTAAATAGATGTATGACGTAATTTTTTGAAAATAAAAATTACCTGCAATTTAGGGGGAAAATCCCGAAAAATGCCAAAATATTCAAAATACGTCGATTGGAGTTAAAGTAGGGGCATAAATTAAATCCCTAGTTTTTAATTTTTTTTGTTTTTTATTGATTTATAGAAATTCTATCTTTAATATTAATATTTTGTTGGACAGCCTTTTGTTTTTATTACACCGGTACAACCCCGGAACTGATGTGCAAAAAAATTGGTCAAGCAATTATTTCATTTTACGCCTACCGTTCTTGGCCGTCATTAGGGTGCAGATGTTTTATTATCTGTAATTTTTTTTTTTGAGAATTAATAGTGCATATTTTATAAGATTAAGTCATTCTGTAAATCATCCTATTCAAATAAAGAATAAAGTGCAATTTTAGTTTTAAAAAATGGGAAAAGTTAGTGAGCAGTGTAAAAACATTCCTAAAAGTACTGTCGTGTGGAATAAATGAATGCATATACAATTTGAGAGATGGGCAGTACACAAAGAAAGAAAGACTCTGGAAGGCTCAGAAAGACAACGCCAGTGGAAGATCGTTTCATAATATTACAATGTCGTCGGAACCGTTTTAAAAGTTCAGCGGACATAAGACGGGATGTTGAGCGAGCAACGGGAAAACAAATTTCAGCCAGCTTAGTGAGAAAAAGACTTGTTAAAGCTAGTTTGGGAGCACTTAAACCAGTCCAGAAGCCTGAGTTCACATTACTAGTGAAAAAAAACGTTTGCTATGGGCCCAGGAGCATGTTCTTGGACTCCAGAGATGTGATGGAGATGGAATGATGTGATTTTCTCCGATGAATCAAAATGCAAGCTGCATGTTGGAAATGGAAGAATTCTCGTAAGAAGAAAACCGAGCGAGAGGTTTAGCAACGAATGTCTTTTAAGACTTCTACCGAAAAATGAAGGAGTTATGGTCTGGGGATGCTTTTCTGGAAATGAAACCGGTTGATTGTGCTTCCTTAGTTCCAGCATTACAGCAGCTGTTTACCTGCAGGTCCTCCACAACGAATTTGAGGCTTCTGTATTAAAGCTTTTTGGCGAGACTTGCAAATTTATTTTTCAACAGGACATCGCTCCTTGCCATACCGCCAAAGTTGTGAGTTATTAAGTTTGAATTGTAGATAGAAAAATTGCCTTTCAGATAAACATTAATTATTTGTTAAAAACTTGTTTTTTTTCTTATCTCTTCATTTAAAGGTAAAAAAGTACTTCGAAGAAAGAAGTATCGATGTGTTGAACTGGCCCCCGTATAGTCCAGACTTAAATCCCATTGAAAATATTTGGTCTATAATGAAACTAGAAGTAGTAAGAAAGCACCCAGAATCAATTCAAGCTTTAGAAAGTTTGTTGGTGACGATTTGGGAACCAATACTTCCTACGACTTTGAAAAATTTATCAAATTCAATGAATCGGAGGTGTATCGCTGTGATAAAAGTAAATGGCGGTCCAACAAAATATTAATATTAAAGATAGAACTTCTATAAACCAATAAAAAACAAAAAAAATATTTAAAACTAGGTGTTTAATTTATTCCATTACTTTAACTCCAATCAACGTGTTTTGAATATTTTGACATTTTTCGGGGTTTTGCCCCTAAAGTGCAGTTAAATTTTTTTTTCAAAAACACGTCATACATGTATTTAAAATGAAACAATAAGCCAATTCCTTTCAAAAGTTTTGTAATTTTAGCAAAAAAAGACTCAAATTTGCAATAAAATATGTTTGCCCAATTTTTTTCCCAGCACTGTATATTCCAAAGACGGGGCAAAATTATAACACGTCAAAATATTCAAATAAAGAAATCAGTTGCTCTTATTGATCATTGTAAAGTGGCTCGTTTTTCAACAGTTTCTGCGTTTTCTAGTAAGTAGCTAACTATTTTATTAAAAATATATTGATAGTGAATTTTAACTTATTGTATGTCTTGGGTTAATAATGGTCTCGTTTGAATACCCCGTTATTACTGACCACCCTCGTAAAAGGAAGGTCAATATCAAAAATATAAAAAGACCTTTGGCGAAAATTGAAAAGTAAGTTATTCTTGTAAAGAATTTGGTATGAAATATGAAGAAGAATACTCCGAGCTAAAACAAATTTCGGCAGGAGTCTCGCAGAGTAGTGTTTTGGGACCTATTCTTTACCTGCTGTATACCAGAGATGTACCTCAATTAAACGATGTTGCCATTGCAACATTTGCTGATGATACTGCAGTTCTCGCAGTAGGAGACACTATCGAGGAATCGACAACGAAACATAAAAAATCATAAAATGGACAAAAATGTGTCGTATCGGACTCAATGAACCGAAATCCACGCATGTGAATTTTAACATATTAAAGTCAGCTACAAACCTGTAATCATTAAGGATCAGCAGATTCCGTATGCAAATAAGGCTAAATATCTAGGGATGATCTTATATACCAGACTCAGATGGAAAGAGTACGTTAAAAAGAAAAAAGATGAACTTAATATCAAATATGCTGCTTGGGAAAAATTCGGAATTGTCAACCGAAAATAAATTGCTATTATATCAATAGGTGCTAAGGCCTGTATGGTCTTACGGATTCAGCTCTGGGGCTATACAAAGAAAACTAACACCAAAAGAATACAAACTTTTCAGAACAAAGTATTACGTGATATATAGTTAACGCTCCGCGGTACATTAGGAATGATGCCCTTCATAGGGACCTAAATATTCAGACAGTAATTCATGGACAACGTATTTATCAACACAGTAAGGCGATTGCAGAGAACTGATTTAATGGATGAAGGGCAGCAGTGCAAAGACTATTTCAGTAAATAACCTATAAATGGAGCTGAAGAAAAAAAATACTAGATGAATGGTATTCAGTTGTAAGAATTTAAATAATAAAAAAAAATGCCATAGTGAGATCCATTTGCAGAGTACAAGACACATCCATGAGGAATTTTTGACCTCGACCTCTGAGCTGATGGTGGATTTATACCCGACATCGTAGGTTAGCGATAAATACACTCTGCGAAATTTAATTAAAGCCACTATTAATTTTTTTGATATAAGTAAGACTTACAGTTTGAACTTGATCTTTATCAGGTTTTAATTGGGATGGCAATATACACATTTTAAAATGAAAACCTAATTTTAATTTTATTTTTTTGTTTGCTAATTTACAATAAAAAATTAAATACCCACTAAGAAATTCAATTAAAGTCATGTAAGTAACAATGAGTATAACCCTCGTTTTTATTAATGACTTCAAAAATTCTGCTCCACATGGAATTAATCAGTCCTTGCACCTCCATTTTGACAATTTGCTCAAATGCCATTTGAGTGCTTCAAACTGCTATAGATCTTTCATGCCATGTTCCCCATAAATTGCCCGCCAGGCCAAAACTTCGATCTGTCGCGCTCTCTAAGCGCGTTCATTTCCTTCGATTTGTGAATGGGAGCATTATCCTGCTGGAAAATCCAATTCGAGTTTGGTTGATTTTCACCAAAATTTATTTTTCACTTGCGTCGAAATTTCACACATAGTGCTGTTGATTAAGAAGCCACCTAAAAAGTTTTGGCTCATGCACCAAACTGGTACATCAAGTTCCGAAGCAATTTTTGTGGCTGTTGATTCCCCTTCAACCGCAATTCATAGGGCTTGCGTTGTCTGGCACGGTGAAAGCTTCTGATTATATTTATTTTTTTGATTTTTCCCATAGTTCTCGTTTTTATTCATTGTTGACAATTGTTCGGGATCTGCCTAATTTTATAGCGATTTACCTATTGGAAAGCTTGAAGGCTTGAATTTTTCCTACTTCTTCGGTTGTTAGTGCTTTAAAATTGTATACAATAAAATACCAACTAATTAAATTAAACGCCTAAGATATACAAACTGGCTTTAATTGAACTTTGCATTTATTGATGTTGCATCGGAACTTCTGTTGCTTTTTCTTATTCCAACATGATGCATTTCGATTGCTAAGTCTAAAATTTTATTTATTTGTGGTTCGTGATCTGCCTACAGTACAATTAAACAATTAGAGTATTAGAAAGGAAACCAAGTATATGCCACAGAATGGGAATTGGAAAATATTCTAAAAAAATTAAGAAAACGTGACTTAGAAATTAAAAAATTTAAGTTACACCATTCTGCACAAATTTTGGTAACCTATTTGCAACAGTACATCGATTTCGTGCTACAGAACTGTACATCGATTACACTACGATTCTTGCCTTAAGTCTCGTAATACAGTCTTAAAATTGTGATGCTGAAAGTCTCCAAATCTGTCAAATCGCATAATTAACTTTTTTTTCAATAAAAACAACATTCAAATGGTTTTCAGTGGAATTTACTTGCACAAGATTATTTCTGTGAAATTAATATTTTTGCTGCCATAAAATTATTAAACCAAATAAAAGGTAATTCTAATATTCAAAATAAGACGTTTTTTTTAAAAAACAATGCCAACTAAGAATACACGCAGAATACGAAAAATGTCATAATTAATACCGTGAGTAGGGGAGCAGCAGCCTTTACAAATTTATAGGAGAAGCAGTATTCCAATAGCGAATAGCCGGGAAAATTGGACGTTCTGAAAGCGTTGTTCGTAATTTTATTAAAAAGGGTAAAAAATATGGCATAAAAGCCCCAACAAAAAGCCGAAGCAAAATCTCAGCTCGACTATCATGCAGGCAAATAAAGGAAAAATTTAATCTTTCCAAGCTGACTCGACATATCGCTCGCATTTTAAGCAGTTCGCCAAACATAAAATGGACCAAACTATAAAGCAAACCACGAACCACGTCTAATCACCATGCTTAAGAGTAATCTTCTTAAATTTTCTCGTAATTACATGTCGAGGGCAACAGATCTGACGATTTTTTTTATCTAGAAGGTCTCGACTACTACAGTTGCTACTGAGATAATTTGAAGGTACACGACGTACGTAGTTAGGTGGAAGCGAAATTTTAATGGCGGAAGTGTGATGGTATTGGGGACATTTTCTTCTCAAAAGAAGCTTCCCATCTGTAGTATCTACATGCACTATAGTATGTTAATTGAACCTTTGGAAAACGCTTTATTAAATTATCTGGATGCTAATGAAGACGAAAATTATATTAACGATTCGATTCATGTTTCTCGCAAAGTTAATTTCTCGAGAAAAACATTAGTCCTTGAATGACCAGCTTGTAGTACCGATTGAATCTCATCGAAAATCTTTCGGAGGATCTTGGCCGGAAAGTGTATGGAAATAGACAACAAACTAATTCAGTAATATAATTAAAAAGTGCTATCCATGAATGTTGGGCCAATACCTAATCGAATTTTTGTAGTTATAAAACGGTGGGGGTGACCAACTATTAAACAAATTAATAAACGAATTTTTGAATGTTTTATGTGAATTAAGTAAACCTTAAATTTAAGCACAATTTAAACTATATGAGAAAGATGAAAATAATTTGCTTCTAGAAGGGCGGATATTCAAAAAACATATTGTGCTTAAACTAATGTCTTAGATAAGAAAATGTTTTAAGACCAAAGTCTTAATTGGTAATCGGGCAAATCCATCTTAAAATTATTTTATGGAAATTCTCCAAAGTTTTTTACAGAACTGTCAAATAGCAGCAAGTAATTGCATATTATGCTGATACATATTTTTTGAATAAGTGCAAAATACAAATAACATACAAAAATGGGTTTACAATGGCAAATGTAAGATAATCTCTGCCAAATTAATATTTTAATAGGTCACAAAAATATTAAAATAAATAAAAAATGCATTTTCACATGCAAATAATTTATACAATTGTTTATTCATTATCAACTTTCAATTTCCATGTCGGAGCGCAATACAATTTTATGGGAAACGTCAAACTGTGACCAATAAGATCACCAAATTTGTCTGTCTTAAGCCGACTGCACGAGTGCGAGCGAAAATTAACATCCTTATTCCCTTAGTCGCATCACTGCATGCAACGTGACTACTCATCTTTTCGGTTACTAGATTATTAAATCGAAACTTACAAAATAATTATTTACAAAACTCGTTGCGGCTGTTTTTTAAATCTTAGTATGCTGCTTTAAAAATATTTTCTTGTGACTTCTATCACTTCAAACGACAAATTCAATCACTTGAAATTTTGATGCGACAAATAAATAGGTTTGTTTTCAAACTAAGGCGGCCAACTAAGATTTGAAAAATATTCATTGCGAGTTTCTGTACGAAATTATTCAGCATATTTCAATCTTACCATCTAGTAACCAACAAGATCCATAGTCACGTTGTATGAAGTGATACGCCTAATGGAATAAAGGCCTAAAAATTTTTGATCCGCACGCTAAACCAGTAAAAACGCTTGAAAATATTTCTCCTTCATTTTTTTTCATATAAAAATTTCCCTGCGAGTTAAAATATTTATATCTTTGCGCGACTTGGCCCGCAGACAACCAACCTGCAGATAGAAAAAATGTTGCTTAAAAAAGTAAATGGGCAACATTTTTGCTATTTTATGACAACTATTTATCATCCAATTTTTCTCTTGTGTTTGGCTTTTGTTCGCCAAATTTTCATAAATGAAGGGAATACAAATGCCTAATTTGATTTGTAAATCGTATTTATTGATGGCGTGAATATGAAATAATTGTAATACAAATATTGTATCGTCTAGACCAACTTCAGTACTGTACAAATCGTTAACGTGCAATCAAAATGTTTTCTGAATAAACCATTCGGGCGCCGTCAACGTTTCTACTATTTGCAAGAAGTTTTCCTTCAATAATCGGTACGTTAATAGCTTTGTCTCTTCATATTTCTGCCGTTTAACAACTCGAAAGATACGAGCAGCTTTTATGCCAAATTTTTCACCAATTGTACTCTCAATGTTTATTGTGTTTAAATCTCGCTTTCATGGCCGACATATTGACCAGATTTTCTAATCATATAAGCACTTTTGGATTATTTATCACACAGTAATTTCTACGTACGGAATTGAATTTGATTGCTAAAACGTTAAAAACCGGTTAAAACTATCTAGATTTATCGATGTATTACTACTTACGATTTGCCAAGCTCCTGTGGCCCATCTCTTATAAAATGTATTTGAAGCATTGTATTTGCAGCATGTATTTGAGCTGTTAACTTAAAGGGGTCCCGAAATTCGATGGAAGCGTTCAAATTTTGAACTTACCTATATATCTCAGAATTTGGTATTTCCATATTTCTGCGGCTGGAGTAATACAGCGATCTCAATCGAGGGACACGAAAATAATTTTAAATAAATGTTTTCACGTTTAAAATGTTTGAAAAATATGACGTGACTAATAATTATTAAATAAAAATACGCAAAAAATCTTTCGATGAAAATAAAAACACAATTGGCGTATGTTTGATACAAATACAACAATAATTCCATTTGGCTAAAGCAAAACTTGGTAAAACTAGCGCAAATAAAAATTGTATTTAATGAAAAAAATGTCAATCGAATGAAGAAAACGTCAAAAAATGTAGACGAATTTTTTTGAGCAAAAACTACTAGGTACTAACTTCAGACAGTGAGTGCGGGTAAAATCTCACAGTCGTGCAGCAGCCTTTACATAAGACAATTTTTTGAAAATCAAGGCCAACTAAGAATACAAAGTGTCATAATTAAGACCAAATCCAAAATAAAGTCACCTAAAACTATTTTTTAGTCAGTGACCGTGCGTCAGAATCGGGACGTTAGACAAAATGTTTTAATTAAAACCATTTTTAATCAATAACTGTGTGCTCGGTAAAATCTCCGATTCAGCAATTATTTAAATTTCCCTGACATTTAGAATTATTTTGCGATACTAGGTACAATTTAGAGTAGCAAACTTATTAAACAAACAAACCAGTTTGGAGAAAGTGTCATATTGAGGCTTACGGTATTTATCACAAATCTCGAATATATCCCTAGTGAATTTGAAGTTATGCTGTTCGGATCGTGTAAACTAATATGAGCAAACTAAATGGTGCACTACATTCGAACGACGTTAAAATTAGTTCACACATAAATTTCGATGGCAAAAGTGCATAACCGTGTATCTACCTAAAAATGATCAAAACGAGTTTATAACGAATCTGGATAGGAAGTAACTTGTTTGTTGGGTTTTTAAAACAAAACAGATGCCAGTACAATTTTTAATGTATTTTTTTGCGATTTTATGTGTGCATTAACGTTTACTGTTGGTTGTCGGATGTGGGGTAACTTGTTTTTCAAATATCATTTCCATTAAGTTGTGATTTATTATAAATTGTTTAATTTTACGTAATTTAAGTGTTTATTTCTTGAACATAGTTTTAAGGATTTTAAAAATAGTTACATTTTGATTATAACCAAAAATTTTTAATGATTTGTAGATACATAAAATTTCAGTTCGCTGCTATTTTTAAATTAACAAATTTTAACAGTTAAGAAGCTTCCTTTTAATAGCAAAATCAAAACTGGTTGTAATGGGAGCCCGAGGAAATCTGCTCGTTAAATTGGCGCTGGAGATGTTACAAGCGCGGCAATCTGATATTGTATCTACCTTACCCATTGTTTTGCCAGTATCTGAAAATATACCACGATAACAGTCAGCAGACTTAACCTCCAATAAATTAACTCGAATTATAACTGTTACAACTGTCGATATGTTATTTCGAGCATCTTATTTTCCGGTTAGTATTACCAGTAAATGACCAGGAATGAATAAATTTAGATGACGCAGCGTTCATTTACGAATGCGAAGTGCCATTAAATCTCGAAATTTCTGTACCACAATCACCTAAAATGAAATCACAACGGACGGAGTGTGCATCACACCGTAAAATCTTAAACCGTTTAAATACAGTGCGATCTAATTATTCTAATTCTAACAAGAGTGAATTCAGTTCTGAAGAGTCAGATACTTCTATGAGAAGTGCATCAATAAGTCTAAGTGATGCTAGTTATAGTCTAATAAAATCGGCGAAAGTGAAGGTACATCGAATACGAATCCAACGAAATTAAAGAAAAGACTAGCTCAACAAAAACGTCGAATGAGAGTGGAAGCTGGAAGAGAGCTGGGAGAGGTGGATTTATGTGTCAGTTTTTAGATTGCATTAATAAGCTTCCCAGTCACTATTGTCGCACGGAAATCAATAAATTGTAGCTTGAGCAAAAATTTGAGAAGAAGAATTTATGGAAGAATTTAACACTAAAAATTTAGTTATATATTTAAACTTCTAAGAGACAGATGCGATACTTGCGTGCAGCACGAAACCGGCATATCGTGGAAAAAATTGAGCCCAAGCAGAAGAGATGCTTCCTTATTTACGCCGACTTGCAGGCTGTACAAATAAGCCCAGTGGTAAATGTCAGTAGTATGTACTTCAAAACTAAACTTGCTTGACACAATTTTACCATTTATAATAAGGTGACAAGAGAAATAGTATGCAACAGGTTTGACGAGATGGTAGCTCATCTACAAGCATCGGAGGTAGCGTCATTTTTAATTAAATAAGACGGATGTACATACCAGAAATCTCAAATGATTATTGTAAAGAGACAACAGAATCAAGTTTAGTTTTTTTTTTCAAAATTATTCTGCTTTTAAAATATATCCATTCATCGGTCCAGGTGGGCAGAATGTCGTTACTGAGCTGCACTAACTGCAATACAGCCCAAGAGGTTTAATTGCATATACAATTTAATTTGATGATGAACTTGCAGGGCTTCCTCAATTGTTTTTAACCCACGAACCATAGCACATAGAAAATTCATGGATTTGCAAAGCATGACTGTGCGTACATACTTCCGGAAGCGAGTGCGGCACAAATTCTGCAGTATCGCACATAATCTATTAAAACAACAACAAAGTTAAAAATATTTCAACTCGAGTGTGGAACTAGTAGGCGGGGCATAAAGTATTTCACGAAATTTGATTGGTTTAGAGTGCGGAAGCGAGTGCATCAAGTTTTATTTCTGCAAGTATATAAGTATAGGTATATTCAACACAATTATTGGGATTTTTACGACAATCTACTTTATACAAAAAAAATAAATTCTGAGACTGAATAAAATTTATCAGAACTTATTTAGTGTTTACTGTGAAATATATTTTTATTTTGTAATAATGAATCGTAAATGGTAACAAGAGAGATTCAAGCGTAGCTTCCATAAAATCTGGGATAAGCGAAAATTTTATGAGGGCTCGAATTAAAATAAGAAAAATAAATATGAACTACTTGCTTTTAAGGCAAAGGAGCTTAATAGTTTTTTAGCAGGTTTCGAAAATGCATTCTTGCGAATGTAAAATTGTGTATCTTTCCAGTGTGCTGGTCTCGTGCGGATGTATTTATTTGACAATTTTCTGCTTTTGTAAACCTAAATGAATTAACTCTAGTTATACGAGTATAAACAAAAATATGTAGGATCTGTCGTTAAAACTTTTTAAAAAAATAAAAAAAATTCAAACTATCTTTAGTTTTAAATTTACGCTGTTCTAGAAGAATTAATTGTGTGCAATATTAACAAACTAGACTTTAGTAAGCAGTTTACGTACTTATTTGTTTGCGTTATTAGTTATTATACCAGGTTGAGCGAAAATCTATTCTTAATGTTAAGCACTACCGAAATAAAAATAAAATGAAACCCACCGACAGTGTATTTATAAAGTCCACGCCAGATAATATGATGCATGGCTATAAATATTTAACCCTTTCGCACGTGGTGTACATTAAAATGTACGTCCTATTTAAACGTTTTTTTCACGAAATAGGTGCCTATACACTATACCAGGGATGATAATGGCAAGAAATTAAAAACTGAGGAAGGAACTGAGTAGGAGGAGTACTGAATCCAGCATCAAAGTGCTTTCTGCAATTCTATCGAAAACACTATTTCACCTTTACAACCAAATTTGAAGGTAAATATGTATAATTAATTCTGATATGATTCACACTAAAGTAGCATTTTGCAGGAGCCAAGTCGCAATCTTGATTATTGAACTCTTGCACAGCAGATATTATTAATATCGACCATACATACTCATACCAAAGAGTTCTTGCAAATCTATCGTAATTTTGGGAAATGTAGATTCTATGGGTTTATTTCAAAATAACTTCTGAATAACCAACAACGCTTTTTAGAAGTAACAAATTAACGGTCGACCATTTTTCTATCGCAAGCAGTGGGATTTTATTTGTTTTGAGCGCTCCTGGTGCTATTTTTGAATAAGTTTAGAGAAAAATGGTTCGCGAACCATAGCGACCGATTTTACTTGCAGCACTTTTCGGTTTCCTAATCTTCACCTGCCACTGCAATCATTAGCTACGTTTTCTGTACATTTTGTGAGTTTTCTAGGTAAGCCTTCTGTGCTAGGAGCCAAAATAATTAACCGCTTAAACATAAAGCTTTGCAAAAACAGATCTTTTTGAATGCAAGCCTCCGTGTCCCGACTGCAAGTTTTAATGAAAATTTACTAAATTTAGTGATTGCTCAGACCAAGCTGCTTCTCGCCGGATTCAAAAGACCAAAATTTGAATGTAAATATCTCTTCGAAACGGGTGCGAAATATTGAGGATTTTCGTTATTTTCTATTTACACTGAAACGTCGCCGAACCTTTTAGCAAAGTGGGATTAAGCTAACCGAGACCACTTAAGGATTTCTTTAATTACAACCTTCTTTACCAATAATGTGGTTTTATGGTGGTAACTATATAATGTAAAAAAATGTTAAATTTGTTTGTTTGCCAATATTTAATATGTAAAAAAATGTTAAGTTTGTTTGTTTGCCAATATTTCATTTTCTGTTTTTCTATTTCACAGATATTTGGGAAATATAAAAAATGAAACGCTACACAATTGGGCAAAGAACTAAGATTGTTGATCTATTCCTTGAAAATAATCTTTCAATAATTAATACTCAACGTGCATACAGAAGATTTAATTGTGAAAGAACTGCTCCAAAAGGTCCAACCATTCGTTCGCTGGTGGATAAATTTTCTGAATTTGGGACTATTGAATCTCCTTCAAGAGGTACGAGCAGATCTCGAACTGGCAGATCGGTCGAAAAAATAAAACCCAACTATTGCAAAAACTAAATCCTGGGGACCTCGCATTGCAAATGCGATACATTTTTTGCAAATTTAATGAAGACCGACGAAGCGCATTATCACTTGAGCGGTTTCCTAAACAAACAAAAATGCAGATTTTTGGGATGGGAAAATCCAAAAAATCTTCATCAAACGCGAACCTAATTCATTTTACTGTTTGGTGTGGCATTACTCCGCCGAAGAGATTTACGGCCCATTTTTTCGAAAATGATCGAGGTGCAAGCGAGGACCAAGGTCGCCTGATTTAACTGCCGCGGACTTTTTCTTGGTCTTATACCGCAAGAAACACTACACAAAGTTATGGAACATGCCACAAAAAGAGCAGATTTTTGATTTCGAGAAAAAACATTATGGCCCTCATTTAACTGATATTGTTTTTCATGCATTCAATAATTATTCAAAAAACAAATCATATCGTTACTTTTGCCGCAACCTGTATAAGCTTTACAAGTATTTAGTTAAGAAACTACTCGAGAAGCAAATTTATCATTTAAACCAATAAAAGGCTATTACTGTGTTATATCACAGTCTTCCACAAGAAAACAAAACTTTACACTTGGCTCAAAATATTACGCTTAGCGTTAGAAGCATTAATCATAAAACGGATTAAATATCGTAGTCCTTCAATTAAAGCTGTTGAACACCTGCATTACGACTAAACATAAAAGTTGTCTCATAATCGAATTACGAGTGTTATTTCCTGAATTTTCAAAAAGTACCAAAATTGCTCGAAAGTATCGAAGTAGTTTTCATACAGTCGTAAGTGTTGACAAAAGTTCTAAAGTATTGACAATATCATCCCTGCACTACACACAAATTTAACAATTATGTTAAATGTTACATTCTCTATCCCTCATTAACAGCAAATTGTTTATTCACACATTTTTTAGACTTCGGTTTAGCAGTTGGATTTTAGAAAACGTGCAATCAAAATGGGACAACCATAAAACACAATTTTTGACCTATTCCAGTTTCGTATGCCGGGCAACAACTGTGTTCGAATTGTAAACGAGGTCGACCATCAAATTCTAGGAAATGTTCTCCATCTTCACCAGTATCAACTAAGCGAGATATGAAAGTACGAACGGTGGAAGATATTAGATACGACGAAATTAGTAATTGTTCTTAGCATGATGGAAAAAAAGAAACTGAAAGATGTAAAATGAGCTGTCAACCTCGTCCCAAGAGACAGCTGGTAGAACTCATTTCGTTTGTAGAAGATGCAATGTTCATAATAAATAAATTTATTTTATTAAATTAAATTCTCATGAAATGTTTACAATAAATATTCAGAAAGAAATTCTAAAAAAAAGCTGAAATAATTTAATGGAATACGATAATTTACAAAATTTGGAACGGTTTCTACATTAAAATGTATATCTCAGCCAGTCTACCCAGGAGCTTGTTGGATATGAGACCAGAAATAATTTTTCGGCCTCCCGCTTTAATTCCCATATGAAAGGGTTAAACTATTTGTAGTCTTAAATTCCAATTTTAAAGAATTGTATACTTAGCTCAAAACAATATAAATTGAAAGAATATATTTTAAATTTGTTTAAGTAATATAAAAAAAAATTCCGACATGAACGAATAAATTTTGCTGTTCTATTGAAAAGTTTAACTGATTTACAACTTCATAGTTTGTGTATAGTTTAAAACTTTACTTTACTTGTTGCAAACAATCAATGAACAAACCACTAGCATAATAATACTAAAAAGTTTTAAAAATTTACCTAAATATGTACTATTTGTTAATACCCAAAATATTTTTAAAGGATCCACCATAACTTTAATAATGAGAATACATAACACTAGTCACCACCATATTACAAATAAATTATTTTGAATCAAATTATTGATATTCTCTCGTATCAAATTGAAAAGATGTTTCTCCGCAATCAAATACAACTTGAAGCACATTTTTTAAACCATAAATGAATTAAGTAGTAGCACTATTTTTATATCATAATATATTTTTTTTTATTATTATTATTATTTTAGCACAAAAAACATTTAAAAACACCAATAATAATAAACATTTTTTTATATATTTCACTCAAATATTTCACTCAATTTTATTTAATCCAAAAATCGACAGCACAGTTATTAGATCACTGCTTACAAATATCACATCAAGACACACAAAATAATTTAAATCTTAATTATTTTAATTAAAATATTGAATAAAATATTAATAATTTTTTTATTGCGAAACACCAAAAACACTCTTATCATGGACACGCATAAACGTAAACTAAAAAAAGGGCGCACATTTTTACAAGTACCGTTATTTACTCAAAAAAAACGGTTTTAATATAAAAATAAGAGAGAGGCTCTCCATCATCATCATAGTTGATGAATTATGATGATGATGATTTTCAAGTAACAATATTGCTTTTATCTCTCAGCAGCAGATTTTCCCTGTTTTTTTTTGATACTCGTATAAATAAATTGAAATAATTAGGTTTTCTCTATATAGTACTGTTATCATTATGATTCGACAACATCTTAAAAGAAAATTAAAAGTACAAATATTATCGTTGAAACAAAATTGTGTGTATAGAGAGAGAGAGAGAATATTTTGATTTCCCCAGTTTCCAGTTGCTCGTACATTGAGCACGCATGCGACATACTTATCAGAGATTCGGAGCATGGAAAATTCTCTTGTATTATTTTTATTTGTTCCACGATTAGAAAATGACTATACCCGTGCTGTAACGTAATTACCTATCCTAGATAACATATGGAAAACAATGATAAAGATCTTGAGTTTGATTTCGACGCTTAATCACATACACGTATTACATTTATTGCCTTATCATTAAAAATGTTGAAATTAGATTAACGGGTATACGTTTGATTTTCGAACATTTTGTGTACGAGTATCATGTACGTACACGAGAACATACCGAATCTTAATCAGATTTAATTATATTTTTTTTAAAACATATTGAAAATCTAACATACTCGTATATGCATATCACAATTGTATGTTAACTGACTAAAGCATACATACAAATCCTTTGAGGATACAAAATGTATTTATATTGTGATTTATACGTGTCGGAGATGGTGATGACATATTTGAGTTGATTTTTAATGTTGGTAAACAATTATTTTGTTTAGCAATCAATGATTTGATTGTGAATGACATATTTATGTGATAAAAAAATCATTCGAGCATTTTTCGATGAATTGTTTTTATTGTGTTTAAATTTTTTTTATTAGAACATGACAAAACGTTCTTTAGCCTGCGGCATATTTTAATGAATTTTATAATTCAGTACCAATGTAGTACACGCGCCTAATCTAATATTCGTTATTTTGTAACACTGGAGCCTCAGTGTCTGATACAGTGCTTACTGTTATAAATAAATGTTGATAAAATCACCCCCCTGGATATTCTTCGTTATTCTGAAAATTATAAGATCTGTAGGATATTTTGTTCTACCAAAAGTTGTGTATATTTTAAATTCCATGGGCATCCCAATTTAAAATTTTACTAATGAGATATATGTCGCACACACTATTCGTTCACCCTTATATTATTTTATGGCACGCTGTGCACGGGGTGCCCCTGTCTGTTATATCTACGGCACCTAGAAAGTGATAAATTTATAGTTATTTTGGAATTTTTCGTAAAATCCATTTTTGGAGTATTTGTTTTGAGCAGTGCTTGAGAAAGCAAAATAGTTAATTTAATGGTCGTTAATTTAAAACACTGGAGAACTCATATTTTTCTAGACACTTCAAGAATTATGTGTTAATAATCATCAAACATTCACGTTTTCGATCGTAAACTTTTTTATTACTTTGAATTTTTGGAAATATTTGTTGATTGTGTTGATTGTGGGAATTTATTTGGTCCTTTTAAACCCAAGTGAGAATTTCGGTTGATAGTAAGGATTTCCATTCCCGTGAAGTTTGTCCAAACTTTGTCCTAAAATTACAAAAACAAAATTTAGGACAAATTTAGGACAAACTTCACGCGTGTGTCCACGAGCGTGAAGTTTATCCTAAAATTGTCCTGACTATTTTATCATAAGTATGTATTAGTTAATCTCTCGTTATAATGAATTATAATATTTGTAATATTTGACATACGTACAGTAAACGCTCGATTTAATGGACTAATTGGGGGTGTCCGTTAAATCCGAATGTTTTTTAATTTAATCGATTTGATCGAATTTAATCTGGGACTCAGCCATTTCTTAGCCGATTATGATGGGATTGGGAATGTTGGATGGAAATGAAATTTTTAATTGATTTTGAGAAGAAATTCTGAAATATGGCCACCTGGGTCGGAATTCAGCCATTTCTTAACCGATTATGATCGGATTGTATGCTGGATAGAAATGGGTTTCTTAATTGATTTTGGGAAGGAGTTCTGAAATATGGCCACTTGGGACGGAACTCGATCAATTCTTAACAGATTATGATGGGATTGGATATGCTGGATGGAAATGGGATTCTTAAATGTTTTGGTAAGGAATTTTGGAATATGGCCACTTTGGACGGAACTCGATCAATTCCTAACCGATTATGATGGGATTGGGTATGTTGGATGAAAATGGGATTCTTGAATGATTATTGGAAGGAATTCTGAAATATAGCCGCTAAGGACCGAAATCGATCAATTCTTAACCGATTATGATGGGATTGGGAGTGCTGGATGGAAATGAAATTTTTAATTGATTTTGAGAAGAAATTCTGAAATATGGCCACCTGGGTCGGAATTCAGCCATTTCTTAACCGATTATGATCGGATTGTATGCTGGATGGAAATGGGTTTCTTAATTGATTTTGGGAAGGAATTCTCGAATATGGCCTTTTTGGACGGAACGCGATCAATTCTTAACCGAGTATGATGGGATTGGATATGCTAGATGGAAATGGGATTCTTAAATGTTTTTGGGAAGGAATTCTCGAATATGGCCTTTTTGGACGGAACTCGATCAATTCTTAACAGATTATGATGGGATTGGGAATGCTGGATGGAAATGGGATTCTTAATTGATTTTGAGAATAAATTCTGAAATATGGCCACCTGGGACGGAACTCAGCCATTTCTTAACCGATTATGATCGGATTGGGTATGTTGGATGGAAATGGGATTCTTAAATTATTTGTGGAAGGAATTCTTAAATATGACCACTAGGGACAGAACCCAATCAATTCTTAACTGATTATGATGGGATTGGGAATATGCTGGATGGAAATGGGATTCTTAATTGATTTTGAGAAGAAATTCAGAGATATGGCCACCTGGGTCGGAACTCAGCCATTTCTTAACCGATTATGATCGGATTGGGTATGCTGGATGGGAATGGGTTTCTTAATTGATTTTGGGAAGGAGTTGTGAAATATGGCCACTTGGGACGGAACTCGATCAATTCTTAACCGAGTATGATGGGATTGGATATGCTGGATGGAAATGGGATTCTTAAATGTTTTTGGGAAGGAATTCTGGAATATTGCCACTTTGGATGGAACTCGATCAATTCTTAACAGATTATGATGGGATTGGGAATGCTGGATGTAAATGGGATTCTTAATTGATTTTGAGAAGAAATTCTGAAATATGGCCATCTGGGACGGAACTCAGGCATTTCTTAACCGATTATGATCGGATTGGGTATGTTGGATGGAAATGGGATTCTTAAATTATTTGTGGAAGGAATTCTTAAATATGACCACTAGGGACAGAACCCAATCAATTCTTAACTGATTATGATGGGATTGGGAACCCAAGTAGCATTTCAAGTTGTGAAAAGGTTCCCACATCGTTGTCACAACTTATTTCATCGCTATTTGGATGTGGCGAACCGTAGATCACAACGGCCCCACGTGGTTGTCACAACCAATTTGGCGAAAATAATCGGTTGTCACAACATTGTGACAGGGATGTGAGCTAGTTATGGTTCAATCTCACAACTGTTTGAATTTATCGTGAAACGGTGATGAAGCCGTTGTAAAATAGTTCTATAAAATTTGTCACAACGCTGTGTGAGAGTTGTCACAGCTCATTTACAACTATTTCACAACTAGTACTGGTGATCAGAAATGGAGATTCACAACCAAATTTTCAGATACATAAGGAATTTATTAAAATAACACAACGATTATGATACAACGAAGTTGTGTTTAGATTGAAGCAATACATTTATCACAACTGAAAAGAATAGCAATATGCGTAAGTATGAACACATAATAATGAATAATAATAATATATTATATTAATCTGATTTCAAATGTAATTCAATTTCAATATTTATCGCATATATACGTGGAAACCCATGGGAAATGTCAATTTTACCGTAAAACAGGGATTTTTGGATTGAAAATAAAGATTCGCCCATTTTATTTGCTGTTCCAAAAAATTAATTTAAAGAAAAAATATTAATTTATATGAACTAAAAGATCAATGCATTGCTCATTGTAGGTTATGAATTTTTTTTTTCAAAATAGTGGAACCTATTCTCCCTATAAAAATATTGTATCCGCCATATTACAGTATAGTTATGCCTGCAACCGTTCTAGATCAAGTCGAATAATACAATTTGGTGAAATGGTTGTGTTTGGAACTAGGTTAATGAAAATAAATTGAGAATCGGTTGCGAAGCGAACTTTCTATATTGATTAATTGTGATTAGAACCAGTCTAACATCGTTTGTTTGTGAATGGGTTGTGAAACAGTCTAGTGAAGAACTATTTTCACCACTAGAATTTTGACATATCTACATTATCGTGAAAACGTGTTTTCACATAAAACAATATCTATATTGCAAACTTTTAAATTTAACCGATTCCTAATCAATACCACTTTTTATATTTTTTCCATTTAGAAATCCCAATTTTCGGGTTGAACATTTTGAATTGAAATGTGCGCTGACGTTTCGTGAAATTGTAACTTCTTAAACTGTCAAATGACATATAAACAAAATGTCTATTCGTAGTTCTTAAGCTCAGTATTCACATCCAATGTACAACTAACCAAATAAACGACAACTAAACTAGTTCGCAAAATGAATTTTGAGTTTATTTCACAACTTATTATGCACTCCATTAAAAACTTATGTTAAATGGCTATTGTCACCAGTTGTTAGAACTGTTTCACAACTAATTCAATGCAACATTGATTTTAGTTCATTATTAGTGATTAAATTAGTTGTGACATGTATGTCCCAATCAACGCAGCGAACCAATTGGTGGTAGTTCGTAACTGGTAACTTTTCTAGTTGTGACATGTTTGTCCGAACTAATGTGACAAACTAATTGGTTGTGGTGACCATTCAGCTGTGGATATTATAAGAGACAACAACTTCACAAATAAAAATTTTCAATAAAGTGTTTGCTAAATTTGACAACCATTTCACAAGTAATTCTTGGTTGTGACAATTATGTCACAACCATCAATTGGTTGTACACAACTAAATAGTTGTGAGATGCTTCTTGGGAATGCTGGATGGAAATGGGATTCTTAATTGATTTTGAGAAGAAATTCTGAAATATGGCCATCTGGGACGGAACTCAGCCATTTCTTAACCGATTATGATGGGATTACGTATGCTGGTTGGAAATGGGATTCCCAATTAATTTTTGGAAGAAGTTCTGGAATTAAACTACTCGAACGGAACGCGACCAATTGTCAACCGATTATGATGGAATTTTGTTTGTTGGATGGAACTGAGATTCATAAACAGGTTTTTGAAGAAGTTCTGAAATATGGCCATCTGGGACAAAGGAAAAACTAACGAAGGCTACACAT
Source organism: Nephrotoma guestfalica (assembly GCA_963691935.1). NCBI lineage: Eukaryota > Metazoa > Arthropoda > Insecta > Diptera > Tipulidae > Nephrotoma > Nephrotoma guestfalica. The sequence continues at coordinate 118,291,413 of OY829913.1, read as the reverse complement.
AAGTTTCAGATTTGTAGATAAATTCCAAAGTAAAAATATTTTTACCTGTATGCGATTTACGAGTATAGATTGAACGGCTTGCACTTGGTGCTGATATTAATGTTGTAGGCGATTACTGGTATCGTGACGTATATCGTTACATTCGTTGGAGTGTCCTCTATCACCTGACAAACATACAGAAAAATTCTATGATCTTTTACGGAAATATCTCATTTTGCGTACCTTCCATGCAATTTACGAGTATAGATTGAAAAGCATCATTTTTAAAAGGTTTTTATTCTTTCGTCTATATCAAGTTTTCTATATTAATTGATTCGCGAAATTTATTTGTATTTTATTTTAATTTTACGTACAATATCATCCCTTGGTGCATTAAATATTTCTCGGTAGTTAAATAGGTTATATAAGATTTTATAACTATTCGTTTCTACCCAATTTACATATAAAATCATTTTAAATTTTAAAATTCGTTATCACGAGAGTTTAACCCATACATACACATTTCTTAAGGTTAGGACAAAGTTAGGACATACTTCACACCCGTGGATTTCCGCTATGTATAAATTTCAGTGAACGTTACCTTCATAAGAATTTAGGAAATGAAATTAGCTTAACATAGGCACTTCTATTAACAAGTCTAATGGGCCGACTTGACAATGGCTTTTGTGCCTATATTTGTCCATTTATGAAGTGCATTTGTTTCTGTGAAACATAGAAGTATTCAACTGCCTAAACGTATAGAATGGCGGCCATTTTATTGATTCTACGGAGTATTAGGTTCCTAATAACCATAGGTGTAATTATGATAACCCGCTGAATTTGAAAATACCCGCAATTTGAGTTGACAAAATGCTCCTCAGAGTAGTTCCTGTCTGCATGCAGGTCAAAATGTTCTCCTAGACCTTTAAAAGTTGCGTTGATTTCTTAACACGGTTGTATTTCGACCCCTTTAGTCGATTTGAACCTAAGTTATAAATTTTGATGATCATGGGAACATCTGGCTCGTAGTTTTGAAAGGACAGTCTAAAAATTGGTTCGATGATTTGTATATAACCAAAGAAGTACTCTAACAAATAAAAGCTTTATATGTGGAAGTTTGATTTTTGAATTGAAATATATATACACCTTGCGCCATTGAAATGTTTGGTTTGCAATTTTTAAGTAAATTTCAGAAACACCGCTATTTGCTTTAAAAGCAGTTATCAACTATGTTAAATTCTGATTATGTAGGTCTATTTTTGATACAATTTTTACGTTGATCCAACATTTTACACCTACATAACTTGGGATAAGGATTAGTTCCAACCTACCTCGTAACAAATTGGTGGTTCTTCACAGGTTTTTAACAAAGTTAGTTCAATTGAAAACTAGTTTGTTGTTAACAACGGTAATTTTTATTCAAAATAAAATTAACATAAATAAAAGAATTCATTTGTACCAAAAAAAATTATGATTGAAGAGAAATTGCACTTCCTAAAATCAATAATTAATGGGCCCGTTAAATATCCGCTTTTTTGGATTATAGTTTTTGATCTTTTTCTCCATTACGGACCAACAATTTTCAATAATATTGAAATCAGGACTAGGCACAAAATAGACACGAAAATAAAGCATTCTTACCACACAGATACCATCTATAACTTACAATGCGTGCCCTGTGGCACGGAGCTGAATCGTCCTGGAGGAGTGGACTATCGACGTATCGGGTTAGGTCCTCAATAGTCGGTACTACACCAGTTTCGATAATTTTTTTGTATTTTTCTCCGTTTACTGAACTTTCCAGAAGGCAAGGTGATCCCACTCCAAAGGCTATTATGGCTCCCCAGACCATAACATATGGTGAATGTTTTACTGTTGGCGAAATGCATTCTGATAAATATCGTTCGCCTATTCACCGCCAAACACTTATACTTCCGTCGGGTCCAAAGATATTGAACTTGGATTCATCCGAGAACATGACCCTATTTTAGTCCTCAGGCGTCCAGTGTTTTCATTATTTTGCGAATTAGAGTCGCTCAGCACTCATTGTTGCTGTGAGTAATGGTTTTTTCGCAGGTCGTCCCGCATAGAGGACAAGTTCGTTCAGTCTTCTATCAATAGTACGAACTGAAATAGTCTCGGTTGTTGCTGTTGCAAGCTCTCTTCTCAGCTCTAAAGCCGTGACAAACCTTTGCATTACCGCTAAATGTCTGAGCATTCGATCTGTGCGAACAAAAGTTTTCCTATTTGCACCAGAGCCGACCTTTCTTGCAACTGTTTGATTTTCGGAATAGTGCCTCAAAAACTTTTTAATTGCTGTTTCACCCTTAATTAATCTTGCAATTTGTGAATGTGTGTACTTTTTTGCCTCTAGCTGCAAAATTTCGGCATTTTCTTCAGCATTTAATTTACCGGGTCCCATTTTAAAATGAACTCTATGACTACTTAATTGAAACTAAGCTAATAATTGATCCTCCTTTTTGTTTTAAATATTTCGAAACGCGTAAAATATACAGTAAAAGTAAAAAACAAAGACCATAAAAAATAGTCAACCAAAGTAGTAGGAAACGAGAGAATTGCATGAAATAGAAAATTATCGAAACAAAACATTACAACGGCGCAGGGTTTATATATAAATATATAGAGTGTCTCAGAATTGGACGATCAAACAAAGCAGGGTGATAGAGGATCTCATTTCCAGCAAAAACAGCCAAGTAAAGTTTTTTCGAATTGTTGATGGTGCAAAAGTTATTCCACTTTTTAGCCCGGTGTGTGATACCATGAATACTCCGGTGTGTGATACCATTTTAAAATCTGCATAGTGTCGCATATTTTTCTGATAATGGGTCAACTTTCTGTAGTACATTATTTTCCCGCTAGCATCGCTTAAACATCAAGAAATTTTTTTTGAGAAACAAAAAGACTTTACAAAACCATTCATGGATTTTATTTGATAGAAGATAATATAGCTTATAAAAATAATTTTAGTGGAAAGGCACACTCTTCTAGATCTTATTATAAAAGAAAGTTAACAAAAGAACTCTTAGATCTTTTAAATAAATTTTTTTTTAATTTGGTAGGTGCGCATACGGTTTCACTAAAAACACTAAAAGTGGAATAACTTATGAACCATCAACAATTCGAGAAAACTTTACTTGGCTGTTTTTGTTGGAAATGAGGTCCCCTATCACCCTGCTTCGTTTGATCGTCCAATTCTGGGACACCCTGTATATATATATCGAGTTTTTTAATAGGGACATAACAATACGATCTTTTAATACGATACGTCAAATGTTTTTCATGATCTGTCAACGTCAACACGTTAATCAAGCTTAAGATTTGTATCATGGTGAACTTCACGAATGAGTAACGTTTGGAAACTATAAAAATTAAAACCGCAATTCTGAGTTAGTGGTCGCAACTTTAAGAGCGCTTACTGAGATTTTCGGTCATAATAATTAGACAGGCTGATGATGTATGCTATAGTAGATAAAATCGAGCAAAAAAAATATTCGCTATTGGATGTTCCTATGCCAGTGAGACAACGTACCGGTAAAAATATCGCAGTTGTAAGTGCTTCAGTTAAAAATGTGCCAAATCTGTCGATTCCACGCAATTCGCAGGAATTGCGAATAGCTCAAACCACGTTGTGGCGAATTTTGCGTAAAGATCTTGGCGTACATCCTAACATGATCAAATTAACCCAAGAACTGAAGCCTTTTGAAACTTCCCTGATTGGGATCTGCTAAAGTTTGAAGAAAACCCAAAATTTCATCGAAAAATCATCTTTAGCCATAAGCTCATTTTTGGCTTAATGGATTTGTCAATAAGCAAAATATGCGTTATTGGACAGCAACAAACCCACATGTGCCTCAAGAGACTTCAATACAACCACAAAAAATTACCATGTCGTAGATCTCGTGCCGGCGGTGTGATTGGACGATATTTTTGCGTCGATGAAAGTTCGCTATCGTGCCATGTTGGAAGACTATTTTGGGCCAGAATTGGATTGACATGACATCAGTGAAATGTGATTCCAACAAGATGGTGCCATCTGCCACACAGCTGGTCATACAATTGATCTGTTGGAGAGGAAGTGCGGTAATCGTGTAATCTCGAGAAATGGTTCAGTCGAATGGCCATTTCGCTATTGGATCAATTTGAGAGCAAGATCAATTTGAAGCACAGCATTTAGACTTTTATTTTTGTTAAGACGAATTAATTTATACCACAAAATGTGACACTTAACTATTTCAATACCCAATTTAAAATTTATTTACAATTCATTTTAAAGTCTAGTTAAATGGCATTCATATATACAGATCTTTGTAGAAGTATAAATTAATAATTTATTTATTTGAATTTTAGGTTTTAGTGTAAAATTAAATTAAATTTCTTAAATTTCTTATTATTCTTGTTTTGAACGTGAAAATAATAATTTAACGAATTTTGGAACTCTAGTTTAGGACATGTAGAGGTAGGCGGCTGTGATCGAATTGGAATTGTTGGCTTAACTTTATAACTTTGCTATTTCTGCGAATATTTGAATATTTGGAATTACATGGAAGCTACGGAGTACATTTGAAATGCAGTCAAATTTGCTATATGTAGATAGTTTTTCGGGATCATGCACTTTTTAATTAAATTTTTTCTAGATTATTTGGAAGACTGTAAATTGGTAAAGGTTTTGGTTAACTTGTTCTAGATTGGACAAATAATTATCGACGTATGTCGATTATATAATTTATAATTTATTTAATGCTGTTGTAGATATATATATGTATGTGTGTATGTATATGTGTGTGTGTGTATGTGTGTGTGTATGTATATGTGTATGTATGTATGTATATGTGTATATATGTATATATATATATATATATATATATATATATATGTATGTATGTATGTATATATATATGTATATGTGTGTGTTTATGTATATATATATACAATAGTTAACTATCGTAGATTAATTTTTAATATGTTATTTTAATATTTTCTGATTTATTTATTTTATAATTAAAGCATTGAACCATATAATTGGGTTATTTGATTATCATGGATCCTACAGATGTGCTAGCTACTTATTATTAATTCTGTTATCTTACAGATTCCTGATTACTTAATTAGTTTTATTTAATTTTGGTTGAATTTGTTTAGGTATTGGGGATTCTAAAGCTGTGAAAAACATTCATTATTAATACATTACCTTACAGATTCCAGATTAGCTGTTTTTGGAACCAGTTTTCGTTTGGTCATTTTCTATTTTTATAAATAAACATATTTGTATTAGATTAGGGATGACAAGGACAAGTGACTTTCATAAATATTTTTTTATAAATAAATCCATCAAATCAACAGACTTAGAAGTTAGGAAGGCCGTGCGTGCCTTTCCTGGATTCGATTTATTTTATTTGTTTTATGAGAACCAAATTAATTTAGTTAATACTAATCGTTACTTTACATTTATTTTATTCAAGTATAATTTTATTTTATTTTATCATATATATTGTCCTAAATATACTAATGAATTTTAGAGTTATTTTGAATATAGTTCAAATAACTTTGGTTTCAGGAAATTCTACTGTAAGTTGCGGAGTTGCAGAATGATTAAATTAATAAACGTTTCAATTATTTAGGAAGCCGAAATATGAATTTAGAATTAAATTTCAGGAAATTTACAGATGCTTGTGAATTAATGCTTCATTGTAATTGCTGATTGTGTAGTTTAGAATTGTGTTGTCATTTTATTACTAACGACTTTACATAGGTGTCTGTAACGGGTCGAGTCAACCAATTTTGATTAGGAAGCCGAAAAGTATTAATAGAATTAAATTTCAGGAAAATTCCAGATGCATGTGAAATAATAATATTTTTTCTTAGGTTGCCGTTTTAAAGAAGCAATTGTTGAAGACCAATACCATCGTTATCCATTAACCTATTAAGCCTTATCCTTCATCTAGTAGATTAGAATTGTGTTGTCTTTGTGTTACTAACTATCGGCTATACCTAGGTGTCTGTAACCGGGCCGATTCTGTCCCACTTAACTAACCTATCCAATCCTTCGGTTTTGTTATGTGTAAAAAAGGGTGTACGGTGGACCCGGCGTCATCCGGGAACTCAAGCCTAAGAACTTGGTCGTACATTCAAAATCAATCAATCAATCAATCAATTCATTTTAAAGTCTAGTTAAATATTAACCGTTCGATTTGACATTTCACAACAGCCCGAAATAACCATCCAATACAAACACTTAGTCGTGATTTCCACTGAATGTAGATGGCGTTGGTTTCCACGTCTACAAGGAGGACAAGAATTGTCAATTCCATTGTATTGATAGTTTGGTCTCCCTTGCTTCATAGCATATTACTTTTTGTTTATCCCTTTTTCACTTTGAAATTGAGTCACTTGACATTTAGTTACTACCAGTCTAGTGGGATAGGATTAAAGTGTTTGAGCACGATTCGCGTTTTGTTCGCCAACCGAAACAAATCAATTGAAAGATATTCAGCTCTGCGCTCAGTGCAGTTTTAGACAGAATACAGCAACTTATATTTGATTTTAGGTATTAATATTAAGAAGTGCCTTAGTTTTTTTTAGTTCGTCTTTGTGGCAAAGAGCTCTGCTTTCTATAAAAGTGCCCGAAAGGCACACTATACTTATAGTGCCACTTAAGGCAGCGCTCGTTATAGCTCTTGACATAAATTTAAGAGAATTGAAATTTGAGTGAAAAATATTAATTAAATGAGATGTACGCTAGTAATGTAACCAATCGAACCAACCGTTCACAATGCTGGACAACGCGAAACTCGATTTTAGTCGTCGTTTATTTGGGTGTGTCATTTCGAGGTATCGAACTTTGAATTTAAATATTATAAAACACAGAAAAATAATTTTAATGGCGACGAATGTGACTTTATTTGAAAGTTAATTTTATGCCATTAATGTTTGGATATGATTTCGGGCATGTGGTCGCCGCGGCTAACACGTACATGCCGTAATCTGGAGGACCACCTGGTTCAATTGTCTCCGGATTATCAGTGTAGACACATGACCACATTGGAAAGTTTGCTTCGATGTCAATATTGGTTTCGGGCCATTCACCGAATTGGCGACGCGAACGATGGTCTTATGGTTTCAATTCCTGCACAAGTTGAATCTTGTAAGCATGTAAACTAAGATCCTAACGCATAATGCTGTATAAAGACGTCGGATCAAGCTCCAGTTGCTGTGCACGACGACGACTCGATTCATTCACATTATCTTCGATACTGCATACTAAAGCGGCCACCACCTGCTCCACCATATAGGATCTTACGCGACGCTTATTATCATCTAAATTAGTAAGTAAAGATTATCATAAACTGAACCAGTATTTTCAAAGTAAATTTGAACAATTCGCAGTAAAGTTTATTTACTATGGAATGGCAAACCAAACTAATCAAAAATCAACGGTTCGCTGTCAAATAGTTAATCGTCATTACTAACTAAAAATTAAATTTCAGGAAATTCAATTCTTGCTTTATAAAAAACTAATATAAATATCTAAATTAAAATTTTATTACTAAAGGTAGGGTACCAGTTATAATCTAAAATTGGCTATACCGTCTGTAAACGGGGCCAGCTTCTGTCCTAACTAATTAACTTATCCAACCCCCTGCCCTCGGAGACATCTTGTATCAGAACTTGGTCGTACATTCAAAACCAATCAATTAAGCAGCTCGGGAAAGATTACATTAAACAATTTTTCAATGTTTCGGAAGCCGAAAAGTATTAATTTAGAATTCAATTTCAGGAAATATCCAGATGCATGTAAAATAATATTTTTTCTTAGGTGCTGAACTATAGAAGCACTTGTTGAAATCCACTAAAATTGTTACCCATTAAGCCTATTAAATATTTATCTTTTCTTATAGTGGATTAGAGGTTGCTCAGTACTTGTACTTGGTCCTACAGTCCAATCAATCAATCACTTTATCAATCAATTTTGATTTTGATGATCAAATCGTGGGCAGAACAGTAAGCGTCATGAGGAGATTTTACAAGATGTTGAGGTTACCGAAGGGCGGAAGCGGTTCTATCGGGTTTGTTCGTTTGTTCCAAAAACCTTACAAATTCTTTCTATACCTATAAAACTGATGAAGGATGATTTGATTTTTATGGAATTTGTGTTATTTTGTAAAGCAGCGGAATTGTTGTTGTTCTCCATATAGGCTTTTACTGCCGTCTATACCTTTTTAATTTCAAATTTGGAATAAACAATTTCAAGTAGAAAATGAACGACTACATTCCAATTAATATTTTTTTATTAAATGCACAGAAATTAATAACAATTAAAACCCATAAACAGTTAAAATTAACGAACTACCATCAAATTTAGCGCGTCAGTTATTGAAAGATGTGTGCGATATATAATGCATTTCACAACTCTAACATATGGTCCAAGTCTGAGCAATTGATGACCAACAAATTCATCATACATGCCATTCATGGCATACATGCCATTTAAATGTCTTTCTAAAAGTTATTCTTGGGTTATCTTGAACATACTGTTCCATAAAGACATGGTGTTCCTCAAAATTCAGCATTACTCAATTTTCCATTATGTAATTGTGTTCGTTTTCTACATCAAATTGTTTATTCCCAATTTGAAATTGAAATGGTATAGAATTTCTGCCTGGCGTTCTCAATTTCGCCATCTTACAAATTCGTTCTAACAAATAAATCTAAATGTTTAAAGCTTGTGAATTGTAATTTTTGAAGAGCAGTGGAGCGAAGCCGGTAAAGTTGCTTTTTCTTAAAAGCAATTAGCTTTTAATTTAATTGTCTCTGTTTAAACAGCGACTTTCGGCTTAGTGTAATAATATATGTATACAGATTTGTTTACATATAACTAGTATTAGTGTTTCCACTAGTGGTCAAATGTGGTCAAACTAATTATTTTTTCCATTCTCGCTTTATTTGTAATAGTATACCTTACCCATTTTTCGTTACTAATTCGGGATTAATGAAAATGGGTTTCCCTTTTTCTAAACATATTTAATATTAATTTTTCCTGCCGCACTCGTCACAGGGCAAAAATGTGTACAGCTATAATTCTAGAACTGTTGCATCAAAATTATTCCAACAAATTCTTCGTAACAGTTTCATTGTAGCTGAATACTGACCGTTTGCTAAAACTTGATCCAGTGTTTTGTAAGCTTAAGCCTTTAATTTTCGAATGTCGATGCTTATTCAGAAATTAATACAATTCTAGGAAATATATAAGAAGTAAACACAAGAGAAACAGATTAGTATTTGTTTAGAAATTTATTTATTAATGCATTCGTACAATGCTGAAACACCATTTCACAAAAATTCAAATCTTTCAATCGATGTTTCTGTGTAATTATCAATCGATCATTTTCACTTAGTAAACCGGGGTAAATTTTATTGTACAGGGTGGCGCACGAATCGTGCTACAAAAACAAAACGTAATAACTTTTTTTCTGTGTGACTAATCGGCTTTATTTTTTTTTATTGTATAGATAATTCAATTTTATTTTTATTTAACTAATTAGTTTTGAAAATGATAGACCGTAAATGACCTCCATGCTCATTCACGCATGTGCAACACCTGATCAGAAAATTATTCATTGCGCACTGAAGGGTTGAAGTCGGGATCGCCTCAATTATTGTTGTAATGGACTGCTTCAATTCAGTCAAATTCCTTGGTTTCGTTTTAAACACCTCTTGTTTGACATAACCCCATAAAAAAAATCTGGTGCAGTGAGGTCAGGTGACCTTGGGGGCCAGCGGAAAGTGGAGTTTCTGGATATTAATTTATTTGGAAATTTTCGTTGGAGCTCCTCCATAACCGGTCTGGCTATATGTGCAGTTGCTCCATCTTGCTGGAACCAAATGCTGTTAAAAGGGATACGTCTTCGCCGCAGTTCTGGGTAAAAAAAATCTTTCAACATGTTTAAATAACGGTCCCCATTTACAGTTACTGTTTCACCGTTTACTTCAAAGAAGTATGGCCCGACAATGCATCTTGATGAAACTGCGCACCACACTGTCACTCGTTCTGGGTGCAGTTCAGTCTCATGGAGTATTTCTGGATTAGTTTCACTCCATATACGACAATTTTGCTTGTTTACATTGCCGTTTAGATCAAAATGGGCCTCATCAGACATAAACAAGCAATTTATGAAGTTGTTGTCTTCTTCGGCCATTTCAATAATTTTCCGGCAAAATTCCAGGCGAATAGGCAAATCCAGAGGTTTTAATTTGCTTGTAATTTGGATTTTGTACGGAAACAAGTTTAAGTCATCATGAATTATCCGTTGTAATGACCGTCTGCTAACTCCAATTTGCGCCGATAACTCTCGAGTCGAAACACTTGGATTTGCCTGAATTGATGATGCTACAGCTGCGATTGTGGCTTCGACCCGAACATAGGGATCTCGATTGTACGGTCTACGTGCGATGCTTCCAGATTCAGCAAACATGCGTACCAACCTCATAATGGTCCATCTACTCGGGGGAGTGCCGCCAAACTCCCGCCTAAATTCCCTCTGGACGGAAATGATGGACTGCAAAGCATGGTAGCGCTGCACTATCCAAATCCTCGTTTCGGTATTCCAAGCATCCATTTTAGTAAATTTAAATAATAATCTGCAAAATAAAAAAAATAAAAAACAGATTAGTCACACAGAAAAATAGTTATTACGTTTTGTTTTTGTAGCACGATTCGTGCGCCACCCTGTACTTACGTATCTCAAGTTTTGAGATTATGGAAAGGCAAATTCCATCAGACAAATGGGACAGAATCGTTCTCGTCCTTCTGGTAAGGTTTATTGTCATTTACTGTAATTAATGATCCAGGCGGCAATGGATTGCACTTCCTGTGACGGCCATCCTAGATCGAGTGATAGCAATTTTTTGGCGTTCAAACTTTTACCAAAATAAAAGTAATTCTTCAATTTCGACGACCAATTTTGTATTTCCCTATGGCAAAGTACCAAGTATTCACCCAGACAAAACACTAAATTGATGCAGAACAAATGATAAAGACAAGAACTAAAATTTACATTAGACCCACTGAGACACAACAGTTTTATTTTATGGTAGAAAAAATTGGATAAATTTTGACATGAACAAAATGAAACCTATAAATTATTTAAAAATAATAAATATTTTCCCAATATTTTCGGGATTGGCAGAATCATGTTATTTCATTTCTATACTTAATTTTTGAAAATAAATAAAAAGTACTCTGCTATAAACTATATAACCTGGAAAATACGAGTAACATATGCAATCGCGCATTAAATTATATTTAATAAAAAAAATTTCTTTTAACGAAACGATAATATACGTGCTTGCAATATTTTCTCCATAAAAATATTTTTGAAATAAAATTAAAAAGGATTGCCATAAAAAATACTCAACTTTATATTTTTGATGAAAAATTTATGGCAAAACAACAACAATTTACCCAGCAAACTATAATCGGATGCGCCCTTCTCCCGAATAGTCGATCTATATTTTTATCTCGTTTTATTTCTACTGAGATAATATTTTTTTCCCATGGAATTCCATGTGGGGGCCGGGCCATTCATTTGATGAAATTTTTAAGGTCGGTAAAGTAGATATTGGTTGAGTATACTGTACAACACAAAGTTACTTAAACCTAGTATTTTGACAATTAGTCGTTCACTGCGGGTATACTGTAACAATCTTGCATTCACTGGGATGTTAACATAGACTACACTTGTTAACATTTTTTAACCGCAAAAAATGTCAAAAATATTATCAGTTTGTGAAAAATGGCGAAAATGATTATTTTGGCCAAGAACAAAATGTGGTTTTAGGGTATACCGATGGTAAATTTTGATTGTTTTATTAATGGTGACAGCTATAAAAATAACATTTTAATATAAGAAAAAAATATTTGATCTTTATCACTCTAACACAAATAGCTTTACAATTAAATCTCTCTTTTAAAAGTAATACTGAAAAACACTGCAAAACAGGGATGATATTGGCAAGAAATTAAAAGTACTGAATTTTCAAGGAACAAGGTATTAAATCCAGATTGAAAATATTTTTGCACTTGACTCACATCAAAATAGCATTTTACGGGAGCGCAATTTTAATTAATGCCTTAGCATTAGCCATTAGCTTAGTAAGTGCTTAGTGAGTGCTTGCTCTGTTATTCGGAGGTCCCGGGTTTGGTTCCTCGAGACCAGTAAATTGCGACTTGGTATTTTTAACGTGTCATATGTTATTTATATATGTTCGTCTATTTTCAGATTCTCATCCATAGTAGTTTCCGGTTTGTTCTTAATATTTACACAGTAGCGATGCCAGTATGCCAATACTGCGAGTTGAATCAATATTAATAATCTTCACCATGTTGATGTCAAGCAGTTCTTGCAAATTCTATCGTAATGTCAATTACTTTGGATTTTACAAGTTTATTTCAATATAAACCATAAACAAGCAACAACCCCAATTTAAAAGAAGTATTTAACGATCAACCATTTTTTGTTTAGCAAGCAGTAGTTGTTGAGTGCCTCTCGTGCTGTTATTGAAAACATTTCAGCAAAAGTATTAAAACTGAGCTAATCTTAACGCACGATTTTGTTTGAGGAATTAAACTCACACGGGCTTTATCTGAGCAGTTTACGTTGGAGTGCATAAATCATAATTAGAGATATGGTCTGCGCCGTTAATTCCTTGTGTCTGAAAATAACTCGGCTTTCGCAACTAAAGATTGGGATCGAGAAATCTCGTCTCGTAAAATTGTTTATATTTCTGAATTTTCCGAAAAGTAACGAGGCAAAAATATAAATTATTTGTGTTTGTTTAGGGATTACTGAAAAGAAAGGGAGTTTTGTGATCTTTTTATGTTAGAAATTCTGATGTGCTATGAGCAAAAGCAATTAACCGCTTAAACACAAAACTTTTGGTTAGAGCTTAGAGCGGATCTTTTAGAATGGAAGCCTCCGGATCCTGACACCAACAGTTTTAATTGAAAGTAATAAAATTTAGTGATCGTTTAGACCAATGTACTGGGCTTCATATCCAATTCAAGAAACCCTTTACCCTTGGCTCCAAATATTATACTGCGTTAGTAGTTTTAACCACAAAACTGATTAAATATATCTTAATCATAGAAGTGAGAGTTGTTGAACATTTTAGGATTTGCGTTATTTATATTCTTTTCTTCTACAGAAATTCTCTCGAATCAAATTGCAAGTGACATTTCTAGCATTTTCTCAAAAGTATGTGCCGACAGGTGCAAGTAAAGCATTAAAATTACCGATTTGCGTTCTATTTATTTATTCACCACAATCATAGGGTTAATCGCAATGCTTCGTACTCATTTTACCTCTTAGTTTCAATGATGATAATGCAGATTTTTTTTTTGTTTTTTTTTTATGATCAATAAAACCGAGATTAGGATTATGATTTTGCTGAGTCAGTTAGTCGATTTTTTAATTTAATACGGGTCGGAAGGCAATATAGAAACCGAAGCCTTTAGTAATTTTTTTTTAGTCTCTTAAATTAGTTATTTAAAATATCGGATCAAAGACAAATAGGATAGTGATCAAATCGATATACCCAAAATATATAACTTCATATATTGTTAATAGGATAATAGTATAAATTTATCTAACTCAAAATATGTATGTTCAGACCAGCGAACATGATAAACACCATTCAAACCAACGAATAGGTTTTCATTTTTGTCACTAATAATATTTATATATATATATAACGGGTTATCCAATTCGAGGTTGATAAAGTAGAAATCTGTATACCGACATCTGTCAAAGATAAACGTCAAGCACGCTGTCATTTATTTAGTTAACATTCTGCCATTTAAGAATATGGAGCATTTAACAATCGACCAACGCGTTAAAATTATTAAATCTTATTATAAAAATAGTGATTCTGCCGTATCCACATTTCGCGCTTTACGAGCAGATTATGGTCGTCATAATCGTCCTACAAAGCAAACCATATTGAATACAGTGAATAAATTTGAACAAACTGGATCTGTTACTGATATTGTAAGGTCTGTGCATCATCGAAACATTCGCAATGCTGAAAATATCGCTTCTGTAGCTGAAAGTGTGGAAGAAGATCCAAATTTGTCAATTCCTCGTCGAGCTCAACATTTAGGCCTATCTTATGGCTCATTATGGCGCATTTTGCATCTGGATTTGCATCTTCATCCGTATAAAGTCCATTTGACACAAGAGCTAAAGCCTGCTGACCATGGACAACGAAGAACATACGCAAATTGGGTGTTGGAAAAACAGGCCGTCGATGCTGATTTTTCGAACAAAATTTTCTTCAGTGATGAAGCTCATTTTTCGCTTGGTGGATACGTTAATAAGCAAAACTGTAGAATTTGGGGCTCAGAAAATCCACAATTGATTGTAGAGAAGCCATTACACCCGGAAAAAGTCACTGTTTGGTGCGCATTGTGGTCTGGTGGTGTGATTGGGCCGTATTTTTTTTAGAACAACCATGGAAGAACCGTTACCGTCAATTCTGAGCGCTATGGCCGCATGTTAACCGATTATTTTTTTACGAAAATCGAAGATTATGATCTTGACGATATGTGGTTCCAGCAGGATGGAGCAACCAGTCACGTAACACGAGCAAATCGAGATCTTTTGCAAGAGAAATTTCCTGGACGTTTGATTTCGCGATTGGCTGATATCAATTGGCCTCCAAGATCCTGTGATTTAACGCCTTTGGATTTCTTTTTGTGGGGCTACGCGAAAGATCGTGTTTACGCAAACAATCCTCAAACTCTTGACGAATTGAAAACTAATATTCGTAAGGTAATGGCCGAGATACCGCCCGAAATGTGCCGAAAAGTCATTGAAAATTACCGCAAAAGAATCAAGGCCTGTAAGAAGTCCCGTGGAGGACATTTGAATGATATCTTGTTTAACTAAAAATGGCAAGGATCAATCTGTAAAATGAAATAAAAATTACAATACATTCCGAATATTTTGTGTGTTTTTTGTAAGTTTACTTTATCAAGCTTGAATTGGATAACCTTGTATATATATATGTCGGTTTAGGTTAATCATTTCCATTAATAAAATTTATATATAAATCAGGAAATAATAGATCATATTTCGGTAGCTATACAAAATTAATTATAAGTTTAAGTAAACCCAGCGTTTTATAACTTAAATTTCTTAATATTAGTAACGGTGGCAAGATCACCTGATTTAAATCGGTAAAAGAGCACTGATTTCACGAACAATTCGTCTTGTGCTATATAAACGTTATTTAAATCAAAATACTATTGTAAAATAAATTCGAACTATGGCTAAATATTTTAGTGACTAGAAGTGTGTATAATAAATAAAGTGAACTTAAGATTAATAATAACATAGTGTCTAGAAAAATCCAAGTCAATGAAGTTAGCCCGAACCCGAAAGTTTTGTCAGGTTTCTTCGCTAAAGTGTAGCCATTCCGAAAAAAATGTATATATTGAAAAAGTGTAGTCTCATCCCGAAAATATATAAAAAGTGTAGGATTCACGAGAAAATGTAAATTTTGGAAAAGTGTAGTCCCAAAAGAAAAAATATTTTGTGTAGCTCTGCATTATTTTGATAATGAATAATGTACTCGTATTCATTATTCTTTAAAATACCAAACAAGAAAATATATATAAAAATTATATACCTTTATAAATATTATATTTTTTCGAAAACTGAAACTTGAGATTTGGCAGTTTTGTTGCGTTTCACTTGCCTACTAGACGCATAAAACTAATATTATTGTTGATTGATGTAAATAATAATTAAATTTTATATTTACATCTAGTGTGCTGTTGAAACAACTGAAAAACCACAACAAACTCATATTCTCATGGAGATAAAATATTTAAATTTGAATAAATATGTAAATCCTATTTCGTCAGTGTGGATAGGGACACTTGAAATTCTCGGGAGCCAATCCTAGGGATATTCGACACCAGTGGCATATACCACCATATAGGGCTTGGTTATGACTATCAACCACAACAAATTCATATCCATATCATGGAGATAAAATATTTAAATTTGAATATGTAAATCCTATTTCGTCGGTGTGTGGTATAGGGACACTTGAAATTCTCGGAAGCCAATCCTAAGGATATTCGACATCAGTGATGATACTGCTTACTACCAGTACCTTATTACAGTTGATAAATCCTATCTATTTGATATTCCGAGTTACAAAATTCAATTGATGTTACTGCTAACTAACAGATTGTGTCCTGCTGGACAATTGTCCCTATACCACACACCGATGAAATTGGATTTACTACTGTGGGCAAAAAGTTGTAAGACTTTTTCATTTAAATTTCGCGCGTAAAACCATTCGTCGAAATATTTTTTTTCCTATGTTGGTATGACTAAAAATGAAGTTCAAAAAGTGCATTCGGCGATTTTTACAATGAGTGAAATTATTCAACAAAGAAGTTCCATTAAATTTTGTGTGCGGAATCAATTTTGTGGTGCCGAAACGTTTAGATTGTTGCAAAAGGCCTTTTGTGATAATTGTATGTTGCGAGCAAGTGTTTTTGATTGGTACAAATTGTTCACAGAGGGTCGAGAACGTGTTGACAACGAATCACGTCTAGGACGGCCATCAACATCAACTGATGATCAACACGTTAATAAAATCAAGGAGTTGGTGCTCGAGAATAGACGATTAACAGTCAGAGACCCTACTGGCATCGTTGAAATATCCGAAGGATCAGTGAAATCGATTGGTTCCAAAATCACTCAATTTTTTGGAAAAACAACGTTGCGTTGACGTCTGTGAAACAATGCTTTCCGACTACCAGGATGTCATGAAACGTATTATAACTGGCGATGAGTCTTGGATTTATGCTTACGACCCGGAAACAGACGATCAATCGGCCGAATATCGTGCAACAGGTGAGTCGAAGCCGAAAAACCACTTCAAAACAAATCAAAAATCAAGGTGATGTTGACAGTTTTCTTCGACTATCGAGGTGTGGTGCACTCCGAATTCCTTCCGACCAGCCAAACTATCAACAAGGAGTACCATTTGAGTGTTATGCGTCGTTTACGCGAAGCTATTCGTAAAAAGAAGCCGGAATTATGGGTCGACAACTCTTGGCTTTCGCACCACGATAATGCACCTTCTCATACTGCATAGGAGGCTGTTCCGGAAATTGACTTTAACAACTGTTTCAAGGATTGGTAAAAACGTTAACACAAGTGTATTGAGGCCGGGGGGGATTACTTTAAAGGAGGACGAAATAGATTTAGAGAAATAAATAAAGAATTTTAAAATTATGAGCAAAGTCTTAATATTTTTTGCCCACAGTATTATATTTTTATTCAAATTTAAATATTTTATCTCCATGATATGAATATGAGTTTGTTGTGGTTGATAGTCATAACCAAGCCCTATCTGGTGGTATATGCCACTGGTGTCGAATATCCCTAGGATTGGCTTCCGAGAATTTCAAGTGTCCCTAGAATTTCAAGTGTCCACACTCCGACGAAATAGGATTTACATATTTATTCAAATTTAAATATTTTATATCCATGAGAATATGAGTTTGTTGTGGTTTTTCAGTTGTTTCAACAGCACACTAGATGTAAATATAAAATTTAATTATTATTTACATCAATCAACAATAATATTAGTTTTATGCGTCTAGTAGGCAAGTGAAACGCAACAAAACTGCCAAATCTCAAGTTTCACTTTTCGAAAAAATATAATATTTATAAAGGTATATAATTTTTATATATATTTTCTTGTTTGGTATTTTAAAGAATAATGAATACGAGTACATTATTCATTATCAAAATAATGCAGAGCTACACAAAATATTTTTTCTTAACTTGCTGATTTTTTCGGGATGGGACTACACTTTTCCAAAATTTACATTTTCTCGTGAATCCTACACTTTTTTATATATTTTCGGGATGAGACTACACTTTTTCAATATATACATTTTTTTCGGGATGGCTACACTTTAGCGAAGAAACCTACCAAAACTTTCGGGTTCGGGCTAACTTCATTGACTTAAAAATCCTAGTGATACTAACGGTAAAATAAACTTCTGTGAACCCTATGGTACCTAAAAAAAAACGGTGGTGCTTCAATTCTTTAATAAATGTGTGACTCAAAATTTAAAATACGATCGGGCTGTGATACCCCAAAATATAAGACAAGTGATGGTTTCTATAGAGTACATTAAGAAATTACTCAAATACCATTAACTCAAATTATACATGTGCTTCGTGTGAGTGACGGTATCTTAAAGTACGACAAATACGAAAAAAACTGTAATACAAATAGTTAAGTGATAATCATCAACTAATAAATTATAATACATGCTGAAGTTGTTGTATGAACAAAATTATAATAAAAATTTCTAATAAATAATCTACTAAGTAAAGTGAATATTGAGATCAATTACGCTGAGTGTTTCAACGGACATCTAACGGCAACACTCTAGCTAAATTGAATTTCCGTATGCATACCTCGACAAATATTACGTCATCCATCTGCAATCAACACCTGCACTCAACATATTACCAGGCAAGTGGATTATGGACAAAACATTTTTTTTTATATTTTCAATCTTAATTATTTTATTAGTAATTTTTCTTCTTTGAATCTTGTTTCTTTAAATTTTAATTCAAGAAAGAATTTATTTAAATTCTTAATTTGTTCTTCTATTTATAATTAATGGGTCCTAGGTTAGGCAAGTTTATTGCTTTTGTATTTTGGTTGTATGGATTTTCACATTTGATATGTTCAATAATTATGGAATTTTTAATGTTAAATTTAACAATTTGTATTTCATTTACAAATTAAATTAAAATGAGAGGCTAAAAGTATAATTAGTGGAGGATGAATTAATGTGTAGGTATTGGATGGCGCAATCATTGGGAAGTGCGATTAAAAATTTTATTTGCTCAATTCAATTACTTTTATATACAGCGGTCTAATACCGGTTCATAAATATTTCGGAAACCCCACCCCTTTATAACCTGAGTTTTAGCCGAAGCAATTTTACGGCCCGGAATCCATTTATGAACAATTCTGATAACGCATCAGTCCACCTGGTGGCGTTACAAGTACTAAAAATCACTCGAAAGTATCGAAGTACCTTTCAAAAAGCCAAAGTATCGAAAAAAGTACTACAGTATCGACAATATCATCCCTGCTGCAAAAACGAATTTTCGAAGAATTTATGCTACCTACGTGTAGGTATGGGTGCTATAAAATTGTACCTTTTTTAATTGTGGCAATGTAAAAGCAAAAATAAACCAAACAAATTATTAATTAATTTTTAATGTTAATCAAGCTAGAAATTGTTTGTTTTTAATTTTTAAATAAAATATTGGTTGACGTACACAGTACATTTTATTTATGAAAAATATGTTTTATATCATAATAGTGCCTAGATAATTAGGTATTTGTATGTTACCGATTTAATGGTGTTTCCGCCAAATTTAGATTACTTTACTCCTCCAATACTACAAAATTAATTTATTTAAATTCAAACTCAAAAACTTTTATGAAATTTTGATTTATACGAAAAAAAAAAGTTTTAATGTTAAATTAATGCTGTGTGCTGTATTAAAATCCAAAACTATTTTAATTTATGAAAACTTTACGAGATACATCAAAGTTAATTTAGTTGATTTTATAATTCCATTAAAATATAGTTTTTATTGGTTTTGAACATGTATGCTAATGCAATTTTTATAAAAGATATGCACATTTAGATTATCTTGTCACTTAAAATAATAATGAAGTCCTTTCTGACTGGTAAATTTCATAATAAATCAGAGCCTTTTATTTACATTGTGCAGATGTATACAGTGCTTAACGAAACAAAATATAACATAAATTATTTTTCAGATATTTGTTTTGTCTGTGCCTGTAGAAAATGAAATTTAATATAAATTTGCAAAAATTAAATTCCAAAAATTGAAAATCTCATGCAGCCATTGTTGTTCGTATTGTTAGTTTTTAGATAACTGGAATATAAAATTAAGAAATAATTCTTTTGTTGTTTTTGTTAACATATTTGCTTGAAAATTGTCATAAGCTATTCATAATATATTTCGAATCTGTGTATGCGGTTTAAATAATAGGAATGAAATCTCTTTGGATATACGAGACCAAACATGTTAAAATTTTTGATTTCTAGTTTAAATAAAGCGAGATTAAAAGAGTAAAATATTACGTCAGATTGAGGTTTTATAAATACGATTATACCATGCACAAGTGTCAAAGACATTGGATTTCATACACCATGCTTTTATTCAATTGTGGTGAAACTAAAGGATACAGAACGAATTCAACACAATATCCCATCTCAACAGAATCTTCACAAGTAGAATATTTCATATTAACAAATATGCAATAAACCGGGTCAATGAATTGAAGGCTAGTTTCTATGTATTTTTCCTTAATCAGTAATTTCTAAATGATATATAAAAAGAAAATAGTGATTAGTTAAGTTAGTCCAAGTTTGGATTGATAATAAAGTGAGCTTTGTCCAAAAAACATTTTTTTTAATAAGCTAATTCATAATTTAATTCTAACTGGCGCTGAAACAGAGACCGTCAGTAAAAGTTGAGAACCATGAGAACATAGCAATTAGCTGCGGAATTACTACTATACCCAAAATGAATTTACCCGCGAGAATAAAGTGATAAGCTGCAGAATACTATTCCCACGAGAAGATAGTAGCGACTTAGAACAAAAGTGAAAGCAACATTAACACCCAGTGCAGTGATAGATTTCATAGGTCCACAAGTAGGCCGTTTACAAAGGATCAACGCCTACGGCGATTCCGAGTGTACATATCGCACATGTAGAACAAAAATGACACAACTCAAAAAATCGGGTTTTCTCGTTAAGAGTATATTCGGATTCATCATTACGTTTTACTCTAATTCTCCATAATTGAGAATTTAATAATCTCTTTTGTTTTCCTACACCTGATACTCGTATTTGTGTCACTTTTCAAGGTTAAAATGCATTTTGAACACTTGTAACAAAAGAGACACCACTTCAGTTGTGATTAAAACTTCAAACGGATACGTATCGAGTTAAGTACAAAACCGTCATATTTTAAGTTGTGTCAGTTTAGTGCGTAAACTTAAAGAAAAAATAATTATATTTCTCGTAAATAAAAGTACTTGAATTATTTATAGTGTAAGCTAAAATGAGTAAGATTTGTGTTCAAATTCTTAAATGGTCTAGTAATCGGCATCAAGACAATTTAACAAGAGTCCAAAATGTCTGAAGTTTTAATACAATTTTGAATCATGGCATACTACTACTATATGTTTTGCACCACTGTCACGGTAAGTCCAGTAGTAAGTCCAATAGTAGTGTGTAGTTCGAGTAACGGATGAAACACACCAAGCAACTTCCATCTGCCGCTGCATCAATAGGTTCCACATTTAAATTTTACTACTAAAACAAAACAAACTGCTGTGCTGCTTCTAGTGCACGCACGCCCATACACAGCCGATAGTGTGGATCGCTTGGAACACGCTGCACTGCTCTTGGTGTGTTTCATCTCTGAGTGTGGGCTTTGGACAGTCAATACAATGTACATACAGATATCTTGGCACCAGCGCTGCCGAAAAGGCACTATAGTGCCTTTCGGGCACTTCTATAAACAGTAGGGCACTTTATACCGTAAGGGCACTAAGAAGCACCGAAAAAAATATTAAAAACATTTTTTGAGTTTCTATGAATACAAAAATATTTTCTATGAATAAAAAAATAATAAATCGCTTTATTCCGTTTAATACCGTGCTGAGTGCGGACTTGCTGAGCTGAATCTTTCAATCGGTTTCTTTCATGTGAATTTATATTTTAGGGTTTCTAGGGGTTTTCATGGTGTCGTTTTTGAAATGTCAAATAAAACCATAAAACAAATTTTAAAAATATGGAATTTCGACGTGGTTTTACTATCCGGTAATTAAAATTTATTTCTGTAGAATTTTGTCATAGAAAATTAACACAAATAAAATGGCCAAACAAACGCTTTTGAAGTAAGTATATTTTATAAATAAAGCAAAGGCAATGATTTGATTTTTTTTTTTTACTAAGTCAATTAATGTTACATTACAGTTTTCCAAAAATTAGTAAGATCGATGTTTGTTGTTTATCTAGATCCTCAACAGACTCGATTCCTTCTGCAACTGAAAATACTTTGGTTCTAAATATTCCAGATAATATTTTAAAATCGCATGAGCCTATTCAAAAAAATGAAACTGCTTCTTCACATGCAAGTAAAGTATTCGATGTCGATGAGTGCATGGAAATAGATGACGTATCAGGTCCACCTATAAAAAAGAAAGACGGAGGGTAAGTTTCAAAGCAGCTCATTTTTGCAAGAAGTCGATGTTTTTCATACTTATAAACTTTTCTAGGTCTAATAAGCGCAACTGTAATTCTACAGCTGACCGAAAGTTTTATGCAAACTGGCTTACAACATTTCCATGGCTAACTGAAAAGAGAGCCCGGGCATATTGTAAATTTTGTGGTCAATCATTACCTAACAACTATGCTTTACTGAAACGGCACAACGATTGCAAATCCCATTTAAGTGTAATGATGTCTTTGAGAAATCAAACGCTTATTAATGAATCAGATGACGAACGAAATGCTAGAACAAAGAAAAAAATTGCGGATTTTAAAATCTTGATGTTCTTAATACAAAATAACCTGCCGTTTACGCTAATTGATCCACTGGTGGATTTAATCAAATCTATTGATCCCGAATCTAAGATTTGTCAGAAATTGAAGTTTGGCCGGAATAAAGGAACAGATACAATCACGAGGTTATTTGCAGAAGAAGGTATTCAAAATTTAACATATAGTTTACGAAATCAACCTTTTTCGCTTATAATTGATGAAACAACGGACGTGAGCTCCAAAAAATGTTTGGCGTTAATCGCGCGATATTTTGATAAAGAAAAGAACTTAACAAAAGATAAATTTCTTGCGATGCTCGAACTTGAGAATTCTGATGCCCAATCTGTATTCGATAGTATTACTAAATTTTTTGAAAGTCATCAAATTCCTTTCAATAATTTGATTGGTTTTGGTGCAGATAATGCAAGTGTCATGATGGGAAAACATGCTGGTGTTCAGGCATTGCTCAAAGCAAAAAATCCCTATTTATATTCGATTGGTTGTACTTGCCACTCGTTGCATTTGTGTTCGTCAAAGGCAGCCAAACAACTTCCAGATACGATCGAACAATTAGCTCGAAATGTTTATTACTATTTCTCACATAGCTCCAAACGGCAAAATGATTTCAAATCATTTCAAGAATGTTTTAATGTACCAATCCACAAAATAATTAAAACTTCCATAACTCGATGGCTGGCCTTAAAAGGAGTAATTTTGCGTCTTATAGAGCAGTGGCAACCTTTAAAACATTACTTTTTACTTGAAAAATTCGAAAATAAAAGCTTATATAAGGACTTAGCTTGTGACATTTCGAATCAATTAACTAATGATAATTTAATTTATTTTTATTTTTTATCATATATATTAAAATTAACCAATAATTTAAATAAGGAATTTCAGAGTGAAAGACCAAAAATATACAAACTGCTTCCGTCTGTAAAAAGTTTTCTATTGCTAGTTCTACATAATTTTGTTTTAAAAGAATATATCGACGAAAATAGTTTAAATTTTATTAATTTTCAAAATAACGCTTTTATTTTTATTAATTTGAGTTCGATTTATTTAGGACCTAAAGCTGAATTGTATATCAAAAAATGTGACTTACCTATAGACAGTATCCTTACAATAAAAGAAAATTGTAAACTTTACTACGAAAAGCTCTGCCAACAAATTATTAGTCGATTTGACTTTAATGACGAAACCCTCACTCAAATTCAAATAATAGATCCTGAACATCTAGGAGAAACCCTCACGCCTTTAATAAATTTATTTCCGCAATTGGGTGAAGAAAACTTTGAGGTAATTGAAGAAGAATTTAGATCAGTAATACATCAAAAGTATGTGCCAGTTTCTTTAAACTTAGAGGAGTTTTGGACCAAAATTTTTGAGTTGAAAAACGGTTTAGGTGAACTGAGATTTCCGAATTTAAAACAATTTGTTGGCGGTCTTTTAAGTTTACCTCATAGCAGTGCTGCTGCAGAAAGATGTTTCTCTGACTTAAACAATATTAAAACCAAAAATCGAAATTGTTTAAAACCAGATACTATAAATGCTTTAATGATAAGCAAGCAGCTTCTAGGTAATAGTTCCTTATTTGATTGGATTCCTTCCGAAAATTTAGTTAATAAATATAAACTCGCTTATTGAGTTATGTTCTTTACAATATTTTTTTGTTAAATTGAAAATAATAAAAATAATTAATAATTCAAATATTAAAATTATACAAAATCTATTGTAATTTTGTATAATTTTAATATTTGAATTATTGATTATAGATTAGGTATTTCTGTTAAGTATTTTGTTTTTATTTTATATAAATAAATATTTTATATTTATGACTTACTAATAAATAAACCTGTGATTGAATTTATGGACCTATATGTAAATCTAAGTACCTGAAGTATTATGTAATTAGCTGGATTACCAAAATAAACAAAAAAATCGTAAAAATTTGAGTTTTATTAAAACCGGGCTTGATTTGCATAGAAAGAAACGACCAGGCCTTTTTATCCGTTTTCCAAACATATCAATTCAATCATTTTCGATCAACATGTGACAAGGAGACAACACTTCCTTGTTTGTTTAGAGCTCGGGTACAAACATGTAGGGTATTATTTCATCCTCTCAAACTAAGAATAAAAATTTTTTAATTGGGGCACCGAAAGGCACTCAACAAGAACTTCAGTGGCACCAAAAATTATTGCAGCGCGGCAGCGCTGCTTGGCACTCAAAATATTGCTTCATTATCTTTGGATTTGCATATTAAATTTCCTAATATTAATCAGAGTTTTTGTTGTTGCATTACTCAGTAGCTTTATTCAGTGCTTTAAAAAACAAAACAACATGAACATAGATGTTTGTGTTTTTGTTTTGTTTGTGCATATAGCAAATGAAATGTAATATAAAGTTGTAAAGATAAACAAACGTAAAAATTGAAAATCACATACAGCCATTGTTGTCGTTTTGTTATTGTAGTTTTTCGAAAACTGGAATATAAAATTAAGAAATAATTCTTTTGTTATTTTTGATAACATTTGTTTGAAACTTGTCATAAGAATCTGCATATAGAGTTTGAATAATAGGAATGGAATCTTTTTCGCTATGTGAAACAAAAAAAATTAATTTCTTGATTTTTAATTTAATATAACAAAATTAAATTATTTTATGATTATCTTTTATTGAGGTTTTTCATTTTATACGTAAGGTTATATAAGCAACGAGTTTTAATGACAGTTTTTTGATACACGATACTTTTATTAAATTGTGGTTAAGATAAAAGGATGCCGGAGTAAATGAAACACATTTCCAAGAAATAGAAATAAAACAAAGGAGTCTAAGAAATTAGGTTATAAGTAGGTAGTGCAAACTGTACTTCACATACTTTGGAATTTATAAAAATTTAATTATTATTTTTTTCTTGAGTAAAAAGTACCTGATACAGGAATAATATAAATTATAGTATTTATTCAGAAAAGACATAATGTGCATCGTATGTCATTAGATAAAATTTGGAGCACCTGAAATGTAAAAATAATGTAAATATGCAATTCATTATAATTTGATTAGAGTTATAAAAAAAGAAACAAGCGCATTAAGTTTAATACAGGGTTGACCATCTGTTAGTCCTTTTTTCAAATTAGACACACATTTTGAGATGAAAAGTCAAAATTTTTATTGATACGAAAATGTGGTTCTATGCCATTTATGTATGAAAAACAATATCGTTCCGAACATAAAAATGTTCGATAATTTTTTCCAATAAATGACCTCAATTTGAATTGTTTTCATGTAGAATTGTTTAGCATACATCTAACCTTTCTAATAACCGCACAAAAAGTAATCAACTGGTGTTAAATCCGGGCTTCTTGGTGGCCAGGGAACTTCACAATTTTTTGACATTATGCGATCAGACAATTTTGTTGACAATAAATGGATTGTTGCACGACTTACGTGGCATATCGCTCCGTCTTGTTGAAACCAAAGGTCGTAGGACACGCAGTTCATTCAATTTGGGCCAAAAAACCAGTAAACATGTTGCGATAACGTTCTCCATTCACTGTAAGGGCATTTTCCTGTTCGTTTTCAAAGAAAAACTGCCCAATGATGCCACCAGCCAATAAAGCACACCAAACAGTGACTCCTTGGAGGATGAATTTCTGCCAAGTGAATAACGCGGAGAACCCTCATCGCTCCCCAAATTGATGATTTCCCCAAGATGATTTTTGATGAAAAATCTTCATTACGTTCAAGCATCCAGTTAACAAAGCAACGACGATTTAAAGGATCTGGTGGCTTCAATTTTTGAGTTAGTTGAAGTTTGTATGGATGCAAATTAAAATCAACATGCAAAATGCGTCGTAGAGTGGTTCGTGAAATGTTTAGTTCTTGTGAACGATGCTTGGTTGATATGCTTGGTTCATTACGAACACTTTCACTAACAGCTGCCATTGCATCAGGGGTGCGAACTGGATGAACATGTTGATACGTTCAATATAATTTGACCTTCCACTGAACTAGTTTCTTCAAAACGATCAATAATTTTGCCAATTGCACGCTCAGTAGAACGTCCATCTCGACCAAAACTCTCACATAATTTACGAAATGTGACCATAAAAATGCGACCTTGTGTTATTAGCGACTCCATGATGATAACTGACATATTTTTGAGTTTTCATATGTCAAAGAATTTTTTAGAACAAATAACATTAAGTACTAAAATGCATCGATTGAAAAAAGGATCGTCAGATGGCCCACCCTGTACTTTGCAAATCTTGAAAAATTGATTAACACTGTTAAATTTGTTATTTTCAAAAGAAAATTTTAAAATTGGATTAATTCTAAATGTTGTGCCGTCGAATCTAGAAATATCTACAGATTCTAGTTAACATTTTTGAGAAGGTAAAGCATCGACCTATTTCTAAGAGTTACATAAAGTATATTTTTGAGATTCGTTCTATTAAAAATTATATTTAGAAATTAAGCAACCCGTCAAGGGTTTCAAATAATATTCCAGCCAATTCTGGATATGTCCACGGGGTTTCAATAACATTTTGAAATAGATCATCCAATCTACTGAGTCTATAGTGAATGGGAAAAAATTATGATGGATTTGAAAAACCCAAATCATAATCAAAAAAAACCATGATCTACCATACCACGTAAACATACAGCGACAACCACCATATTTAACCGGGTGTAAAACATACAACTTTACAACGCTAGGAAATAGAAGCGAATTGCTAAAAAGTACATTTATTGGTAAACTTGTACTAGGCCTAAACGACGCACCAGATGTACTAAAGTCAATTAAAATAAAAATTCATGATAGACAACTAAGAGATCATGCCTTCCTCCATTTGGATAGACGGCGAATATGAACTAGTGACGATGATGTGTAAGAGTTTCAATAAAATTAACTATTTATTTGTTTTTTGTTTAACTAAAGACAATTTTAAAAACAGATTAAGGCAATTTGATTAGTGATTATTACTTACTTGTTACTTTACTTTTATGTTTTAAATTTTTTATTTTTACATTAATATTTTTCAAGTCAATAAATTTTCTATCAATAAGGACGATATGGGTCAATTGTAATGAGTCTTAAGACAGATTTCCTGATATTTGGTATCTTATAGATTTTGCTACATATCTGTATGGCTTTGCAATAGCAGACATGTATCGTCTGTGTAACCCAGATCATTTAGTCTGTTTACTGGGGCCCAGATGTCATTTCTTTGTCCAGTACTATTATGAACAGTAGTTGGAACATTATATTGTATTGAAGAAGGAGATTCCTCGCTCGTTCTGACATTCTCTAAAGTTGCCGTTTTTTGCTATTGTTACGGTTAAGTTCTCTTCCCATTTCTATGGAATTGTACCAGTGTTCTGTGTTTCTTCTAGTAGTGGAGTTAGATTGATTACATTTATTGATGCGACCGGCCGCTTTGCTATTCTTGGGCTTCTGGATAACAATTTTAACTTCGAGCTCGATGATTGTTGATTGAATCGTTATATTTGCCATCAATAAGCTCATTATGTTATCCGCATTATTTTCTATTCGTTTGTCTTCGAAGAATTCTTTGAAATTAGCTTCTGATTTTCTGTAGTTAATGCTGAACCGTCTATTTTCTAAAGTTTCTAAATTTTTCTATATACTCCTATATAATAATTTTTAAGTCGATGCTTTCTAGACTTTCAAAATATGATAAATTTAATATTTAACCACAATTTGCTTTTAAATTGTTAATTTTCACGGATATATAAAGACTACAACGGTAGAACATTGTATAATATATTCGAAAATGTGGGTGAGAACCTTTGGACATCCCTACGATCAGCGGTACAAAAAAAGGAAAATTGTTAAAAAATTTATTTACCAAAACAAGTTCATCCGAAGCACACTACAAATCTATTAAAACGGGTTCGTCGCTTGGTTGGGAATGTCAACTTGAAACCCAATTGGAGATATTGCTAAAATTTGTAGAAGAAAATAATAATATTTTTGCCAAATTCACGGAACTTCAAAATACCAAAAATCATTGTTAGACTCATTACGATTGACCCATTTTTGAATGATGCTATCTATCTATTCTACGAAAAATGTAGAATAGATTCCGTGGACATCACTGGTAATGGCAGTACAAATGAAAACATGAATTCTATGCCTATAGCAAAATCGATTAAAATCGGGTGCCAATCACTATAATGGTATAATATTGTGTAATCTATTCGAAAATGTGGGTGAAAATCTGTGAACATCTCTACGATCGACGGTATAAAAAACAGAAATTTTTTGTCGAGGATCTGTCAATATATTTCTCTTTATTAAACTTGAAATATTTGTCAAAATTGTGAAATTTCCAACATCTTCGTTATCGCTGTAACAAGATTTTGCCTCGATTCGAGTAAAATTTATTGTCTAGATAGTTTCCTCCGAATATTTTTATTTGTGTATGCAAATATTCAAATTTGAAAACAACCCTAGTAATAAATGTCGGTTTTAGTGTCTATATGTCATCATACGTCATAAAATTTATGTCTAAAGTTTATTTTTTGAACTATAGATGGCAGTAATGTTTGTAAAAAGTTTACGATATTTAGAGGTTTAACGAAATGTTGAATGCATAATTTAGTAATAAAATTATAAATTAATCCATACCACAACGAATTTTTTGGTTTCCCAACGCAATTAACGTTTCACGAAAAATGATTATACAAAAAAAATATTTATTTGATTATACTGCTATCTATAGTCAAAGATTGGAACCTTCGACATAAAATGACGTCATATACCAATACTTGTAAAGCAATGAGACCATTAGTATTCTGGGTGCAATGCTGTGATTTACGAAATGTATATCCTAAATTACATGATATTAAGAATTATTTATAAAAATAATTCAGTTTTATAATGAATCGTGAATACAGTGAATTTGAACGATTCTGTTTATATTTTTTTATGATTTTCTCGACAAACCTAAGTCAAATTTTTGCTAAAACACCCGTATAATTATTTATAGTTACTGGTGGCGTTCCATTGTAAGCGGCCGTAAACAAGGGGCCCTCATATTTCATTCGAAATTAAAAATCAAGGACGTTGCAACCCATTTCATTAAAGACTATCAGTCGTGGCTTAACGTTAATTACAAACGGCAAGTGAAGGATGCCGTAACTCAAATTTTAAAGGTTGCTAGTCCGTGGCCTAAAAATGAATTCAGGTTATCGGCGGATGAACCCGGCAACCCAGACAAGGTGCCTAATGGGGCAACTCAATTTTTTTTGGAATTGGCAAGGGCGCCGCAACCCAAACAGGTTGCCTAACGGGGCAATTAAAATATATTTATCGCCAGTTTTGAACGCCGCAACTCACTCGGGCGGCCAATACGTGACCTACCTAAAAATATAACGGCAAGTGAAGGGCGCCGCAACTCATACGCTTTTCTAACGGAGTAAATAGTATATCGGCGGAAAGACGTCGCACGACATTTCTGTATTTTTTTTTAAATTTAATTTTTTATTCAATGCAAAATAGTTTTTTTTATTAAATTTTAAACAGTTTTTGTAAGACTCAATGACCAAATCACGGGATTTGTATATATATTGTCGTCACGTCTAGGTTCGGTAAACCTATATTAATTTTTATAATTTGTGTCTGATCGATATTCTGTTGATGTTTGAATCGAGGTACTGGTTGTGGGTATCGGTACATCATATTTTGTCTCTTGGTGATGAGCTTAAGAATCTTTTTTATCTTTAGGTTTTTTATTATAATAAGTTAATTTCTCTATTGCAAATTTAATTTTCATTTTTACCCACAGAGTTCTAATTTTGATTTAATTATTCAAAGTTCTCCTTCTGGGTTTCTTTCGAATCAAAATATTTTGCTATTCTTATTTCTTTTTGTGGAAATAATTTTAATCAGATGAATTATTAAAACTATTGATTCGGTATGATGGGGATCGGATTTTTCTTATCCAATGCGTACACACCCGGTTTATTATTTTCATTTTGTGTATTTCTTAAGTTAATTTCAAGGATGGCATCTACAAACCCCACGCATACGCCCTCGAAGCTTTATCCGACTACAGATAACCGCGTAGATCTCTGACGCCGTGTCTGTTTGGGGAACTATTCCTGATCCGTTACATGTCACGGCGAGTTATTGGCGCCGTAGAACCAATATCAAATTAGCATCTGGTCTTCAGGTCAAGTAATGCATGTCTTGTATCAAGCAGTTCGCTGTACAAGTGTGTTTAAGATATAACTGGCAGGCTTAAGAATTTTCAACAGTTGCGGGTTGAGCGGCGAGCTACCACCTTCACTCATAAAAACAACTAAATCCATCACAAGCACGCCCTAAGAGTTGGCTTTCTCATTCGTCGGAGCGTGAAGCAATATATCATCAACTTCCGCGCTATAAATGTGTGAATATACACGGTCAGACTCCACAATTACCACCTCGTTAATGTACATGAACCCATCGAAGTTAATCAAGCGACGTCAAAGTTCTATTCTTTCCATTGTGCATAACACAGTTTAAAGATTTTGTGTGTCAACAAACCATTTGACAGTGGAAATATTTACACTTTGACTAAAAATATCCACAACTAGGAGCAACCTACGTAATGTAATAAACGAAAACTATTTTATGACGACAAGACACCTAATTGTATATACGGATCGGCAGGATGCATCTTCTTTGACCGGTTAAATTAAAATAATTATAACTAAAATTTCCGAAAATGGAAACTCTGCCGAGAAATTCCTGGAAATTTTGGCACATAGCCACCTACAAGCTAAAAAGATAAAAGCTGTCCAATTTCGAAAAATCACACCACGTGTCCATGTGGATCGCAAAAGTGTTCCATATTGGTCCGCTTATTTTATCACATTATTAATGAAAATGGCACATAGTCTCCTACGAATGCAATAGATAAAAGCTATCCAATTTTAAGAAAACACGCCACAGATCGATCCGCATCGTCAAGGTGCCTTACTTTGGCCCGTTCACAAATATAACGCAAAATTTCGTAATTTAAAATTCTGTGGAACGAATCCTGGAAATGCAAGGACATACCCACCTACATAGTACAATAGATGAAAGCAGCACACTTCCAGAAAATACGTCTCGGATTTTGCAAATTGTCGTAATGATTACGGAAACGAATTTTTACGTTATGATTATGGAAACTGAACGAGCCAAGATAGAGCATCTTAATTCGTTCAGTTTTCATAATCATAACGATAAAATCCGAAAATGGAAATTCTGTGGAACGAATACTGGAGATTTTGCCCTAGAGCCACTAACATAGTACAATAGGTCGGAGTTCCTCAACTGCGAAAAAATTCACCTTGGTGAAGCACCTTGACGATCCGCATAGTCAAGTGGCGTATTTTCTTGAAATTGGACAGCTTCGATCTATTGCACTTTGTAGATTGCTATGTGCAAAAACTTCCAAGATTCGTTCCCCACAACTTCTATTTTCGGTCTTTTTCGTTATAATTATGAAAAATGAACGGGCCCCAAGTGGCGTTTTTTGTTAAATGTATGAAAATGAACCAGCCAAAATAAGGCATCTTGACGATCCGCACAGACATTTGGTGTAACTTGAAATAAACACAAAAAATTGGACTGCTTTCTACTACAGGGTGGGTCAAATAAATTTATTTTTTAAAACTCTCGGTTTTTTTGAGTATGGTAAGGATTATGTCACTTCTGATTTGACAGAAAGTTAGTTTTATCCCTCCGCTGAACGAAAATGGTTGTGTATTCGCTTGAACAACGCTGGGAAATATTGAAACATTAATTCGAAAATTTTGGCAAAAAAATCATCTTTTCGGATGAGGCGCATTTCCATCTTGGCGGCTATGTAAACAAGCAGAATTGTCGCATTTCGGGTACGGAGAACCCACACGTGATCGTAAAGAAGCCGATGCATCCTCAACGACTGTTTGGTGTGGATTTTGGTCCGGTGGCATCATTCGGCCATTTTTCTTTGAAAATGTGCAAGGAGCCAACGTTGCCAATGGTGAGCGCTACCGCGCCATGATAAACAATTTTTTGTTCCCGGCACTTGAAGAGGAGGACATAGGCAACATTTGGTTTCAACAAGATGGCGCTCCGTGCCACACAGCACACGTTTCAATTGATCTTTTGCGCACTGTCTTCGATTGTTCTTTACAATGAAAAAATAAATTTGAAAAAATATTGAGAACTTTTTGTTTTATTGCATTTAAAAAAAATTATTTAGCCCACCCTATATTGTCCTATGTATGTGGTTATGTGGCAAAACCTGCTGGACTCGCTACGCAGAATTTCCATTTAACTTAGTAATTATAATTATGATATAATCAACTGACCCAAATGGAGAACCCTGAAAATCCGTGTGTATTTTCTCGTAATTAGACCACTTTCAACTCTTTTACTTTGAAGGTGGCTATACGCCAAAATATCCTGAACCCGCACCCGCACCACAGAATTTGCATTTTCGAACGCCATAATAAAGGTACAAAGAACGGGCCACAATGAAGCACTCTGACGAACCGCATAGCCACAGGCGTATTTGTCGAAGTTGGACATCTTCGATCTATTGCACTACGTAGGTGGGTTGGACCAAAATGTCCAGGATACGCTCCACAAAATTTCCATTTTCAGTCTTTTCATTCTAATTATTATAAAATGTAATTATCAAGGTGAAGAACCCTTACAGTTCGCAGAGAAATATGACATATTTTAACGAACGCCCGTTCATGTCTTGCACTATGATTGCGACTTTGTGGCAAAATCGCCGGGATTCATCAACCGAATTTCCATTTACGGACTTTTTCGTTATAACCATAAAGGAATCAACGAGTCAAAAAATGGAGCACTCTGACAATCCGCGCATAGACTTGTGGCGTTTTTTTTAAACTGGACGGTTTTCG
This sequence comes from Nephrotoma guestfalica, assembly GCA_963691935.1. Taxonomy (NCBI): domain Eukaryota; kingdom Metazoa; phylum Arthropoda; class Insecta; order Diptera; family Tipulidae; genus Nephrotoma; species Nephrotoma guestfalica. Next base: position 118,257,786 of record OY829913.1, on the reverse strand, counting down.
TCTATTGCACTATGTAAATGGCTATGAGCAAACGTCTAAAGAATTCGTTCCGCAGAAGCTCAATTTACGAAACTACTAGCCATCCTGAGGATTCGCATAGTCATGTAGAGTATTTTCTTGAAATAGGACAACTTTCATCTTTTGCACTATGTGCCAAAATGTTAGGATTCGCTTCACTGAATTTACAATTGCGGGCTTATGGATTATCGTTATGAAAGGAGAAGAGTATGGAGTACCATGACGATCCCAACTTTTATCAATTCCACTGTGAAGGTGGCTATCCGCTCAAATCCTTATTATTTAGCCGCCGTTTTTTATTTCATCAATTTTCCACTTTATCTGGTACCATCTTACTGAGAGCATTTTTGGTTTAAATTATATTAAATATTTGGATAGTATGACGGATTAAATTACCTGAATTTGAAAATACGATATTATTACGATGATTATGAATCTTTTTGTTTAATTCGATAGTTTATACCAAAATATTGTTAAAGACTTCGAGTTCAATTCAGATTTCGTCTTATGCAGGTAATAACACTAATACGTAAGCAATTAAGAAAGTCGCAAACGATTCGTAAACTCTGACGCCTGTGACAGACAAAGTCACGGAAAGGTATGGATAAAGCCAAATTAAAGAATAATTTTAGCAGAATCATACTAAGCGCTACAAATACACAATCGGGTGTGCTAATGAATCGTAGCTCGTGTCACAGGTACATTTTACCACTTTCTTGTTTTTTGTTGAAACACATTTTTCAACTAAATCAATTTATTTTGGAGGGACAAGACTTCTCAGAGGTTTATCGAATTCGGGACCGTAAAGCTGAAATAAAGGTTAGGTGTAATGTTTGAAATCAAATTATGCCTAAAGTTAAATCAAATTAATTAGTAAGAATTTATTCACTTGGAAAAAATATTTTCCTAATTTTCCAATTTAAAATAATAATCTCGCACACCCACAAAAAACAATATTAAGTAAATTTTTTTAAATAGACTTTGAAAACCCGTGGGGAGTCTAATTTAATTTAAATTATGAAATGTCTAAAATTTGCAAAACAAAATAAAAAAAGCAAAATCTAATTATGTTTAACATCTCCAAAAGAAGTAAAAAATAATAATCTGGGCCATGGCTCTTGTTAAAATTTTTTGCCACGCCAAAAAAACGGCTCAAATTTTTTTTTATAATACAATTTTCTTTTATTTTTTAATTAAAAATTAAAAAATACAAAACAAAAATATTAAACATGACAATATAATTAGTAAAAAATTTCTGTTTCGTTCAAATGAAGAAAAAAGTTTTATTTAAATTTTATTTTTATGCTGGTTTTATGTAATATGTATAATGGAATTTTGTGTGTATGTGTGCGAGTGCAGCTTAATCAAGTTGTCATCACAGAACAGGCTTTTTGTAAAATTTTAATTATGTAAGTCCAAAAAATAGCTCAGCATCAAAAACATAAATAACATAAATTTGAATAGTGCATATACCTGGGCTTAAACCGGAACAGCATTTTATGCAAATTACAAATTAATGTTACAACATAGGATGTGTTCATCGTACACGACACAAAACATTCGAATAGCCAAATGCTTTATAGTTCCGGCATTATTCTATGTAGTCTACGGACGTCGGCGGGAAGAAATATAAATAAATGTTATCTATTCGTCATGTTGTGTACAAAAACTGTTCGTCCACTTAACACAAAACAATTACATAAAGGAAACCTGGTAATGGGTGCGCAAATTGTTGTCCGCACCCAAATTTTTACAGCAGTTTTTATCTGGTTAAAGCTTTTATAGTATAAGGTATTGTTAGCATACGTATTATGAATTTTAATGCATTTATGACAGGTATGTCAAATTAATAAAACAAAACAACAAACAGAAATATCGTTGTTGAATAATTAAATTTTTTAAAGACCAATAAATTTTTAAAATATATGGTTTAAATAAATAAATCAAACAAAACTGTAAATGACACTACGTGCACGAATCAATGTTTTCACATCACCACAAATTATTTATTTATCACATTTTTATGTGATTGAAGTACTAGCAATATAAACCGCTATAAACAATTATTAATAATCTCCTACGTAAACCAAAAAAATCGCTTTCGGCTCCGAAAGTATAAAAGCACACTATCCTGGACGCAAAACACCGCTACCGGTTAAAAGCTTAAATTATTATCCACACGTACCATAAACTCATAAAAACCGTAGCTCAATTTCAAATATATGGTTGATATCTTTGCTATTCGCCTAAATCACAAACATTCCACCAGAGTGTTCCTAAAAAAGGACGAAACCAACTAGAGACATCTATTTTATTACAAATCAAAGAATAACTAATTTATAGAGCTTTTGTGTGGCGGCGCCAGTATCGGAAAATAAAATTCACAAAATAATAAATGTGTCACGGCTGCTATAAAAATTATAAAAAGTTTTTTTTGTTACTTATCTTAAAATCATTTTCGAATTGCTCCACCCGCTTTGTTTACCAACATTTCTTAAAGGTTAAAAAGGATGTTTTTCTTACCTGGAAAGATATAAGCAAAAAAATGCTGTTACAAAAAATTGTTGAGGTAGAAACCTTATTATTTATGTTATGTTTTTAAAACAATATTCTTTTGATATTTTTTTAACGAAAAAAGGATGGCTCCCTATATATATTTATTTAGGGATTGTATGTAAGGAAAAAGTAATAAATTATGATAATAATTAATTATGGCGGTATACTACTATACAAGCAAAGGGAAAACGATAAGCTTTCAGTTGGATTTCTTCCAAGCTTAGTGTGAAAAAAATTCGTTTCGAGAACAAATTTATACCATATACATTGTTAAGACCGAGACATTATTTTTGGTTTACCAGTTAAATAAACTCTAATTTGGAAAGGAAAATAAATAAATATAAGAGAATGATTTGGGCCATAAACTAGTCCTAATTATTTGGTATAAGATTATTTACTATATGCCTGTATTAAGGGCATTAAGGGCAAAGAATTAAAAGGCTCATTATGATCTAATCTAAAGAATTTTGAGCTCTGCTTCTTCTTGAGCAAATGCTGGACCAATTTCGGGTTTGGTTCGAATTTCGATTTGGGTTCTGCTAGTTTTAAATGAAACACCCTGAAGATTGGTCAAGAATGAGTGGAGTACAAAATTGATTATTAGGGATTTGAATAGGCTATAAAAAGTCTTTCCTCGATTTGGGTTGTGCTAGCTTTAAAATGGAAGAGCCAAATGCTTTATCAAAAACGAGTGGATTACAAATACAAATTCAAACTTATTTAATAGGGCATTTAATTCGTCTTAAATTACCCATCATATCTTGTAACGTTCTGCTGGCTAGTTCTGCTAGCTTTAAGGACGTTTATTATTACACAGAAAGTGTCACACAGAAGAGGATATTGAATGCCAGAAAAAAAATCTTTTGAGAATGGCTGCCTCAATTTAATACTCACTGAGATTCGGTTGAGCAAAAAGCACATAATAATATTAAGTCGCAACTTTCAAAATATTTAACATAGATTAAACTACTTAAACTAATTTAACTGAATGGTGGGTGGTTTTATCTAAAAATTGAAAAAAATTGAGAAAAAATCCAGTTTCAGCAATCTTATATATAATTTCTAATCAATACTTAAAACTCATCAGAGACTTTTTAAAATATTCAAAACTCGAGAGACGAGGCTACAACTTATAGCAGTGGTTACAGTTTTATCGAAAATATTGTTTAAATATGATATTTTTAACTGGTCGGTAACAATCGTCATGCTTATTCGTGTTGCAAACTTATCGTTATAAGACCCTTGGACTATGTTGAAAACAATATCGCCGGTAATTCTAAGTTGAGTGCGCTAACTAACTTCGGCAATGAAAAATAGGTTGTCTAATTATGAAACAGTAACTCATAATACTCTAGGTACCGCATCATCAGCCTTAAACATGGTCTTACATTTACCCTATCTACCCAAAAACCAACAATCATTACAGGCCCGTTTAATACACGCATCCTTCATCAGGAAGTTTTACTCGAAACAGATCCCACCAAATCAAACAATAACGCAACATCTTCTCCTCATAAAATTCCGTCCATAAATAACAATCATACAAACAATGTAATTCTTCATCACAAATAATCAATACTAATATTGATTCCAACTTAAGCAAGAAGGTAAGGAGCGTTGGTCTGGCTAGAAGGTTAATATATGTACCGGTCAAAACGTCAATCTTACCTCCACGAGGTACTGCCTACGGATTTATAAACGAGGCTCTGGCGAACACCGAGAACCTAGAAAATGACGTTTTCTCCATTGACCACGAATTTCACTGGTTAGGTTGGAAGCTGCTTCGAAAATAACCAGTCCTTAAAGCAATGAGTTTACAACAAAAAGTAATTTTTACCTCAAGTGATACCCCAACCGCCAAGTACTTTTTACTCAGGTGATACCATCTAACGAGACCGTCTCAATGGATTCTGGGAAACCAACCATTGCGATGTCAATTCGTACGAAGTTCAAAAATATCTAGATTCCCACCTAGACAAACACTATCTGCGAATCAGAAAGAAAACGAAAATGTTGAACTACGCAGAAGACTTAACGAAATAGAAAAAAATGCATCACAACTTAGCAAAGAAATCGCTAAAGTTAAAAAAAATAAGAAACTGAAGAAAACCAGACTGATAGAAGTTCTCGAAGCTCTGCTTAATAGCTATAACGAAATTCAGCACACTTGTCTGTACTAACGCTCAATTACATTCAGATCATGAGGGACTGGCAAGAGAAACTGATTGGGTGCACAAACAAAAGAAAAGACCACGGGAAAAACGACCAGAAGTTGCTAGTGCGTGTACTTCTACAACACCAGCAACAAAAACAACGCAAAGTTTCAATGAAAACAAAGGCACCATCGCCAAGCTTCAATAAAATCGGTCTCCACAAACGACTATAGAGTAGTGGCACTGAACAATAAGGTTTAAAAGATAAACACGAAATATGCCGAGGTATATAGAGCTTTAGCCACAAAGGCCACTGAATAAGGTAAACAATGGCATACCTACGAAGATAAAAATAACCGAGAAATTAAGGTTATGGCCAGAGGTCTTCAGCCCACTTGCAAGGAGGATATAATAGACGACCTCAAAATGAAAGAACTGCAAACAAGAGACGCAGTAAACATCTTTAAACGGTTAGGAGTCTAAAATGTGCCGTTCGGCACAACGCGGAAGATTGCCCAGTTAGCCGAAATGAACCTGCAAAGTGTAAAAATTCTAAAGGACAACACCCAACCAACTATAGAGGAAGAGAAGTAGCAGTGCAACTGCAAGGATTAAGGATAAATGACGCCAACTGGCTCAAAGCACTAATGTAACTATACAAAGGATTCCAAGAGAACTACAACTAGAGTACCGCCACAACCATAGCCCATAGAAAAAAAAACGTGGCCTGAAAGCTATATATAAGCGACTAGATTGACAGGAAGCCACGAATGGGATTCCATGATTGATATGCTAATCAAATAAACAGAACACTTAGAATTGTCATTTGGAACGCAAATGGGCTACCACAGTAAGAACTTAAATTTTTACTGAACTTAGAAAAAATAGATAAACGTCTTGTATGGGAAACTCATTTAACAGAAACTACGTGACTTATTATGAAATTTCTTTTATTTTAGAATACGTGACTATGAATGTGATCATGCTAATCATCCAGAACGAAACGCTAGAGGTGGATTTACAGTACTTATTAAGAATAACATTAAACATTACGAAGAACAGAACCCAGTATTGAAACAGAACAATCATTAAGAGACCTCATAATCACCTCTATTTACTGTCCCCCATGTCACCAATTAAAAAAAAAGATTCCAGTCGACCTTTCAAGTATACCAGGAATTAATTTTATCATAGGCGGTGATTTTGAAGCAAAGAATACCACGCGACAACAACTGTGTACATATTTCACTCTGGTGATAAACCAATATATTGGCCTACTGACATAAATAAAATACCAAATCTTCTTGACTTCTTTGCAACAAAAATAGTTTTAGATTACCACATGTGCATCGAAAATAGTGAAGGTCCATGATCTAACCACTCATGTGTGATCATGACTAGAGTAGAATGATAATAAAAACAGAGACGCAGCAGCTGGACGATGCGCACTAGTAGCTGGTCGTACTAAATTATTAAAGGTGGTGCAATCGACCATTATATTACATATCTTAAGCCTTAATGATCTGAAGCCAATTCCGTCTACGTAATCTGACATAAGAATAATTTATTATAGACCTGGATAAGGTTGAGCAGCCTTTCACAAAGCACTTGGAGTAATATTTGAGCCAATATCTATCTGGTGGCGGTCTGGTGTAATAAATTATTAAAGGTTGCAAAATCGACGTTTAAATTACATATTTGAAGCCTTTACTGTTTAAAGCCAACACCATCTAACATGCTCCAACGGAAACTACAAAATGCTATTACTATAGACTATAGTGAAGTTTCCGAATATTTTACGGTTTACGGCGGGAAGGCGCCTAACGATATCTACGGTTTACAGGTGGCCAAACACGAGGGCCCGCCACAACCCATTTTGGCGGGACCTAACCGACGGTCAAAAGGTACTGATTTTTTTTATTTTATTGATTTTTTGTAATCAAAACTTTACATTTTTCAATTTAAATTTTAAATTTAAATTTTTTTTATTTATTTACAAATTTTGATTTTTTTAAATTCTTTTTAGTCAATATATTTTGTGAAGCATTCGATTAATGCCATAACGGTTGTTTGGCACGCGCGAGAGAGGGGTGCACATTGGTTTCGCTACATAATTATTCAAGTTCAGCGACTATTTTTGTCCAAATTATTTTCTTTGTTTTGCCACACAATTTATTCAAGATCAGCAATCATTATTTTTGTTCGATTTATTTTTACTTTCGCCGCTTCACGGTTTATTCAAGTTCAACTATCATTTTTCTTTTTTTTTGCTTTTCTCTCCTTCCCTTCTTCCGCCACTGATCGTTCGGTGAAAATTTATTTAATTAAAAAACAGCGGCTTTAAGTGGTGTTCCGTGGTGTTAAGTATTCATAAAATGAATTACTAAATTTCTTTCGGTTTGGTACGATGAGAAGGGGGGGGGTCTCATTTCGTGTCGGTTCCATAGTTGCAGGCTGGGCTTGCCACTCCCCTTCATCCCCTTGGTAGGAAATCCACAGGGTTGGAGCGATGAGTCCGTCCATTCGGGGACGACCATAAAATCTACACGGTCTCCCCGTGTCACTTCGGCAATCTCCACCTGTCAAAGTGTGTAATGTGGGAGATCACTTAAAGGTCTCTCCGGGTGAAGAGAAGCTTTGTCTGTTGAAGAGACGTCCCCACCCTCTAATGTTGGCTGGGCATCGGTCTCTAGGGGTCGATGGACCATTCGGAGGGTCTCTTCAGTAGACTTTGTACTTGTCATTCGGAGAGATCCGGTCGATCCTGGGTAGATACACCTGGTTATTATTATATTTATCATTGTTCCTCAAATTTCGGCCGATTTAATTCGGGTATAAATTCAATTTAGTTTCAGTATTGCCCCTCAGCCTAGGGTACTCAGTGGGCTTCGGCTGTCGCTGTGTACACCTACGTAACACCAGTAGCCGCGTCCTCGTCGCGGGTGGTGGGTACAGCTTCGACAGTAGCAAAGTGCTACCGAGGACCTAATGCCAGTGGTATAGATTGGTTAAAATAAACAATAAGTACAACAAATACAGAATGTAATACCCCAGGTGGTACAGCAGCAGATATGCTGCCAAATCCACACTCTTCGGAGGCAGGCCCAACAGATCCTGGGGTGGGCCAATCATTGTTTAACCCATTTGGACGAACTTCCAAATTATCAAGATCACCAAGATCTTCAACTGGAAATATATTTCAGTACGAGAAGGAAAATGCCGAACTCCGTGAACAACTAAAAGAAATAAAAGAATTTACTACTAAATTGAAAGAAGAATTTACAATTTTAAAGAAAGAAAATGAAGAACTGAAAAAAGCAGTTGAAACACGAGCAGAACATCAGACGACACCTAGCCCTGCAGTCGATGATGACATTAATCCATTCCATACGGATGAAGAAGGATTAGAAAGGGAAACAAATTGGATGTTGAACCGGAATAAAAGACCAAGAAACAAAAGGAAAGCGCAATACTCACCACAAATGGCAGTAACTTTAAGACCAACTTCAAAAGAGGTTTCTAGAAATTAGTTAATCATCAAGAAACAACTAGCTCGAGAACAACAACCAGCTACACCAAAAGTAAAACCACCTCCACCAATAAATGTCGTCGGGATATCAAATTTCTCCACTATACAATCGATTATGAAATCGATTACAGTAGCCGAGTACAAACTCGTACTCTAAACAATGGTGCCTGGAAAATTAATGTTGTCGACTCTGAAACCTATAGAGCTTTGGCTACAAAGCTTAATTCCGAGGAGCTTCAGTGGTTTACCTATGAGGATAAGAATGATCGCCCAATCAAAGTTATGACTAGAGGTCTTCACCCAACCAGCGCAAATGAGGAAATTATTGAGGATCTCAAGCAAAAGGATTATCAAATAGAAAATGCCGTAAACATCATTAAGATTAACAAAAGAGGGCTTCCACTATTTATGCTCACTTTTAATAACAAACAAAAAGTGGAAGATGTGTATAATATCAAGGCAATAATTAGCATGAGAGTTAAAATAGAGCCATTGAAAAATAATAACGGATTAATACCGCAGTGCAAAAAATGTCAAGGTTTTAATCATACACAGAAATATTGCCAAAGCGAGATTAGATGCGTGAAATGTGCCGGACAGCATCATGCCCAGGTATGCCCGGTTAGTAAAAATATTGCTGCAAAATGTGTCAATTGCAATAAGCAACATCCCGCAAACTACCGGGGATGTGAAATAGCTAAGGAGGTACAAAGAATAAGAAATAAAACGCGAAAACAAAATCCAGGAATATCAGTAACAAATTATCAAACTTCCATCAAAGACGTGCCTAAACCTCATGCTAGTAAAACGGGAGAACCAAAACCAAAACTGTACTCGCAAGTAGTCATGACAAAACCAATTATTTCGGAGCACACTACTGAAGGTACAGCAGTGCTCCAAAAGATACTAAGAAGCATGGAAGCTCTTAACATTCGTCTAGCTAAACAAGAGAAATGCCTTCAAGCTCTAAGCAAAAGGTCAGATAAGCAAGACTCTCTAAATGAAATGAAATCCATGCTCTATTAAAATGATGCAAACAACAACAAATAAAACATTAAGAATAGTAACCTGGAATGCTCTTGGGCTAATGCAACATATTCCAGAATTAGAAATTTTCCTAACTACTGAAAAAATAGATATATGCCTAGTATCGGAAACCCATTTTACTTCAACTTCATATCTTAAAATATATGGATACAGATGTTACCACGCCATTCATCCAGCAAGAAGGGCAAGGGGAGGATCGTCAGTGATTATAAAAGAAAACATCAAACACTTTATAGATCTTAAAGTTGAAGAGGAATTTATGTAAGTAGTCACCTTAAAAGTATTTATAAATAACAACAAAGAATATAGTATACCGTCAGTATATTGCCCCCCAAGATATAATTTAATTAAAGAAGACTATTGCACGTTATTTAAATCACTTGGATCAAGTTTCATAATCGGAGGTGATTTTAATGCAAAAAACACCTACTGGGGATCAAGAGTAACCTCTAAAAAAGGAAGAGAGCTGTTTGCAGCAGGAAGACTATGCAATTGCGATTTTCATTCTGGACATCAACCAACTTATTGGCCTACGGATAGAAACAAAATACCCGATATCATTGACTTCTTTATCACCAAAGGTATAGACGAAAACTACATATACCTAGAAAGCAGCGAGGGGATTATGTCGGATCACACGCCTTTATTATGACAATCAGTGCAACGATTGTTAAAAAAAACTACTCCACCTTTGCTAACTAACAAAAAAACCTGCTGGGAGAAATCCCAGAAACTTGTTGAGGATAATATTGATTCAGGTGCCAATTAAAAACCCGATACAGCTAGAAGAAGAACTAGAACAACTCAACAACAGTATACAAGAAGCAGCGTGGAGTACTACCCCCTCAGGTGCAAAGGAAATGTGCCGAAATGCTATTCATCCTGTGGAAGTTAGGGAACTATTACAGCAAAACAAAAAGCAAGAAAGGCTTGGCAAAGAAGTCGAGCGCCAGAATATAAAACAACTCTAAATTTTTTATCCAATAAACTAAACTTGCTAATTAAAGAAATCAAAAACGAATCCATTAATAAATACTTGAGTGGCCTTACTGGGGAAAAATATGCCGAGTACTCCTTTTGGAAAGCGACAAAAAGTTTGAAACGACCTAAACTACAAATTACACCAGTAAAAATGAAGATGGCACATGAGCTATAAGTGCAAAGCAAAAAGCTTCGTTGTTTGCAACCCACCTCGAGTACACGTTCAAGCCTCTACCTAGACAAACTGCAGAGGAAAACATACCACCAATATATAAAATGGATAACTGCAATATATCTCCTGTCACATTACAAAAATTAAAAGACAAAATTACAGGACAAATAGTAAAAGCTCTTCCTGAAAAAAGAGTACGTAAACTACTCCAAATAATTAACGCAGTGTTCAGACTTAAACATGTTCCAAGTCAATGGAAAGTAGCACAAGTAATTATGATACCTAAACCAAACAAACCACTTAATGACAAAAATTCGTATAGGCCGATTTCCTTACTCCCAATAATTTCAAAATTATTCGAGAAACTACTCCTAAAGAGACTCAAACCAATAATAGCAGAAAGAAATCTTGTTCCTACACATCAATTTGGCTTCAGAGAAAATCATTGAACAATAGAACAAGTGCATCGAATTACAAACATAATTGAAGACGTACTTGAAAAAAAGAAAGTATGTTCAAGCGTCTTCTTGGATGTAGCACAGGCCTTTGACAGAGTATGGCATAACGGCTTGGAATATAAATTACAATGAGACTTACCAAAGCAGTTTTATGAAATTCTAAAATCTTACATATCTTACCGACACTTTCGAGTTAAATTAGACGCCGAATACTCAGAAATAAAGAAAATATCAGCAGGAGTACCACAAGGTAGCGTTCTGGCACCAACTTTATATGTTCTATACACTTCGGACCTGCCAACGACAGAGGAGACTAACATAGCGACGTTTGCGGATGATACGGCCATCTTAGCAGTTGCTATTAGCATAGAAGAATCTACAAGCAAATTGCAAAGAGCTACTAATATTGTCAGTACCTGGACCAAGAGATGGCGAATAAAACTTAATGAAACAAAATCTGTTCACGTAAACTTTACCAACAAGAAGGTCATCTGGATACCAGTACAACTGAACTCTCAGCAAGTTCCCTATGCAAACACGGCAAAATATCTAGGCAAGACTCTAGACGCGAAACTAAAATGGAGAGCACGTGAAAAAGAAAAGAGAAGAGCTAAACATCAAATACAGAAAGATGGATTGGCTCTTAAGAATAAGTTCTGAGCTAACTCTACATAATAAATGTCTACTATACCGGAAAATCCTAAAACCTGTGTGGACTTGCGGTATTCAGCTGTGGGGCTGTACAAAGAAAACCAATGTCAATATCATCCAGTCATTCCAAAGCAAAGTCCAACGTGGAATAGTTATTGCACCGTGGTACATAAGAAATGATAACCTCCATAGAGATCTGAAGATGGATTTCTTTAGTGAAGAAATAAGCAAACACGCGAGAAAACACATGCAACGTATTAGTCGACACCAAAATGCTGAGATACGTCGTATGTTGGATGATTCAAACCCAGTAAGACGGCTGCGAAGGAAAAAACCACTTGATCTACTAGATCCAATCAGGATCGACTAAAATTATAATAAAATTTTAAAGAGGACTAGCCAAAAGGCTACAACCCTCCAAATAAATAAATCAGTCGTAATAAATAAATATATTTAAAAAAAAGTTTCAGTATTTATTTTTTTTTTTTGTTCTGTTCCACGGTGTAGGCCTAGAATATGGAAAGCTCAACTTCCCCACGACCCAAAACCCTGAGATCTAGTCGGCAAAATCACCGTGATCTGCGGGTAGGCTTCGTGCCATTCTGTAACAAAATTTCTGTAGGCACATTTTTCATTTTTCGGTAATTTCTTACTAAAATTTAATTACTACCGGCTTAATAGAAAAACTTTCTGGATATCATTGCTAATATTGATATATCTTTAGCCCTGGCAATTGAAATAGCAATAAGGTTTATGTTTGGAACTCACCACATAGTGCACAAAATTAAACAATATATCGTGCCAAATCCACAATTTAATGTAATAAAACTAAATTCGTGTTATTGAATTTACATTGCAAAATTATAATGTGCTTACGTTTGAAATAAAACCTTAAGTAACCTTGCACCATAAACGCGTCCTTTTGACATTAATTCATTTATTACAAAGGCGAAAAACCCCAAAGGAGAGAGAGAGAGAGCGTAAAAAAGTAATTAATAATAATAATATTGTTGCCTTTGGCTAAATGTCCTTATAATTACACGATTTATTTACTATCCACAAACATATACAGCGAACCAGAATTCAAAACGAAATGCAAAAATACACATGAACAGCAGAAAATCCTTATTTAATATAATTTTAAATCTCCATTTCTATATATTTGTCTGTTCCGTATACACAAATATAAAACACACATAATATCCTGTTTTGTTTTTTAAAAAAAGGACATTACTTAAACAGCAGAAAAAATATAAACGTTCATGATACGGGAAGAAGAACCAGCAGTAGCAGTCGAAGCACAAAAAAATATATAAAAATTATATGAGATTTCTTGTTTGCTTATGTTGTGCTCCACATATAGCCGTACGTTAGGTACACACAGTCGTATAAACACAAAATTGTCAGTTCAAGAAACTAAATGGGGTTTAAATGTGGATATCCGGATGAACGTTATGTTTAAGTTGTTCCTAATGGCCATATCGTTTAAAATGCTATTTATTTTAAAATTACTTAAATATTACTTTATATGTACTTACCAATAATTAATCGTATTAGACTACAAGCATTCATCGGAAGTTCCTGTTGAAATCCCATTCGATTACTCGAATGAGTTATACATAAATTTGTTCTGATTGATTGAAATAAGCTCTCCGCCTTAAGAAGAATTTAAAATTGATATTGATTTTAAATTTTATTGTGTTATTCTTCCCGCTTTTCTTATTTCATTTTATTTCTTGAATAGCTTTTCATTTTTAAGATATTTTTTGTTGTTGTGAATTTTTGTTTATTTAGTTTTTCTCCCTCGTCTCCGACGAATTTTGTGTTTAAGTCATGTTTTCAGAAAAATCAAAGTCATTGCTAAATCGAAAAATAATTTAGTGTTATTTCCGTCAAAATGGTTTGTGTAAAAAAAAATAACAATAAAAATTCCCTTCGTCTTGTTTTTTGAATGGAAATGTTTTTTTTCCCTTCAAGTTGAAAGCTTGTAACAGCTTTACGATACATACGAGACACATACACCCTCTTCGAACAATTATTTTTTTATTCCCGTTTTTAAGATTATTGTATAGAAAATGTTTTTGGTTTGGGTAGTAATCGCCGTATTATTATTATATAATGCTAGGGTAATAGTGCTTTATGTAAATTTTGCAATTTTATAATTTGTACGAACCAACAAAACAATATTATATTTGCTACAAGCCAAAATAACAACACCAAAATATTTTAACATAGAATATTATGTCAACCACATGTTGTGACATATTACCATATAACAAATTATGTATATCTAGATATTTTGTTGGTTTGGATGTAGCAAAATTTATGTTTGCATATCTACGTAAATTATGAAAAGTTCAAAAATTTATCATTATTTTATATGACAATTTGTTTTAAATTAAATTTAATTTCCGGTAATTTTATGTAGCTTCAACAAAATTTTGAATATACTCCTATACACAATGTCGTTCTAATTAGGTCAAAGAAAAGATAGATTTTTTAAGAAAAACTTCAAAAATTTTGTATATTTGTATGTAGCAAATAATTTAATTACTCAAACAATTTCCGGATTCCGCCATGCCAATTTTATATGCTTGAAGGATGATATTAATAGTCGTCAACCATGAAATTGTGTACAATATATAAATTCGTGCAGAAAATAAAGGTAAAAATTAATGACAGTTGATTCGCAAAAATTGGAGGGGTGACTATGTCAGCACCTGACTTTCTTTTACCACACTTGATTTCTAAAGCGAAAAATTCAACTTGCAGTAGTTTTGGTAAAACTGTCTTGTATAATCTAAAATTAAGATTTCTGTTTAAATTTCAGAAAACCAACCAGGTTCAGCCCTTGTTGAAAATTTGATCTTTTAATTTATTTAAATAAACTTTTCAACATCATTGCAAAACTTGAAAAAGCTAGCATTGAAGCTGACACCTCCGGTACACCGATTAACAACAAATTTTGCAAGGGTCTCCCAATTAATGGAAGAAAAAAAACCCGGAACAGCAAAATACATGAAGGCGAATATACAAATCAAATACATTTTGGCGAAATATTCATTCAACAATTTTGGCATGGATAAAATGAAAATAATTTCAAAACTTTGAAAACTTTATTTTCCGATTTAGTGAATAATCCTTTGTTCCGTCATATAAATAAATAAGCACTGATTGCAACAGTTGTTGCAACAAACTTCGAACCAATGATGGATGAACTTCAAAAAAAAATTTGTTCTCTAGAAGTCAAAAGTCCTGTATAAAGACAAGATTTTTTATGGCGGCCTTGGCATGTACTTTAGTACCAAAATACTAAATCGTCGGTAAAAATGGGTTCGGGCAACGACCGAAATTTACCATATTACAAAACTGCTTAATGGTCGGTCTTAGCGTTCGACCATATGAATAACATAAAACAAGGTAGATACCAACTGATTGACACGAATAGTACGGTTGGATTCTTTGATGAAAGCGAAGATAACTTTACTTGAACCACTTCACACGACGATGCTCCTATGACAGGTTAAAAGCGTTTAAAAAGCGCTTCCACAGAAGAACTCAGTGTTGAACAAACTGCTTAAATTTATATTCGTCTGGAAGTTTAAACAATTTTCCTACAAGATGAGTCCACAACAAATAAAGTAATATTTTAAATTAATTAGGCTTCAAATTTAGTAAGAAAAATAGAAATTTCAAATTATTTCAACTAAATATTTTTTCAATAACGTTAAAATTTCACTATGGCTATAAATAATTTTAACTGAAAATAAAGCTTTACATTTGTGCTTTAAGAAAAGCAAGCATTTACCACGATTGTGATTACACAACATTATATAAAATTAATATAAATATAAGCTAGCCCAGAACCAACACATATCGCAACACAAAAAAAATTTTTCTAAGAACAAAAATATCGAGTTTTGTGCGAAACAAACAGCATTTGCGGGAAGCTTTGATTTTCTGCTTCAACTTTAAAAAAAAAAATTGTGAGGACAAGAAGCGCTCCGGAAGACCAAAAATATTTGAAGACACCGAGCTGCAAGCGTTATTGGATGAAGATGATACGCAAACTCAAGATCAACTTGCGGAGACATTAAACACTATTCGCCAAGGTATTTCGTTTTAAGAGTCCCAAACATCCCAAACATCAACATCGACGGCACGGGCCAAACCGCTTCGGAAAGAAGATAATGCTCTGCGTTTGGTGGGACCAGAAAGGAATCGTATACGATACGCTGAAACAGGGCGAAACTGTCAATGGGCAATGCTGAGTTGGGATCTGCCACCGCAGCCGCCTTATTTGCCAGACCTGACCCCCTCGGATTATCATTTGTTCCAGTCGATGGTGCATGGCTTGGCAGGGCTACACTTGTCATGTAATGCCAGGGAGAAAATGTGTAGATAGCAAAGGATAATAACTACTTTGAATAAACTATTTTTTTATATTTCTATTGAAATTTTCCGTTTTTCATTTTTCACAAAAAACTCTTTTCTGGAAAATCTTTTCATTGAAATTTCCTGCAGCAACTGTTGCAGTTATTCATGTAACCGAAATCATTAATTTTGCATTTTTTTACTGAAGTTAACTTATTTATTTATGTCCGTTAATAGTAGTCCAACTATACAAAATCACCAACAATTTTGTAAATTACACACCACATTTTGAGCATGAAAGCTCATTTGCAATGAGGTGAGCAGCTCAATTAATTTTAAAAATTTCTTGGTCCCACATTTTTTGTGGGCTCATTCAGTCCATTAAAGTGTCAATCACAAAAAAATTATTTTGATTTTGTAAGACATTTTTAGACATTATAATTTTTCTAATTATATTGCAGTACACTATTTTCGGGCATAATTTACCAAAACATAATATATCGTTTATGTTGCGGTTAAAGTGCGAAATCGATAAATGTGTGAATACAAATTAGAAAAACTTATTTTACTGAGCCGAAACCTATGAAATGGCAATCGTATAATCCCGAAATGGTTGAGCCCTCATCCAATGGACTATTTCTTAGGTTTGTAGGAAATATTCATCTGCAATTAGAGATAGCATACCCGGTTTCACCGATGTTACCCCCTATTTTGCAATACCGAAAACCCGGTTTCGTAAACATTAAAATCCAGAAAAATAAAAAATCCTTATTTTTCTGTTTTGCTATGTCGTTTATTGCTATGTCGTTTTAGTACAAATTTTCATTCCACTCGTATCTTATGCTTATCCCATTCTTCTTTGTTAATTTTATTTCGTTTTTATTCGAAATAATCTAGTACAATTTGCTTTTGTTATAAAAGCCAATTATGATTTGACATAACACAAAAATGCATTTTACTTCTTTTGTTTTAAAAAGTGTTTCACTATCTAAACTTAAACCTCCACTGGGAGAAACATTTCTGCAATCTGGGATTGAGTAGAGTTTACGGAAGTTTGTCTGCTGAAAAAACGTTTGGTTTGCTGCAGCGAAAACTTGAGATAATAGGGTTGGTCCTCTCTCTACTGATATTGTATGCATAACTACTGACGGCGCATCAGTTATGAATAAAGTAGGCAGAATTTTGGAATGCAAGCACCAGTTATGCTTTGTTCATGCAATACATTTGGCGGTAACTTATGTACTATATCAAAAATTACATCAATCTAACGAACTTGCATACTATGAAAATAACTCAGATTCTGCCGCTGCTGACTCTGATTCTGGTGATGAGTTTTCAGAACCAGCTGGTACTGATATATTTAGTATTGAAAATCACAATGAAGAAAATAAGGTCGCCCAGTAAAACTGATACCATATTACAAAAATATGTTAAACTGCAATTTGGAAAAGAACGAAGTTTATTACTAGATACCAAGACCAGATGGAATAGCTTACTTACTATATGCTTGAACGATTTTACGAGTTATGTTCCCGTATTCGGAAGGCTATGATAGATCTGAATTAAAGTTTTACATTTAATGAAAATGAATTGCAGGTTCTGTCTCAAATTATTACCGTGCTATCATTACCAGTAAAATTAGCAGTGGAATCGTTATGCCGACGAGATTCGAATCTGTTGAAAGCGGATGGATTGTTAAAATTCATGCTCAGAAATGTAGAAGATAACTAGTAAATCGAATTAGGGAAAGAAGAACTGAATTATCCAGTATTCTTCAATACCTCCATAATCGATACCAAGACCGCGATGGTGAAGATAAAATTTTTGCAATATTTTTCAAGTTAAAAGGAACTGAATTAATTAGGATTATTGGCACTTTAGTGCAAAAGATAGAAAACATACCCACGGCAAATAATAATGAACATATAGTTTATTAACAGACTATGTAAGTGTTCCCACTGCACCTGAACGAGATGAAAACAATGATAGCAATTACAATCTCTCTGTCGGTACTGGTTTACAATTACAATACACTGCGCATATTAAGCAATTGATGCAAAAAGTATCAAATTCAAATGAATATTTTTCCTCCGTGAATTGATGCGATTTGAAGACGAAGGTGTTAGAAGTAAATTTCTGAAATGAAGTAAATTCTTTAGCAACGAGAGTTGCGGTAGAAAGAGCATTTTCTGCATCGGGTAATATTTGTACGAAAATAAGATCCCGTCTGTCTGATGAGAGTCTTGATTCCCTGAGCCTGTTAAGAGGTTTCTTCAATAAAGTTAAAAATAATAATTAAATTAATAAGCAAAGCAGCCGGCAAAAACAAATCGGTTGCATCTCGACGTGTGTCCGCTATATCTGTATGTGGCCCCTGTTACGTGGTTACGGTATTCTTTTTGAGGAAGAGAAATTCTCTCAAAGCAGGATCTGGCCTCATGGTTATCGTTACTATTACCGATGAAGGCCATTAAAAGATACATACCAATATTCTATTTGGTCTCGTAATGGATGTCGATTCTAAAAACAGTTTTTTGTCAAAAACCATAAGTTCCGCTTAAATTTTAGGAAAAATAATCCGGACCGTTATTGTTCCAAATTTAATTTAAAATATTTGGAGGTTGCCACTTCCGGTGGATCGATTTCAGCCAAAAATCATTCAGATCTCCCAATTTAAGAGAAAATATTAAGTTTGTAGTTTCATCCGGATTAGTCAATCCGCCTGGGCTGTAAAGAAGCTACAGACAGTTAGTCTGCACGGAAACATACACTCCCGCACATAAACAAACCAAACAGCAACAAACAGAAATCGGCGCTTGTACAGCCTACTTCAAACTAAAGCTTTAACCGTAAATTAGGTGATTCCCGTGATGTTTGGCCGAAATCGGTCCACCGGAAGTGAAAGCTTCCATAGGAGCTTTTCATTTTATACAAATATTTTGAAAAATTTTGAGAAAAACAACTTCGACCTAGGGATTGTAAATTATTTTTGCAAGAATACCGACCCAGATCGGCCTTACAAAATTTAAACGGAAATGACGATTTTTGACAAAAAAAAATCTGTGTTTCAGCAAAAATGCAAAACCAGTGTACATTTCACGGATTAATTAATCGGAATGCAACTTCATAATTAAACTTTATTCATAAATTGGTAAGTTTAATTTCTCGCTTTAGAAATGTAGTTATTCAAGATTTATGTATACATGCATTCATAGTAAACGAAACTCGGGTGTTGATCTCAACATATTCACCCTTTCATTTTTTTTACTATGTAAAACAAAGAGAACCGTCACATATCACTCGGTCAAAATAAAATTGTCGCAGCCATTCGAACGGTTATTCCTCTCTCATTGCCACTAAGATATTATATTACAACTTCAACTAAATAAAAATAGAATTTATAACATTTCGAAATTGTTAAAATGTCAGCGAAATTTGAATTTACGTGCCGAATTGAATTAATATTAATTTTCGTTTAGCAAAGCTCAATTCGCTTTACTCTGAACTTGGTCTTAAATTATAACGGCGGCGAACATACAACTTCCTCCGAATTTCTGCGGCGGGAGTCCAAAACCGTATACAAAGACTAAAGGTAAGAATTTCAATCAAGGTTGCAATGAAATTCGTTTTACTTTCATACAAATCAGACAAACAGATTCGTCAAAAAAAATGCAAAAATATATAATCAGTTATCAGTGCAAACTTGATTGAAATTCTTTGTTTTAATCTTTATATAGGGTTTTAGGTTTCATCATAGGAATGATGTGATCTTTACATAATGTTGAAGTGCCAATAAGACAAAGATTCGCTCGAAATAATGCAAATATTGCTGCCGTTCAGGCAAGTGTTGCTGAAGATCGCAATTTGTCGATTCCAAGACGTTCTCAAGAATTAGGACTGTCTCAAACCACAACCTGGCGGATTTTGAGAAACGATTTGGGTTTGCATCCGTATAAAATTGTTCTCACTCAAGAACTGATGCCATTGGACCACCGTAGTAGCAAGTAGCATTAAATCAAGTTAGTAAGACTAGGAGAGTGAGAAATTCAAATTTTGTTAAGGTATGATCCCTCTTTAACTTAATAAAACCACTAAACATATGCTTGCATGACTTATGGCAGCCGGGAAACAATGACAATAAGGATTTAAACAAGGTCATGAAAATCTTTTTTATTTTCATCTAAACTATTTTTATAAAACTTCACAATAAAAGTCATTTCACTATCATTTATCATAATAAACCTGTTACTCAAATAAAATTGTTATAAATTACGAAAAATTTCCGTAAATTAATTTGTAACATAAACAACCAACCCCAAACACAGCACAAAAAAAATTCTAACATCAATCTCCTAAATTTTTTGTTTTATTAACCATAAATAGAAATAAATAACAAAATTAATATTTTTAATTAACATACAAAAATGTATAATAATAAACCATAAATTATGAAATAATTATGTATGTAGAAGTAAAACAGCAAAAAAAGTTTATAAATCATAATTTTCATGACAAATTATAATCTAATAATCCTAATTAACAAAAACAAAAAGTTTTTCATCAACATTGTAATACATTATGTGTGTGTGTGTGTATAGTGTTTACCATTACAATGCATAAAATGTACGAGTAAATTGTGAATAAAATATTTTTTTTAATTTTGTGGGCGTTATTCTTTAAGTTTTAAATTTTCTTAAGAAAAGAATGTAACACAAAAACTTAGAAAGATCCGACTCCTCGAGCGATTATTTTCCGACAATATGATACTTAGATTGTTGCTTAAGAAACTTTGCTTTGAAATCATTAAGCAGAATTGTTAGGTGTAAAAATGGATTGGACACGATCTTTCTTATGGGAAGAAAATTATTTGGTTCAGACTATCAATTTATGTCAGTGATAATGGCGAACTACCAAAGTAATTTAAAATAATTAGAACATTTCAAAATTGCAAAATCGCCTTTTTGTACTTTCCGACTTTTATTTTAACTGTCACAGGATGATTTGGCTAGTGCTCTTTCCACATTTCCACAACATTTTGGGACGGCGAAACTAATCTTTTTTTTATCCAAAATTCGTGGGACATTTACAGGTGTGTCAAAGCTTACGGTGAACATGCTGTTGATAAATTTGAAAATAGTTTAAAACCAAATACTACAATAGTTTAATATACGCTGAACAAGTTAAAAATTATCAAAATTAAATGTAGTCGACCACACACATAGGGGTTTGACTGAGTTATCCGGACATATAGATGAAGCCGAGTGAACATCTCTAGGAATATAAATATTGTCTAACACAGTCATCTTTTGAATTAAAAAATAGTAGAAAAATGCTTAATAATTTTCTCGGAATCGGCTCAGTTCGTTAGAACATTTACAACAACTAAATATTGCCATTCGTATTTGTACCACTCATTTAATGGTAATTTAAGGCCATATATATGGACAGTACAATGGACTTCCAAATCCTGCGGTTTATGGAGTCGCAAGATCAAATCCGTCGAAAAATTAAACACATTGCTACGATTGGAATACTTTCCCAAATTAATTTCACTTTTGGGAAAAGTAAAAATAAGCTTTTTCACTATGGATAATAATCTATACAAAGCTTTCTTTAACTCAAAATGAAACTGTATAAAAATTATTATTTATAAGAATACGTAGACGTTTTATGCTCATAACAATAATAATAATAATTATTAACGTTGTTAATATTATTAGTAATAATAAGAATAACAATGCAAAATGAATTTTGGTTTGATGTGTACGATGATAATAAGTAGACGCCATTTTTTGCTTGTTGGGGAAATGGAAAATACTGTCGTAAACATTTAATGGAGTGAAATTTAACTTTTCCTCTTTTGTTCCTTTCTTGAAGATATTAAATTTTATGTTTTAACGTGTATTCGTATGTTAGTTATTAAGATTGACATAAATCACATATTATCGGAGGAACAACTTGGTGTTTTTTGTGAGAAAATATGTAAATGACATTTTGCAAAAACATCAAGAACAACATACGTACGTAATATAAAAGCTTGAGGGCAACATAAATTATTTTGTCTTCAGTATATGGATAAAAATATGACAAACTAATTAGTGTCGATGAATGTATGTGTAAATTCAATGTCTGGAGGGATTTATTTTCAATTTATTTGGTACGTCTTTAAATTTCAAGGGGGATCAAATAAAATTCCCATGGTACCATATACCATCATCCTAGGATTAAAGACGCTCATCACTAAATTGAAAATTTTCGGTTTTTATCCGAAGTGCCACATTACAACAAATATTTTTTTTTTAAATCTTTGTCTGTTTCCGTAAATTGAAAACCTTACCAGTGTTTTGAAACAATTTTCTCTTTAATCCATTATATAAAATGTATCCATATGTTGTTCAATATGCGGTGCGCTATATCCTTAAGATTCGTTACAACAGAATAAAGCATTATAAAAAATAAACATTTGCTATATTACATAATAATATGCAATACATAACCTTATGCAAATATTAATATTTCACAGCATTTGAGCTTTTCAAGACGCTAAAGTAAATTTGAAACTAGACCGACCATAAACCTCAAGTATATACGAGAAGTAGTGGAAACGAACAAAAACCCTAAATATATTAAAGAAATTAACAATTTACATTTTAAGTTGGAATGGGTGCTCTTCCAAGCCGAAGAAGACTGTGAACCGTTTCTTAAATATAGGTCATTGCTGAATAAACGTTTCCGCGATAAGTTTGAAGCGCCAATCAATGAAAATGATAAGATTTCTCTATTATCCAGGCTTCAATATCGAAAAAAAATGTACGTAACGCTGCGGTCGCTTTAATGCTTCACATACCGGCCGTTTAGCTAAATTATAAGGAAGCATGTCAAATGATTAACGGTACAACAAGAAAGAGCCAGTAGTGATACAATTAATCAAATAATTTATGGATCAACCTAATACCAATCACCCTTCTGTAAGACTACTTTATCAAATGAGTGACGTGTCGGACCAAGTAATTCGTGGACTAAACCTTTTGGGTAATATTATAGAGACACCGGATGCATGACCGACGTTCATCTTTTCGAATAAACTACAATACTTCAGAAAATGGGCGCATTTTACAGCTGAAAACGAGTTTTTGATGATTGAACATCGTTCAAATGTTTGGTTGGTAGAAGCAAACGTAATAAACTCAATGGATTTTCCCCAAACATTCATTGATTTATTAATGAAGTGCAGCGAATTTCTGAAGTCGAACGTTAGTGATAGATGAGGTTTTAGAGCAACTAAGCGATTAAAACGAACATATTGATTATCTGCAAGTTGGCGAGTTGGCATGTGGATAACAATTTAAACCTACTCACAGGAAACTTGAGAAGTGCAGATATAGTAAGAATTTCCTTTCAGCGAAACACATCCAGCTATGAAACATCAACATTTACTGCGACAAAGCGGTCCTTTAACCTGAAAAGGAAACTACAATCGGACGAACAAATTCGAAGTGAATATATAAGTAAAGAAAGACTACATAACGCACGGTCGCAAATATGCGTAGCATTTAGTGAATCGTGTACAACTAGAAATGGAGTCATTTGGCTGATAACAACATCGAATAGACATAATTGCAAACGAAAACGTACACGGAGGTGTGATTAATGATAAATTTTAAAGTAAAATATTCGTTCATCGAATGATTTAGTGTACGGCGCAGATACAGTTGAACACGCGGTGCGAAGCTATATATGTTTTACAAGTATAGGCTTGGTTATAACAAAAATACTCGGCTTACAGTGAAATCAAGCCAAGGATTCTTTTACTTTTACCATTAAATTGGATGATGAAAACACACCTATCAAAAGTCGAATATTATGAGAAGCTACAGAAATTATGGATGTTGAATTTTGGATGGGAACGCCATAAACAAGTCAATCATTTCGGGATGATGGAACTATTACCGCCAACTTGAGAACTGCGAAAACAAAGGTAAATTCAATCAAGCAAATTTTAATGTGTGAGGTTAGAATTATGCGGAGCTCATTTGTTATCGAGAGTATCAAACACAACGCAAAGTGTGGAAAACATTCGTCGGGATAGTGGACCTAGTCCACTAGTGGTTATCCTCTGGTTAGTAAGTTGAACTGGTAACATAGTCCGTCATGGCTGATCTAGGATACTGTGGCTAGTGTTAATAAACATATACTGGTGTGTTATGTGACCGATGACGATGAAAACATCAGCAACCTGCAAATAAACAATTCTAATTTGTTTTAAATTTAAAACGCTGCATCTTATAGAGGAATTTGGCCGCCTCATTTCTTAGGTTTCATAATCAGATTAATTATTTATTACTCCGATCAACCCTAGTCAGCTTGGTTCTCATGTCGGACAATAGGTATGTCTTCGTTGTCCTATTATGTTGTTTAAGTCTTTTCTTTCTGTGCCAGAAACACAGAAAAATATTCTGGACGAAAAAAATTAGCTTAATTCGGTTTTCATGATACACAATGGACCGGACAATTGCAACTGTTAATTTGCTTCAAATTTGGGAAATATGTATATTTGTGGTAAATATTCTTATCCTTTTGATACTTGTAAAATTCGTTTCCCACATTATTGTTAAAGTAAAATTGAAGTTTTAAATTAAATTCAACATTTAATTTGATACTGGCGCCGAAACAAGGGCTACGTGTTACGGCTTCGGTAAAGAAATTTTTTAAGTGAAAAAGTGAAATTCTCGAACAAAGTACAAGGTTATCCAATTCAAGCTTGATAAAGTAAACTTAAAAAAAACACACAAAATATTCGGAATGTATTGTAATTTTTATTTCATTTTACAGATTGATCCTTGCCATTTTTAGTTAAACAAGATATCATTCAAATGTCCTCCACGGGGCTTCTTACAGGCCTTGATTCTTTTGCGGTAATTTTCAATGACTTTTCGGCACATTTCGGGCGGTATCTCGGCCATTACCTTACGAATATTAGTTTTCAATTCGTCAAGAGTTTGAGGATTGTTTGCGTAAACACTATCTTTCGCGTAGCCCCACAAAAAGAAATCCAAAGGCGTTAAATCACAGGATCTTGGAGGCCAATTGACATCAGCCAATCGCGAAATCAAACGTCCAGGAAATTTCTCTTGCAAAAGATCTCGATTTGCTCGTGTTACGTGACTGGTTGCTCCATCCTGCTGGAACCACATATAATCAAGATCATAATCTTCGATTTTCGTAAAAAAATAATCGGTTAACATGCGGCCATAGCGCTCAGAATTGATGGTAACGGTTCGTCCATGGTTGTTCTCAAAAAAATACGGCCCAATCACACCACCAGACCACAATGCGCACCAAACAGTGACTTTTTCCGGGTGTAATGGCTTCTCTACAATCAATTGTGGATTTTCTGAGCCCTAAATTCTACAGTTTTGCTTATTAACGTATCCACCAAGCGAAAAATGAGCTTCATCACTGAAGAAAATTTTGTTCGAAAAATCAGCATCGACGGCCTGTTTTTCCAACACCCAATTTGCGTATGTTCTTCGTTGTCCATGGTCAGCAGGCTTTAGCTCTTGTGTCAAATGGACTTTATACGGATGAAGATGCAAATCCAGATGCAAAATGCGCCATAATGAGCCATAAGATAGGCCTAAATGTTGAGCTCGACGAGGAATTGACAAATTTGGATCTTCTTCCACACTTTCAGCTACAGAAGCGATATTTTCAGCATTGCGAATGTTTCGATGATGCACAGACCTTACAATATCAGTAACAGATCCAGTTTGTTCAAATTTATTCACTGTATTCAATATGGTTTGCTTTGTAGGACGATTATGACGACCATAATCTGCTCGTAAAGCGCGAAATGTGGATACGGCAGAATCACTATTTTTATAATAAGATTTAATAGTTTTAACGCGTTGGTCGATTGTTAAATGCTCCATATTCTTAAATGGCAGAATGTCAACTAAATAAATGACAGCGTACTTGACGTTTATCTTTGACAGATGTCGGTATACAGATTTCTACTTTATCAACCTCGAATTGGACAACCCGTTACATCCACATGAAGACTACGAAAGTCAGAATTTTAGAAAATGGAGAGTTGACTTATTAAAAAATCCAGCTATCCTAAAACAGTATCAGTCCAACGTAATAAAATTCCTTGTTAGAAATGGTTTAATATTAGATGGTACTCTCAATTTTCCAATGATAACAACAGTTGAAATAGTTTGGAGGGTTTTAGTGCATTCTATAAAGGCTTCATCAAACCTAATTTTAACCAGACAAGCCACTATGACTAAGGGACAGAAAACAGCAATAACAACTTTAAAAACTGCTTTGAGAAGGACACCCCGTAATCCTCATCTGATCAAAAATTGTCGATATAATGTTTATCAAGAATTTAGAAAATCCAAAGCAGAAGAATGTAGAGAATTCTTCCGAAACTTAAATGCTGTAAATCCTTTTAGTCGACTCCGCCAGACCTACCAATTTATTCGTTCATATAGAGAAAATTCTAATAAGATGGCAAGTACCTATATTCCTTTGTCAGGATGGGAGCAATTATTATCAACCACCTCAGGTTCCGCTATTCCTCTAATAACTGAAAAAGACCATTGGCCATTAGGATTGCCTCCAACCCGGGAAGAAATAGAAACCATCCTATTTTCCATTAGAAGAGGAACTGCTCCTGGTTTAGATCAAATTTCAATTGAGCTATTACAAGCTTTACCTGAAGAAGGAATGAAGGTCTTTCTGTGTGTTTTACAACAGGTTTGGCTATTAAACACCCCAACAAATGAGTGGTTAGAAACGGTCCAATTTCCTTTACCAAAAAAACAACGACCCAATACCATCACAGATTATAGACGAATAACTGTTTCAGACACTGGGTATCGAGTATATGCAAAATTCCTATTATCTAGGTTCGAAGAAATTCACACTCAAATAGGATCATATCAGGCTGCATTTATCCGCAATCGGTCGAAAATTGAAATTGTAAATACTTGTTGTACTTATAAAGGGTGATTTTTTTGTGGTTAGGATTTTCATGCATTAGTATTTGACAGATCACGCGGGATTTCAGACAAGGTGTCAAAGAGAAAGATGCTCAGTATGCTTTGACATTTCATAATGAATAGACTTACTAACGAGCAACGCTTGCAAATAATTGAATTATATTACAAAAATCAGTGTTCGGTTCGAAAAGTGTTTCGCGATTTACGTGCGATTTATGGTCTACATAATCGACCAAGTGAGCAAACAATTAATGCGATTGTGACCAAGTTTCGCACTCAGTTTACTTTATTGGACATTAAACCAACCACACGAATGCGTACAGTGCGTACAGAAGAGAATATTGCGTCTGTTTCTGAGAGTGTTGCTGAAGACCGTGAAATGTCGATTCGTCGCCGTTCGCAGCAATTGGGTTTGTGTTATTCGACGACATGGAAGATTTTACGCAAAGATCTTGGTGTAAAACCGTATAAAATACAGCTCCTGCAAGAACTGAAGCCGAACGATCTGCCACAACGTCGAATTTTCAGTGAATGGGCCCTAGAAAAGTTGGCAGAAAATCCGCTTTTTTATCGACAAATTTTGTTCAGCGATGAGGCTCATTTCTGGTTGAATGGCTACGTAAATAAGCAAAATTGCCGCATTTGGAGTGAAGAGCAACCAGAAGCCGTTCAAGAACTGCCCATGCATCCCGAAAAATGCACTGTTTGGTGTGGTTTGTACGCTGGTGGAATCATTGGACCGTATTTTTTCAAAGATGCTGTTGGACGCAACGTTACGGTGAATGGCGATCGCTATCGTTCGATGCTAACAAACTTTTTGTTGCCAAAAATGGAAGAACTGAACTTAGTTGACATGTGGTTTCAACAAGATGGCGCTACATGCCACACAGCTCGCGATTCTATGGCCATTTTGAGGGAAAACTTCGGAGAACAATTCATCTCAAGAAATGGCCCGGTAAGTTGGGCACCAAGATCATGCGATTTGACGCCTTTAGACTATTTTTTGTGGGGCTACGTCAAGTCTAAAGTCTACAGAAATAAGCCAGCAACTATTCCAGTTTTGGAAGACAACATTTCCGAAGAAATTCGGGCTATTCCGGCCGAAATGCTCGAAAAAGTTGCCCAAAATTGGACTTTCCGAATGGACCACCTAAGACGCAGCCGCGGTCAACATTTAAATGAAATTATCTTCAAAAAGTAAATGTCATGGACCAATCTAACGTTTCAAATAAAGAACCGATGAGATTTTGCAAATTTTATGCGTTTTTTTTTAAAAAAAAGTTCTCAAGCTCTTAAAAAATCACCCGTTATAATAATCACATAGAAAGGATTTTTTGTAATGATAGAATTGGGGCCTCTGAAACGAGTTCAATTTGAACCAAAGGGACACCTATCTTATCAATTTATTATTCAAATTTATAATATGTATATACGAGTATATATAATTATTTGTAATTAATAAAGTTGATGATTAAAAAAAAAATGTTCAGTGGTTTGCGAAGATTCACTCGAAATTCGTGAGAATTCGCTAGTGTTTGCGTCTAAATTCTATAAACATAAAAAAGCATCCATATATTATTTATTGTAATACGAGTATATAACCATTGTTATATCATGCAGGGATCCAGAAAGCTCATTGCATCAAAATAAAATAGGCTGCTTTCCACAATTTGTTTTAAACCGGCGCCAAATTTTTTTTGAATTTAGTATCTTTTTTTCTCGGCCGTATACGCGGTACGCAGATTTTTTAATTTTCTTTTAATTATTTCCTCGTCCACTTTCATTTCGGCGGCTATTTTGCGATACGCATTATTTTTAATATCCGTTCGCCTGAATAATTTTGAATTTATATTCCAAAGGCATTCATGATCCTTATGAAGATTAAATAAGTCAATGACTTGTTTATCATTGATTTTCACTATTTTTTACAGCACAAATTTCACGATATGTATTAAAAAAATTAATGGTATAACTCAATGGTAATCGCAGGTGGAGACCCTATGTTACAGTAATCAATCGAGTTGGTTTGGTTTTTGAAAAAAAAAAAAAACAACTCAAAACCGGCAAAATTATTTTTACTTTAACATTTAAAATTTGAATAGCGTCTGAAATTTCCGAGTGTTCATGCCCTGTGCACTCCACTAATATTTTCATTGCGACTTAGCGCACTATACATTTGTAATCATTTAAAATAAAATGTCAACTTTAAAACAAATAATACGCTGAAACCATTGTATACGTGTAGCATAGCTTTAACAACCAAGTCAGAAAATTTATCAAATTTCAGAAAAAAAAACAGTTCCATAAGGAAAATTAAAAAAAAATTATATCAATCATAATTTATGATATAAAAGAAAGCTTCCTTAAAAATAAAAAATTAAGATAATTGCTTGTTTCTACGAAGAAAATATATTTTTATATTTAGGTACGAGAGCGACATTAAATGTCAATTTTTATTATTTTGTGTACATACATAATAAACAATATGCTACGTTTTGTAATGGAACTGGTAACGTGTCAAATTCACATTTTTAAAAAATTTGTAATTTTTTCTTCTATCAAAGCTTTCTCTGTCAGACGTAATATTAAACAATTGTATACGTCTTATTCTATATACTCGTATATATATGTGTGTGTGTGAAACCATCAAAATAAGAAATGTCTTATCCATGTATATACATGGAGTACGGTACAGTCGAATTTAATTTCACCTGTTTATCCGATCATCATGATTGGTCCATAAGTTTATAAAATATTTTTTCGATATACAAAATGTCTATTGTGAAACTTCCAATCCAATGTGATATACGTATTTGTTACAGCGTCTTGTTATATTATGTGTTGTATATATTTGAAATTGAAATTTTAAGAAAAACACCTGGAAATTTATGATTTTTTTTTTGTTATATAGAAGTAAAGCAACAAAATAATCGTACATGGTACAAAGATTGAAAAATTTGGGTATATAACAAATTCCACCTTATTTCTTTGTGCACATATTCTTCATCGTATGTCCTTGTTCATGTGAATTTTTTTTTGCTATTTTTACGATTTGATAGATAATAGAAAATTGTGTTACTAAATAAAATCTCATATTCAAGCTTCTTACATATTATTCAGCTTAGTTTTGTTTATAATGTCGGATTCAATAAAAATTGCTTCGTTTTCAATTTTGTGTACCGTAGATATGGGTGTGATATGTACATATACGTTGTTGTCTCTATAAATACAACCAGAAGTGATCGAAATTGTTTCCCCATTCTCGTATTATAAATATATCCCGCCGTTATACACTTTGTATTTTTTAAATAATGCAAGAAAGTTGTAAGACATTTTTATTCGTTTTTCCCTATGCTCGTATATAGACAGCGTAACATTGTTACACAAAATATTTTGGTTTGAAATATCTTAGACGTGACTTTGTGCATAATGATAATTCACACTATATACTATTATATGTTACAATATAATGTACGAGTAGCGGAGTACATGGATGGATGATGTAGTCACAGTAAAACAATTTTATATTGTTATCGTTAAAAGAGGATCGTAAACATTATTTTTTGTTTTAAATTAAAATAACCGAATATTTCAAACCTATCAAAATTCTTAAATCATATTTCAACCCTCATAAATTTTAAGATGGATAATCTGCTAAAGAAAGAGAAATGTTTTATAATCTACATAAACAAAAACTATATAAATTTTCTTTTTATAAGAAGTTAAAGAGGTTTTCGGAAAAGTATATTCAGTTTTAATAGGGCTTATGTTTTGGGCATGGCAATAAATGGTTTTAGAAATCTATTGTTTAGTCTTCATATCGATAACCAATATTTTATTATGTAGCTTGCATATATACTGTACTAATAGAAATAATAAGGGTTAAGGCATCTCTTTAATTTTATTTATTTTATTTTTATTTTAGTGAATTAATTCGTAATATAAATTACAGTACAATTTTAGCAATAAAAAATATATCAAATGAAATACATAATTCTGGTTATTATAGTAAATTATTTAAAATAGTTTTCCTTTAAAGATAGTCTGATTCCAGATTTCGTCATATTAAAATCACAAAACATACTTAATTGATTATAAAATGAAAATCTAATTTCAGAAGAGTTCGAGTACGTAGATTCCTCACAGGGGCATACAAGTTAAGGTTAAATAATAAATACGGGCTTACAATTTCGCCATTTAGTAAATTGGAAATGAAAATAGCCCCAGCATGCTGCCGACGAATATCAAGTGGCTCGAGTTTTAGAGATTTACATCGCTCGGTATATGGAGGGAGGCCTAAAACATTCTCCCAGCACATTCTACGA
Organism: Nephrotoma guestfalica; assembly: GCA_963691935.1. Taxonomy (NCBI): domain Eukaryota; kingdom Metazoa; phylum Arthropoda; class Insecta; order Diptera; family Tipulidae; genus Nephrotoma; species Nephrotoma guestfalica. The sequence continues at coordinate 118,226,513 of OY829913.1, read as the reverse complement.
TTATCAAACCCAATAGTTTCCCAGGCATAGAAAATTAAGAATGATTTCTGAACCGCCTCAATTCTCTTGACATGATTACTGTAACTTGGACACCAAACACATGACGCATATTCAAGTTGTGAACGGACAAGAGATTGATATAGCGATATCAAAGCTTTCGGGTTATTAAACTCTTTCATAATTCGTTTAAGAAATCCTAACATAGAACAAGCCTTTGCAATTATCAAATCAATATGCCGATTCACTGATAAGGTTTGTGTAAACATAACCCCAAGATCTCTTACTTCAGTTATTCTTGATAACTTATCATTATTAATACAGTAATCATGTATTACATATGACGATGAGCGGGTAAATGACATAATTTTACATTTCTTGGTATTCAAAAATAATAAATTATTTTCACACCAATGGCTAATTGCATCAATGTCCTTCTGCAGATTAAATGAGTCTTGCGTATTATTTATAGGGGAAAATATTTTTAGATCATCAGCATAAATTAGACAACGAGCGAATTTGACACATTTGGTGATATCGTTCAAGAATAAAATGAAGTTAAGGGGTCCAAGATGGGAACCCTGTGGAACTCCCGAATGCACTTTTATCGGATTAGAAAATCTGTCATTTATTTTTACAAACTGTATGCGTTCAGTAAGGTATGATTCAATCCATTTTAACAAATTATTAGAAATGCCAAAAGATTTTAATTTTTCCAATACAATAACACGGTTGATTGAGTCAAACGCCTTACTAAAGTCAGTATAAATGACGTCAAGTTGCGCCTTAGCCTCAATCACCTCCAAGGCACGTTTTGAAAATTCCATTAAATTCGACACGGTAGATCTTCCACGGACAAACCCATGTTGTTCGTCAACTATAAATGACTTCAGACCGAAATACATGTGGTCACAAACAATTGATTCGAACAATTTAGGGATCGCTGATAGTATAGAAATGCCCCTATAATTAGAGACATCATTCCTATTACCGGATTTGAAGATTGGAACAATATGTGAGGATTTCCAAACAACTGGAAAAATTCCCGACGAAAGTGATCCATTGAATAATATTGATAGAGGAAATGCTAGCTCATGACCAAGTTTTTTTAGGAAACTTGAAGGGACACCATCTGGGCCACAGCCATCTTTAAACTGAGTGAGTGATTTGATAATATCCTCCGGGGTGATACGAGGTATATACGAGGTGGTGTTTGTACTATTATGTGTTGTATCCGCAAGTGTTCCCTTATTAACATTATCTAGTCTATAAGTATTTTGGAAGAAAGAACCAAATAAGTTGGCTACGTCTATAGAGTTATTGCCCGAAACATTATTATAAGACATTGTCGACGGAAAACCGCATGTTTTCCTTCTAGACTGAACGAAATTCCAAAACGATTTGTTGATATAGTTTCTATAAGCTATTTTATGCATGGAATCAAATTCATTAGATACAGAAGAAAAGGCCAATTTAACAGAAGCATTGTTGGATCTTTTCCATTTCCGATATAATTTCTTCTTGCGATTACCTAAGTCAATCAAGCATTTATTAAACCACGAAGGATTATTTCGATTATTCTTAAAAACAGAAATTGGAACGAATCTGTCGATACCACTAAACAAAATATTATAAAATAGTTGCACATCATGATCTAAGTCATTAAATGAGAAGCGCGCATTCCAGTCAATTGATGAGAAAAATGAAATCAGGCTATCAAAATCTGCACGTTTAAAATCATAAAATTTAGATATAAAATTATTCTTAATTGAGTTAGACAATAAAAGTTCTGATTGGTTCAGATTGACCTCCATCGACTTATGGTTAATATCATTAACAATATATGGAACGGGTGCTTCGATTACCGTATATAAATTAATCGAATTCGTAAAGAATAAATCCAAAAACCTACCAATGTAGTTAGGAACATCATTAATCTGGATAAAACCATAAGATAAGATGGAGTCAATACATGAAGTTTCAACAGTCGATGTCACGTTACAAGGTATGATATAATTTACATCCACATCATATACCCATTTGACATTAGGTAAATTAAAGTCTCCCAGAATTAGCACGTTGTCGTCTATGTTGGTTGAAGATGAAATTTTAAACAAACACTGTGTATATTTAGTATACACCTCAGTTTCCGAATTCGGTGGAATATATAAGCCAATGACATTTATTGATTTCTTACAGATGTTCAGCTTTACACATAATAGTTCTATAGTTGGGTCGCAATCAACTGTATCACTTACGATAGTAGAGTGGACAGCTATGAGTATCCCACCACCTTTTGATTTAGAACTATTTAATTCAGATCGATCCCGTCTATAGACAATGTATTCCGCAGGAAAGTACTCCGCATTGTAAATATCAGCATTCAAATTAGTTTCGACCAGTACATATACCGGATACCTAGATGCACAAACAAAACGATAAACCTCAGAAGATTTTGAAGCAATGCCACGAACGTTTTGGAAATAGATGAAATTTCAGTTAATATCAACACCGACATTACTATAGGCTGCTGGCGAACTCCGCGAAAATTTGTCTTCTGATTGAAGTTATATTCCTTAATGAGGAGATGTTCGGGCCATGCCTCGGCCTTCATTATAGCTTCAAAGCACTCAACAGGAACACCAACCTTATATGAAACATATCCAGCGTTCTTTTCAAAACGTGTGCAATTTGCATCCACAATACGAAGATTATTTTTTACGAAATTTTTAAATTCAATGTCAGTAACGGTTGGCTGTAAACGGGACACGAAGATCCATTTTCGCGGTGTAATGGCTCCAATAGAACCAATGCCCTCTGTAGCTGTACCAATTATAACATCTTTCCCAACTTGCATCTTTCCATTATTTTGGGAAGCCTTATTTGTAAACGTTATGGGTTTGTTTTGCAAAGTAGCGCCTTCGTCATTATTGCTTTCGTGTGTACTGTTATCGATTAAGTTATAACTTCGATCGTCATTCGTCATCACCGGAGTTATTGTATTTGTTACCGGTACCACTGATTGATCAATAAAATGACGATTATTAATTTTATGTAAATTCGAAGATATAACCTTGAAATTCTCCTGTAGATTAATCATGGTGTTTTTAATCAGATCGACAGACTTAGATACATTAGACAATGGTCAAATGGAGGTCATCACAATCATCACAAATGTAGCGCAGATTTTTTAGTTGGGCAATCAACTCAAATGTTGTCCTGCTTTTAATGCCAAGACATTTAAAATCGATTGATTTATCACACGCAACACAACAAAAATAATAATCTTTAGCAGTAGAACCGCAATCATGGCATCGTTTTTCCATTTGTAGTCACAAAAACGTTTAACACCACACAGTTATTTTAGAATGCACAGTTTATCACAATAAATAGTCCAATGACAGATACGAACTAACTTGGTCATATATAAACTTGGTCATATATAATGGTGGATAAAATAAAATATATGTTAAAATACAGAGGTAACCTCACAAATTCTTTTTTAATTTATGTACTGTGAAACTATTCTGACGCACTAAACATGTTTTACATAATTACATTTTTGGTCAAATCGAGTTAATGGTGCCAATCGACCCCTATTAATATGATTTATGTTATAAATTAATCAATTTACTACAAATATAATTAATTAAGACGTGATTAAACAATATAAATTTCGTTATAATGGAAAAAGTTTGCATGTTAGAAACAACAATGACTTAACTACTCTATTTTAAACATAAATACCTTATTTACTCTACAAATAAGGTACGTTTTCCTCGGGATACGTTCAGAACTGCATAATTTAAAATTGCATTTTTCAAAACGGCATATTGAAAAACTGCAAAAGGTACAAAACAGCATTTATCAAATCAGCATATTTCAAAACGGCATAAGGTATAAAATTGCATTTTTCAAAACTGGATACTTCAAAACGGCATAAGTACACAACGGCATTTTCAAAACTACATTTATCAAAACGACGTTTTTAAAATTGCACAAGTTAAAATGAAATATTTCAATCGATTATAACTCTAAAATTATCTTTTCATTAATTTCTGAAATATGACCAACAGGTATGGTTATTTATTAAGGGAACACGATGAAGTTTGACATGAATGAAATTTTTGAACGATTCTTGGATCAAATTCTAGGATAAAGCGAAATGAAAAGGAACTTGTCTATTTCTTGGTCGAATAAGATCAAACTTCACATGTTCCTGTGGTAGAGTTGAATTTACAAATGAAATTGATTATGGCAAATTTCTTCTACATGTTTTATATAAAAACTTTGGTAGGTATGTTATAAGAAAAATTTACCTTCATTGGAATTACAAATTATTTGAAGATTTAGTATGCATATAATATTCTCCTTCACCTAAATTTTTACATAGAGCTTCGAAGTTCTTCAAATTAGTTTCAAGATATGTAGCGTTATTAACGTACGTTGCCACTACAATTTTTGTTTGAAGATTTTTCCTATTTATGGTCCTGCCCAAGATAGTACATTTGTAAGAAATCTCAACAATTTTATGTTTATCGCACACCTATAATATGGGGTATATCATATGTTTACATCAAAATATCGTGTATACGACGTCGAAGCTCAGGTATATATTTATACATATGGCACCTGGTATATATATTATGTTAAAAACGGTTTGTAATAGTTTTATTAATTTGATGTTACTTAGAAACAATGGGCGAAGTGCAACAGAAATACCTACTAAAATGTATCGAATGTTTCAGCAGCAACGAACATTAATATTTACTGCATTTGAAACTTGTAATAATTAATTGTTATTGATGCCGCATTCCAAAATTATTCACTTTTACCAATTTTCTTATTTACCAATTTCAATTTTTACCAACCGAACAAAGTTAAATTCCCATCTTTAGCTATTTTTCGTTTGCAGTCGTGCGTTATATTTTTGTACTCGAATTTTATTTGGTTGTTCTGTTTATAAAAAAATATAAAAAATGGTACGCCTACAAAAAAACTACCGATGACATCTTTTGGTATGTAATTAGTATTAAACTAAAATTTATTTATACCGGGTGTTTCTTTTAAACTGAGACGATCAAATATCTCGAAAAATAGCCACTCTACGGAAAAAATGTCCATAATCAAAATTTAATCATACCGCGGGGGAAATACATTAGTGCAAAAAAATAGTCCCCCACCCCCCGCTTTGTAGGTGGGCGGCGGTAACTTTTAAACTAAGATAGGAAGCCATATTTTTTATTGCAGATACGGATTCTACGACTAAAAGTACGTATGATTTGAATGAAATATTTTGTTCGGTTCATGATAGATGGCGTTGTAGTCGACGAAATTAAATTTTTTCAATTTCTCCTTCTTAGAACACACGCATTCGATTCTGCAATACGTTTGAAATAAAAAACATCACGTTTTCATTGGAAATACTCGAATTCGTCATCAAAACAATTTATTAATGTAAATGGCAGGTGAATAAAATAATTTTAGCTTAAAATAAGAGTTCAAAATGATAGCCTGCAACTTCAATGCACTTATTAATACGCATTTTAAATGAATGTACACAACTGAGAAGTGTGTCTGGTTGAATTTCAGCACACGCATTTCTGATTCGCTCAATCATGTTCTCACGTGTTGTTGGTTCTTGTTTGTAAACTTTGTCTTTGAGATAGCCCCACAAAAAGAAATCTGGCGAAGTAAGATCTGGTGATCTGGCAGGCCAATTTACCGGACCAGCTCTACCAATCCAGCGACCATTGAGTGTGCAGGACAACCATCATGTTGAAACCACATGTTCCATCTCACTTCTAAGCTCAAATTTTCAAGTAATATTGGCAGTTCATTTTCCAAAATGTTTCGGTACATTTGACCATTCAAGTTGCCTTCAATAATGTGGGGGCCTATGAGTTTGTTGCCAATTATTTCACACCACACGTTGACAGTCCAAGGACGCTGATGTTCAACTTGACGAAGCCAGTGCGGATTTGTAACACTCCAATAATACATGTTGTGTCGATTAACCGTTCCATGGTTTGTAAAAGGCAATTCGTCAGAGAACATTACGCAACGAAAAAAATTGGGGTTTTGTTGTATTTGTTCACGTGCCCATTGACAAAAAGTTACCCGATTTTGGAAATCAGCGCCATGCAGATCTTGGTGTAAAGACACATGATATGGATGATACTTGTGCCGTTTTAAAACTCTCCAAACACTGGTGAGGGACAATCCGGAATCGCGAACTATTTTTCGTGTACTAACATGAGGATTATGAGCCACTGCTGCCAATACAGCAATTTCATTATTTTCTCCAGTGACTGTTGCCACACGGGTCCTCTTTTTCGGTTGAACATTTCCATCAGTAATAAATTGTTTGATAGTACGGCCAAATGAAGCACGTGAACGAATCCTATCCGGAAAACGTTGAGCGTAAATAGCAACAGCATTTTCAAGATTTCTGCCAGCTTCTCCATAAACCAGAACCATTTCAATTTTCTCTGGCACAGTTAAACGCTCCATTCTAAAGTATTTTCTCGTTTATTTTGCAATTACGAAAAACATGAAGATAAGAAATAACACAAACGTTAAATGTGATTTACAAAACTGAATAAATTGTTTTGATGACGAATTTCGAGTATTTCCAATGAAAACGTGATGTTTTTATTTCAAACGTATTGCAGAATCGAAAGCGTGTGTTCTAAGAAGGAGAAATTGAAAAAATTGATTTTCGTCGATTACAACGCCATCTATCATGAACCGAACAAAATATTTCATTCAAATCATACGTACTTTTAGGCGTAGAATCCGTATCTGCAATAAAAAATATGGCTTCCTATCTTAGTTTAAAAGCCATCCCCGCCCCACCTACAAAGCGGGGGGTGGGGGACTATTTTTTTGCACTAATGTATTTCCCACGCGGTATGATTAAATTTTGATTATGGAAATTTTTCGGTAGAGTGGCTATTTTCCGAGATATTTGATCGTCTCAGTTTAAAAGAAACACCCGGTATACGTATGTATTAAAGAGAATCTAAATAAATGATAAATGTCGTTTGAAAAATGCCGTCTTGAACCTATGTCGTTTTGAAATATGCAATTTTGAAATATGCCGTTTAGTATTATGCCGTTTTGAAAAATGCCGTTTAGAAAAATGCGGTTTTGTACCTATGTCGTTTTTAAGCCGTTTTGAAATATGCTATTTTGAAAAATGCTATTTTGTACCTTATGCCATTTTGTACCTTATGCCGTTTTAAAATATGCAATTTCGACCGGGACCCGTTTTCCTCAAATATGTTAGTTAAGTTAAATTTATTTAGTTACATTAAATGAAATTTCACTTAAGGCAATTTTTGTATTCCAGTGGAAATGACTTATTTGTAATTATTAACATGACGATTTAATCAAAATTTACTTAAGTTCTAGAATTTTCATCTTATCTTAATAAAAATAAAATGTTTTTAAAAAACACATCAACTGTGATCGGTTTTAATCAAAAACACTTTAGCTGTAAACAACGACAACTTCGTAAATTAATTAAATTACGAAATTATTTATTATATTAAATACATAATTATAATTATTTATAGTATTAAACATGCAAATTATAAATATTATTGCTCTTTATGTGGAAATAAATAGGTAATTCCCCTTATTCCATTTTTGCGTCTACCTTTTCATTTCAATTTCAATTTTCAGTAAGATTTGTAATGTTTTGTTGAGTGGTTGAGACAAAATTAGGAGAAAAAATAATTTTTCTATTTTAAAATGGTAATTAAAAATTAATTAGTGCACATTTTCAAAAACTACTGTGTTTCTACATTAGACGTGCATTTGCTATTCGCTGGGTATGAGGAAAACGAGAACGACTGCCAAATCGTTGAGTCCGATGCGGCAGTTATTATGAAGAACTCCGATAATAATATGCTGTATAAGATAGCGGAAATTTCTCAGCGGAAAATAAGAGATTTCGCTACTCGCCGCAAGTGGCAACACAATCACAAAAGAGAATTTATTTTGTTATATAATTACCAGCGGAAATTTATTATTCATTTTGTATCTCTTTTCACTAAATAAAACATCCCAGCGGAATAAAATTTTAAAAGTGATCCTTAAAATAACAAATTGATTGATCTCCGAAGTAAAGCAACTCGGTAAATGAAATCTTGAAATTTAACAGTATTTCGTCTTTCCGCCATTCTAAAAGGATGACGGTGAAATTTGGATAAAAGTATTGATCAGGGGTCCAAAACTTAGGACAAAATTCTTGGATCTGTTCATTCTGGACTAAACTTGGCTATTTCTTAACCTATACTACTGCAAATTTAAATTTTTTTATAAGTTTATTTTCAGTTTTTGGCCAATATCTCAAAAACTTCCACTAGTAACCAATACCTTCGGTTGTTTTTCTAATCGCTTAGGTCATACTGGGACTGCGAGGACAATTTGGAGACAATTTATGGATTAGAATTTTCACTACAATTTTTTCATTTCCTGCGGCCAAATAAGTTATTTTCAGTTTTTGGCCAATATCTCAAAAACTTCCACTAGTAGCCAATACTTTCCACTACTAGTGGAAGTTTTTGAGATATCGGCCAACAACTGAAAATAACTTATATGGCCGCAGGAAATCAAAAAATTATAGTGAAAATTCTAACCATAAATTTTCCTCAACTTTTCCTTGTAGTCTCAGTAAGACCTAAGCTATTAGAAAAACAATCATCTGCTAATCCTCTACACCATCTACTACCGTGATGTTAAACAAATTGTGTTGTGGCTTGACATCTGCGCAGCACAAAATAACAATTGGACTTTTTTCTCGCTTTAATAACCATCATAAACCCAAATCATATTAATGCTGACGAAATTGAGCTGAACTATTTTGAATCGGGACATGCATTTATGTCGGCGGATAGTTTCCACCACCAAGTGGAACTAAGCTTAAAATAACAACAAAAACATACGATTTTACCGATTTTCACGAGCTGTTAAAAAATCGAGTAAAAGGCAATTGTATTGTAGAGGTCATGACTGCGTATGACTTTTATCTTTGGCCAGGATGATTTTATTGAGCAGTCTTTCTTAAAAACCTCCATAGAAAATAATGTTTTAATGCTACCGGAAAAAGGTAACGTTCTAAAGGAGTCACTGCAAAGCTCCATGAACAAATAATTAAAGAAATAGTCCCATTATTGCCAAAAAACCGACATACTTTTTCGCCAAACCTCCCTATTATCGACTCGCTAGAGGTCGCTAGAGATGATAACTCGTAAATTATTTTTTATTTATTATTCGATTTTTTTCTGATTTATTTTTAATTTTAAATAAAAATAAATCAGAACAACAACTATAGTAGTTTAACATCGATTTTCTCAAAACTCAATTTTTGTAGTTCTGTAAAACATGTTTAGTACGGCAGTATTATATTTCGTAGCTATATCTAGAGACAAGTCTTTTCGATTTCTCGAGAATTCCAGCCCAATTAAATTTTTTCGATTTCCGAGAAATATTTTATCTATTTCTCGAGAATCCAATAATTTTTGAATTTATGATTAAAAACTTCCAAAACATTCATCTCAAGGCAACAACTTTCGTTTATTCTACCGTGCAAATATCTCTCAGTTCCCTCCCGCTAATAATTTTAAATCAATCAATTTGAAAATTGTAAAGCACACCGTATATAATAGGTAGGGGAAAAAGTTCGTGGCCTTTTTCCCGATAGATGCGGCTTTACATTCATATATCTCAGTAACCAATGATTGTATCGGACATTTATGTGTCTTTGAAAGGTGACATTTTAACTTGTACTTTGACATACAAAACATTAAAATCAGTGAAGTGAAGTTACAACATTTTAAACATGGAGATAAATAATGAAAAAATTCGATTTATTTTACAATTTTATTACGACAAAGGTAAAAACACGACTCAGGCTTGCGGAAAAGATCGATCCAGTGTCTGCACCTCAACACCACCAATTTATGTGATAGGCATTATAGAGTTTGCGAATATTCAATCTTTAATGAAACCGGTATCCACAAACAATTACAGAGTAGTGGTACTGAACAATAATGTTTGGAAGATAAATACAAAAAATCCCAATGCGTATAAAGACTCCACCACAAAGTTTACTGAAGAAGGTAAAGAGTGGTATATTATCTACGAAAATAAAAATAACCGAGAAATTAAGGTTCTGGCCAGAGCAAGTAAACATCATTAAACGGAGATAAATTGAAAGTAATCAAAGAACCAAGATCAATTAAAGAGGATTGAAATAGAACCACTGAAAAAGAACACGAGATTAATATCTCAATGCATCTTCTTAGCTACGTAAAAAGTAAGACAAAAAAAAGGATTCCAACTACAATTTGAGTGCCGCCACAAGCACAGCTGATAGGACTCGAGAGGAAATCCTACTCGCAAATACCAAAATAAGTGACAATCAATCTGAAAACTAAAACATCAATCAACTGGTATTAATTAAAGACGACAACATTCCACAATCACACTGGGTTATTGGGCGAATTCAACAAGTCCGCAGAGGTAAAGATGGCCAGGTAGTATACCCACAATAAAACAAGTGCAGGTGACAATAAAAGAATTCACAGGTGATTTACCATAAAATAGTCCAGTTAAAATAAATATGAAATAGTTACAAAATATGAAGCAAAGAGCAAGAAAAGAAAAGAAAAAATTCGAGAAAATGAAAAACCTCATATCTCAATACAAATGAGCTTTTAAGCTCAAAATGGGGTGAGTGGTTTGCAAAATTTCTCTAAATTATAAATAAATAAACAAATTATTGGGTGTATAACTTTTTTTTCATTTTTCGTGAAAGCGTAAACAACATATTTTTTAATCCCGTTTGAACATGTCGAATTTCGTACCAACAAAACAGCATTTGCGGGAAGCATTACTTTTTAGCTTTAATCAAAAGAAAGAAGCTGCTGAAAATTTTTGTCTGTTTCAAAAAAACTTATGGTGAACATGCACCAACTCAACCGACTTGCAAAAACTGGTTTAAACGATTCAAAAGTGGTGATTTGGATGTCAGTGACAAAGAACGTTCTGGTCAACCAAAAAAATTCGAACATGAAGAATTGGAAGCATCATTGAAGGAAAACTCAGCTCAAACAGGAAAAAAACTTGCAGAGCAGTTAAATGTCACTCAAGCAGCCATAAGCAAACGTTTACCTGCCATGAAAATGATTCAAAAAGAATGAAAATGAACTGACTGAACCCAACATTGAAAATCGTTTAACGGTTTGCAATTCTTTACTTACAAAACACCGAGAAGATGACATTTATTGTCTCAAATTGAGACTGGCGATGAAAAATTGATTTACTACAATAAACCTAAATGCAAAATATCGTGGGTTTATCCAGGCGACCCATCCACATCAACAGCAATACGAAACATTCATGAAAGTAAGGTTATGTTGTGGATTTGGTGGGATCAGGAAGGAGTGGTGTACTATGAGCTGATAAAACCGAACGAAACTATTACTGGTGAACGTTACCAACAACAATTGGTAGATTTGAATCATGCATTGAACGAAACCCGTCCGATTCCAGCCAACGAACAGCGTAAAGTGATTTTGCTGCACGACAATGCTCGACCACATGTCGCAAAACAAGTAAAAAATACGCTGGAAGACCAGCACTTCAGGAACCACGAAGAAATTAAAAAATGGCTCGACGAATGGGTCGCATCAAAAGACAAACAATTTGTATTCGATGGAATTCATAAATTGCCAGAAAGATGGTCGAAAGTTTTTCTGCAAAAAAATAAGTTATACTCCCAATAAATAAATAAACTATTCCAAAGTGTAGAAACGATAAATGCACGCTTATCAAACCAAGAACATGGTCTAGAAGCTATATAAAAGCGACTAGATAGACACAAAGGCACGAATGAATGTACACTCATGAATGCTCTAAGCTATACTAATCAAATGAACAGAACACTTAGAATTGTTATTTGGAACGTGGATTGAATTTTATCATAGGTGGCGTTTTTAATGCAGAGATACCTATTGGGGATCTAGACTTACTACCTCTAGAGCAAAATAGTTACTTAATGCAGCTCTCGAGAATAACTGTGAATTTCATTCTGGCGATAATCCAACATGTTCTTGATTGCTTTGTAACAAAAGGTGTTTTAGACGACTACACGTGCATCGAGAATAGTGAAGAACTATCATCTGATCACTCATCGGTGAACATGACTCTCAATACAATGATAATAAAAATAGATAACTCTCCTAAATTAGCAAACGATAAAACCAATTGGAATTTATTCAAGAAGTTAGTGGAAGAGCTAACAAATCTCTGCGAACCAGGAAACATAACAATCTCCTTCAGGCCAAATAACGAATTAGAGAGAAACGGAAAGCTTGTAAAATCTGGCATCTGACTTTGCGAAGCATGAAAAATATCCTCAATTTTATGTGCAACAAATTAAACCAAAATAAGTAACGTTGAGGTCTTTCTGACCTAAAGGATGGCGATAACTTACTTTGAAAAGAAATGAAGGGGTTAAAAAGAACCAAAATGCATGTGCCACCAATAAAAAACGATGACGGATCCTGGGCACAAGTGACAAGCAGAAATTCTCCCTAGTTGCTGCTCATTTGAAAGAGACTTCAACTATCGCTGAGACAAACAGCAAATGAAAATACAACTGCCGTCAACACCCTATACTGGTATATTCTGAACAAATAATATTGGTAGAATTATTGCTGACCATTCGCTCGTTTTAAAAACAGCGAGCACGCAAATTTTGAATTCAGAATCAAATACATTCTTAACGACAAGACAGTATTCACTGAGCATCCCACTGAAAAAAGAGATTGAAACTAATCAAGCAGTACTAACAACCTAACGAATGCATTACAGCAAGCGGCAAAAGATCCTACGTGCAGAAGCTTGATTAAGGTGAAAATGCACCGTCCTTCAGCAGCTTAATTATATAAATCACTTGGACTTAAATCAAAATTAAATAAAACTATCAAAAACATGAAAGTATGGCGCTATCAAGCGAACATGCCTACGAAACCATCCGTCCGATTCGTCTCCTCGATGGAAACTGGGCAAGAAGAGGTGCGGATAAAGCAAATATATTCGCTCAACCTCTAGTTAAGATAATCACTTCTTATTAAAGAAATCGTAGCTTCAGAATTTAAACCAATATGGCGTGACGTGAAAACAAGACCTGGTCATGATCTAATTAGTGGAAATATACTTATACAGGGTGGGCTATTCGTCATTGAGCATTGTATTTTTGATATAATTTTTTTATTTTGTATTTTTTCTCTTTTTATTTTTCAGTATTTGAAGTGTTATTTGGGAGATTCAGTAGCCATGTACACGATTGAGGAACGAGCAAAAATTGTTGAGTTTTATTTTGCTAGTCAAAATTTAATAATTCAAACCCAAATAAAATTTTGAAATTTTTTTAACACCAGAAATGCATCATCACGAAATCAAGTATGCAATCTAATCGCTCGTTTTTAGTCATTGGGATCTGTTAGTGACGTATCTCGGAGTGGAAGACCGCTTAAAGCACGAAGCCAAGATAATATCGAGCGAGTTCGGGAGAGCTTAAATGAGAACCCTGAAACATCGACTCGTAAAGTAAACGTGCCACTCAGCTTCATACGAGTATGTCCAGAACTTCACTGCGTAGAATAATGAAAAAAAATTTATTGCTGTTTCCGTACAAGATACAAATGGTACATGAAATTTTGCCGCAAGACGGCAAAGAAAACTGAAGGTCAAAATAATTAACCGACTTATTGACCGATGAAGTGCATTTCCATTTAAGTGGTTTTGTTAATAAGCAAAATTTTAGAATCTGGGGCACTAAAAACCCAAGAATGATTCAACAGCGACCGTTACATCCACTTAGAGTCACAGTTTGGTTGGTGCGGAATATCAGCAGACAAGATCTATGGCCAGTACTTCTTCCAAGACGAAGATGGCAATGCATTGACTGTAAATGGTAAGCGTTACAGGGCTAAGTAAAAAAAATTCTTGTTTCCTGAACTTGATAATACTCAGACCATAAGAAATGTGGTTTCAACAAGACGGAGCTACGACCCATACTGCAAGGGAAACAATGAATTTGCTGCGAACGGTTTTTGGTAACCGTACCGTTTCACGATTTGGAGATGTTAATTGGACATCACGATCAGCCGACTTAACACCACCAGATTTCTTTTCGTAGGGATTTTTGAAAGATCGTGTATACGCAAATAAACCGCAAGGACTGCAACAACTACAAGACAACATAATAAATTTAATTATTGCTGATCAATCCAACCAGTTTTGGCTTCGGTTATGGGCCAGGTACAGCAAAGAGCAGCAGCTTGCAAAGAGGCTGATGGCAGGCATCTAACAGATATTATTTTAAAAAATTAATTTTTTTTAAAACTTTTCATGATTAAAACTATCTTTTGTAATCAACATTATTCATTTTCAATAAAAAAATTATATCGAAAATACAATGTTCAGTGGCTTATGGTCCAACCTGTATAATTAATAACATACATTTTCAATGCTATTATGAAAAATGGCTATTTGCCGGAAACTTGAAAAATCTTGCAGATCATCTAGTGTCATCTAATCAGTTTACTGCCAACTATGACAAAACTCTCTGAAAAATGCTTCTTAAAAAAACTTAAACCAATTCTGGAAGAACAAAGTGTTATTGCGTATCACCAGGTTGGATTTAGAGAAAATAATGGAACCATAGAACAAGTGCATAATATCGTTCAGAAATTAGGAACTTATATGAGCAAAAGGAGTACTGCTCACCAGCATTTTTAAAAGTCGGTCAAGCGTTCGAAGTTAAGGTACGACTACTAATGAACTATCATGCGATAGTTCATTAATAGTCGTACCTTAACTTCGAACTTATCGAATGGGCTTGTGGGGTAAATATACGCAGGGTTCCATAAGGCTGGGTACTGTGACCAGTATTATATTTAATTTGTACAGCGGATCTTCCTACTTCAAATTACGTAACATGTGTAAGCGATACAGCATTATTAGCTACACAAGAAAACCGTGACGTTCCAAATGAAGAATAAAGGCAGACGAGCAGAAATCTGCATATTTTAAACTTTTCAAACTTGCCCTCCGGTGTAGCTAAATAAAATCAATATATTCCAATGCGAAACCATTAAATACTTAGGTCTACACCTCGATAGAAGATTGACATGGAAAAAACATATCAAAACAAAACGTCTGCAAATGAACTTTTAAAGTGTTAAAATGAATTGACTAATCGCAAAATATTCTGAATTAACTCTAGACTGTAAAATTTCGTTGTATAAAATGGGATACTCAAACCGATCTGGGCTTATAGAATATAGAGAGAATAGAATTGCGGGGCTTAGCCTGTACTTAATATAATAAAATTGTAACGTATACAATTAAAAATAATACGAAGGATGGTAAACGCATATTGGCACATACGGAACACACACCGTAATTTCAACATCGAAACAGTAGGAGATACAATACAGCAGAACAACAAAAACTACCGCACAAATTAAGAACAACATTCCAAGACATTAGCTCGGGAAATATTATGAACGCCTAGATATCGACGCCTTAAAGGATATGATCATTGGGATGACTATTTCATATAAAAACCTCCAAATAGTCCATACTAATATTAAGAACTAACATAGTAAGTCTTAAGAAATTGTATTTAATTAGTTTGAGACGAATAGAGTTAAGAAAAATGGGAAACATGTATCTTCACCATATGATACATTATCTATCCAACTTCAAACAATTGTCGCTGGTAAACAACATACATCACCACTTCTATTATAAAGATCATACGACATTGCCAAACGACATCAGCAGATTCTCACTGAGGGGGAGTGATGTAGCGGTTTATTTTTTCCACTACAAGAAACACCACATAAATACAACTAAATATCAATGGAAAATTCTTCCCAAAAACCAAAAATTGATTACGTTCAAGTGAAAGCCACAATTAAAGAAAATTGCCAAATAACTATCCGAGACAATGCAGCGAACTAAATGTATGTCCACAGTAGTTGAAAATCACTTAAAATGTTTTAGACTCGCTAAGAACCTCCAAATTATGTATTTTGATCATAAACAGTACAGAATGCAATAATTAATGTACACATCAGCAATGATACAGCCGTTTCAACAGACATATCAATAAATGTATTCTTGATGACAACCTTTGCGCTCTTTATATTTCGCATTTGTATGAGATTTTAAGGTGAATGTACTTATTGCGTGCTCATAAGTTCTGGCTCTAGAACACCATTCCACAAACAAAGGCAACAACAATCTAATCATATAGCAAAGACATTAAATACCGTAGAACAACAGGTTAAAACGAACCTACAAATACTTAAATGCTTATTTAAATTGTTGTTAATAGTAACAACATTTTATCCATTTTTAATTTGTGTCTGTATTTTTAGTCGATAAAATATTAAATAAATAAAGGTAAAGTTTTCACAATTTATATCCTTGCCGCAAATAATTTTAATTATCGTAAAATTAAATTAAAATGTATCACGCCTAAAGAAAAATGTATAGTGATTCCAATAGTCGTTATATTCGTACAAGGGATTCTTTAAAAGTGAAATCGTACGAAGCCTTTATTTAAAGCTAAAGTTCGTTTAAACTCAAGTAAACTACCATTTCCAAAAATAAAAAAATACTTAACGACGTTAGACAAAATAACGAATTCACCATATATGTGTTCATCGTATGACGCATACACACATAATTATGCTTATTATTTAACTGCGAGCGAACCCCGTCCCTCTATACCAAAAACACGTTCGTTACACATAAATATTCGTACACATTTGAGAAATCTGAAACATTTAATTTTCCACCTGTTCAATCATGATTGGCAGTAATATTATTTGATTTCTAGTATTGCCCCAAACCCCTCGAGGTTGTTTAACATTTTTCTTTTTATTTTATTTTATTAAACATTTTATCAGTTAATTTGAAAATTTTTATTCGATTTATACTCGGAAAACAAAAAAATTTGATTAACATTTCATTGTTCGTTGAGTTCGATTTCATTTCTTATTACAGCATCCGTAGTTACTCTATATGAATATTACGCAGACACAAGACGTTCCCTCAATATTATACTTTCGTGTCACTTTTTTATTATTGTTTTTGTTGTGTATTTCTATCGTCAAAATTAACTAAGTATGTATATGTGTTGTATATAAAAATTACCCACATATAAACTGAGATGCGGAGAGAAATAAGTCCCCAATGAACTGATTCTAACTTTTAGCTACGTGAATTGAATTTCAAAATATTAAATAATTTTCTTGTATATATAGAGTTGTGTTCGGGCGCGTAAATACACATACATTCACACAACATAAAGTTAATAAAATGCTAGAACAAAGGAACGACGCGAAAAAAAGCTTTAGCAGCGACAATGAGAAAGAGCTTTTTATGTTAATTAAAACATTTTTCCCGTTGTCAGACAAAATCTTAATCATATTTACGCCAAAATTCAACATCAGATCATTCTTCACCCATTTTTCATCCCTTCTATGTACTACATAATATAATATTGTGGAATTTTTGTAAGTATCTCTCATATTTTGGCTTTACACAACACACAAAAATTTTAATTTCATTTTCTTTCTTTTTTTGGTTATGAAGAAATCTACCTTGCAGGTATTTCCCATATACATAATACTCGTATATGAAGTAATATGTTAAGCATTTTTAATATAAAGTAATGTACGAGGACGAACATAATATTTCTTCTTACGATTCACGTGATATATACTTATGGATGATATGTAAGCTTGTTTGTATGTTGTGGGTTTGATAAATATTTGCGAATACAATAAATAAAAATTCCCAAACTCTGAAATAAATCAACTCTCTTGACGATCGATTTCGTAGAATTTCATTTTCGTCAATGCCCTTGTGGTGCCTTACGATACTTGGTTGCATTCCGTACGAAGTTCATAAACATAATTAAAAGTTTAGGTTTTTTCATTTGGACGTTGTTGATTATCACACAAATCTGGCGCATTCTAATTACAACAAGATGCAAACGGTCAGTAACTGTAGGTTAAGGCTTTAATAATTTTTGAAAAATTAATAAAAAGTCCGGTAGATATTCCTGCATTCTATCCCAGAAAATGAAAATTTTTAACGAGGCAATATCAACATATGAAAAACCGTGTGTGAAGTTAACCTAGCCCACAAATTTATTAAATTCGATTTGACTTCAACTTTGCCATCTGATGGCAATCTAAATAAAACTGATCGAATAATGAGTAAAGTATCAAAAAACTGTTCGATTCTGAGATGGAGATACTGATGGGAAATTATAGGCCAGGTTCGAATAATTCGTTCCGTGGCAAGTTCCCGAAGTAGAATTCTGGGCTTGGAATTTAATTGATTTTTATTTAAATTTTCTTTCCGCTAGATAAATCTAAAATTATTTCGTCAGAACTAAGAATGTCTCGGGATCAATTGGAGTTCCCAGCACAAGTTCATTTCAGGGACTGGTCAACGAACGATTTGTTTTTCTAATTTGGCCTAAAATTAGCTCAATGGTTAGTTATAATTTGAACCAAATAAACACAATTGCCAATAATCGTGATAGATTATTGGATCTTGTCTTCAGCAACGGCATTGACAGTTTCAAAATTTCAGAATCCGTGTTAACTTTTGTCATAAATGATATCAATCACAAATCTTGAATTATTGTATTTGACTCAACTAATTTAATGGCGAGTTCGGAACAACTACAACCAATCAAATACAACTTCAAAAAAAAAAACAAACTGTGTGGGGCTACAACAGTGCTGTAAACCACAAAATGCTCACCCTCAGCGGTTTGATGATAGACTAGTTAACTTAAAAAATCGGAAGTCGAAAGCGTATGCCAAAATGTTGAAATGCGGGTTAGAAGCGGACTAATCTACATCTAAACAATTTTGGAAATACTTTAGGAATAAACGCGAAATTGAAGGATACTCTGCAAATATGACCTATAACAATACCAGCTCCTCAAACTCCAAAAATATAGCTGACATGTTCGCGAAGTTTTTCCAATCAGTCTATAAACCAAGCGTTTCTAGTGGGTTGTACGAACAACCCAGCAATAACAACGTATCAATAACTCCTCCTGTTATTTGTGAGGATAACATTTTATCGGCTTTAAAGGGATTTGGAGACGGTTTTGGTCTTGACAGTATACTCTCTTCTATTCTGAAGATGTACGCTGACAATTTTTAAACCGAGCAAACGAGATGACGTTAGATGCTACAGAGTAATATCAACTACTATTAGGCAAAAACTTTCCACAATTACACGTCATGTGTGTATGTGGGCAAAAAGTAGTAAGACTTTTTAATTTAAATTTCGCGCGGAAAACCATTCGTCGAAATATTTTTTTTTCTATGTTGGTATGACTGTCAGAGACATCTGTGCCAAATTTCACATCAAAATAATCATTAGTGTTTAGTATACGCTGTCTTTCTGAAGTACAAAAAATGCATTCGGCGATTTTTCCAATGAGTGAAATTATTCAACAAAGAAGTTCCATTAAATTTTGTGTGCGGAATCAATTTTGTGGTGCCGAAACGTTCAGAATGTTGTAAAAGGCCTTCGGTGATAATTGTATGTCGCGGGCAAGTGTTTTTGATTGGTACAAATTGTTCAAAGAGGGTCGAGAACGTGTTGACGATGAACCACGTCTAGGACGGCCATCAACATCAACTGATGATCAACTCATTAATAAAATCAAGGAATTAGTGCTCGAGAATCAACGATTATCAGTCAGAGACCTTATTGGCATCGTTGAAATATCGGAAGGATCAGTGAAAACCATTTTGAAAGATTGGACCTAAGAAAAGTGAAAGCACGATTGGTTGACGTCTGTGAAACAATACTTTCCGACTACCAGGATGTCATGAAACGTATTATAACTGGCGATGAGTCTTGGATATATGCTTACGACCCGGAAACAGACGATCAATCGGTCGAATATCGTGCCAAAGGTGAGCCGAAGCCGAAAAAACCACGTCAAAGCAAGTCAAAAATCAAGGTGATGTTGACAGTTTTCTTCGATTAGCGAGGTGTGGTGCACTCCGAATTCCTTCCGACCGGCCAAACTGTCAACAAGGAATACAATTTTAGTGTTATGCGTCGTTTGTGCGAAGCTATTCGTAAAAATAGGCCGGAATTATTGGTCGACAACTCTTGGTTTTTGCACCACGATAATGCAACTTCTCATACTGCATTGGTTTTACGTGATTTTTTCGCCAAAAATTCCACCCATATCGTTCCGCAACCACCGCATTCGCCTGATTTAGCTACGTGTGACTTCTGGCTGTTCAGCAAACTCAAACGACCGCCCGGGGAAACCGTTTTGAGTCAATTGAAGACATTAAACGTGAATCGCTACGCGCATTGGAGGCTATTCCGGAAATTAACTTTAACAACTGTTTCGAGGATTGGAAAAAACGTTGGCACAAGTGCCAACCGGCCTTAATACCGGGGGGGGGGGGGGAGGGATTACTTTGAGGGGGATGAAATAGTTTTGGAGAAATAAATAAAGAATTTTAAAATTATGAACAAAGTCTTACTATTTTTTGCCCACAGTATTATATCAATAAACCAGCATGGATTTATGCCTGGCCGATCCACATCAACTAATTTGGTTGAATTCACCAGTAAAATAATTAATGAGCTAGAAAAACATCATCAAGTTGATGTAGCGTACACGGATTTCAGTAAAGCATTTGATTCCATCTGCCATCAAAGAGCACTCACTAGAGTTTATTCGCATTTGGGTTTTCACTCGATTACATAAATTGGTTCAAGTCTTATCTATCAAACCAAGAAATCAAACGTTATTAAAGTTACGTTTGGTGTTCCCCAAGGATCTCACATCGGGCCGTGTATATTTATTGTTTTCATAGATCAAATAACCGAGATAATCAAAAACTCAAATGTGCTCATCCGTTAATTCCGTTAATTACTTCATACAAAGTCAACAACGAAGTATTAAGAAAGAGTCAATGAGATTATAGATTTAGGTGTTTTTGTGGAAAATGCCCGTTTCAATAGGCATATTGAAAATTGTATTGCGAAAGCGAATGCCATGTTTTGATTTGTTAAAATATGGACTGGTGAATTTAAAGATATTCTAACCTTATGTTCACTCTAAATCGCTTACGTTCGATCTCAACTGGAATACGCTGTATCAGTCTGAATTGAAGCATTCAAAAGAAGTTTCTGATTTTCGTTGTAATGAAAAGTGACTGGGATTACGACCACAATTTACCATTCCATAAAAATGTGGTAACCCCTCCGTACTCAACAAGATTCACAGATTACAAAATATGCACGCTTGAAAATAGACGACTTCTCTTAGGCGCGGCTTTTATTGGTAACGTTTTGCTTGGTGGCGTTTAGTCAGCTTACATGTGCCTTGCAGAACATTTCGAAACCACGAGTTTTAGCACTAGAACACCATTCCACAAACTATGGAAAAAATAACTCCATTAATAGATTTTCCTATCTGCCATGCAAATTGCGAATTTAAAAATAAAATAATAAAATTTACATTAAGAAAAATATAGTGAAACATGCAAATTTACATGTTGCAGATCTAAATCAAAATCTAAATAAGTTTGATTGAATCAACATAATTTAAATAAAAATAAAATTTAATCAGACTGTACTGTCAAACTGTACAAAATTAGTGCTGTGAAATATTAACAAAAACAGTTCATTATAAAATATACAGATTGTTGTACTAAGTTTTCTAAACACAACATACCGGGTGTTTCTTTTAAACTGAGACGATCAAATATCTCGAAAAATAGCCACTCTACGGAAAAAATGTCCATAATCAAAATTTAATCATACCGCGAGGGAAATACATTAGTGCAAAAAAAATAGTCCACCACCCCCCGCTTTGTAGGTGGGCGAGGGTAACTTTTAAACTAAGATAGGAAGCCATATTTTTTATTGCAGATACGGATTCTACGACTAAAAGTACGTATAATTTGAATGAAATATTTTGTTCGGTTCATGATAGATGGCGTTGTAGTCGACGAAATTCAATTTTTTCAATTTCTCCTTCTTAGAACACACGCATTCGATTCTGCAATACGTTTGAAATAAAAAAACATCACGTTTTCATTGGGAATACTCGAAATTCGTCATCAAAACAATTTATTCAGTTTTGTAAATCACATTTAACGTTTGCGTTATTTCTTATCTTCATGTTTTTCGTAATTGCAAAATAAACGAGAAAATACTTTAGAATGGAGCGTTTAACTGTGCCAGAGAAAATTGAAATGGTTCTGGTTTATGGAGAAGCTGGCAGAAATCTTGAAAATGCTGTTGCTATTTACGCTCAACGTTTTCCAGATAGGATTCGTTCACGTGCTTCATTTGGCCGTACTATCAAACAATTTATTACTGATGGAAATGTGCAACCGAAAAAGAGGACCCGTATAACAACAGTCACTGGGGAAAATAATGAAATTGCTGTATTGGCAGCAGTGGCTCGTAATCCTCAGCTTAGTACACGAGAAATAGTTCGCGATTCCGGATTGTCCCTCACCAGTGTTTGGAGAATTTTAAAACGGCACAAGTATCATCCATATCATGTGTCTTTACACCAAGATCTTCATGGCGCTGATTTCCAAAATCGGGTAACTTTTTGTCAATGGGCACGTGAACAAATACAACAAAACCCCAATTTTTTTCGTTGCTTAATGTTCTCTGACGAATCGTCTTTTACAAACCATAGAACGGTTAATCGACACAACATGCATTATTGGAGTGTTACAAATCTGCACTGGCTTCGTCAAGTTGAACATCAGCGTCCTTGGACTATCAACATGTGGTGTGGAATAATTGGCAACAAACTCATAGGCCCCCACATTATTGAAGGTAACTTGAATGGTCAAATGTACCGAAACATTTTGGAAAATGAACTGCCAATATTACTTGAAAATTTGAGCTTAGAAGTGAGACGGAACATGTGGTTTCAACATGATGGTTGTCCGGCACACTATTCGGTGGTGGCACGTGAAATACTTGATCGTGATTTCAATGGTCGCTGGATTGGTACAGCTGGTCCGGTAAATTGGCCTGCCAGATCACCAGATCTTACTTCGCCAGATTTCCTTTTGTGGGGCTATCTCAAAGACAAAGTTTACAAACAAGAACCAAGAACACGTGGGAACATGATTGAGCGAATCAGAAATGCGTGTGCTGAAATTCAACCAGACACACTTCTCAGTTGTGTACAATCATTTGAAATGCGTA